>CM029597.1:93728076-94328076 GCA_017311375.1 Mytilus coruscus | reverse complement strand
AAGGGGTCCCAAAGGGTGACCAGGGAAAAGAAATATGGTCACTACAGGTCTTCCTCCGACCGACAGTAAAACTCTTGCCAAAGTGAGGCGTCCGTTTGGCTGTGCGATATGTACAAGTACGCAGCCATGTCCGGTCAGAATAGGGACGTTAAATCCGATGCCTCTCTGTATGTTAAGAACCTTTATAACAACTCTTTGAGGGGTCCGTAGGTGGCCAGTTGCAAGGCAAAATGTTTGTCCCTATCCAATATACCATCATTTTCTAGTAGCAGTCTAAATTTCCCCTACATTCATCCCGGATTACCTCTATTACAGGACCTACCTATTGTCAATTTGATTTCATCCTGAACATGCATCAAATATTTGCCATTGGGCGTTAAGCAACCAAAAATTAACCAATCACAAAAAAGGACTTGAAAAAATAGCAACATTCATCTAAGTTCAACTATACCTGAGGGAGTTGAAACCTTAGTTCCGTAATGATTTCTGTATTGATCGACGTAAAATTTAAAAAAACTGGTTAAAATCATTGTCTTGATGATAAAATCTGGACTTTAATCTAACAGCAATGGTATCGACCCATTATTAATAAATCAAAATAATACTTTATTAATTGCTTTTCTTGATTAATTTTCACCAGAAACGCTCAAATCCAAACATATGAAAGCCAGGGGTGTATATTACATAAATTTCTGAAGATCAATATGACCAATAGGAACCTAAACAAATCGCCAAATTCATCTAAAGTCAACTTTGGCCGAGGAAGTTGGAACTTTGGTTTCTTAATGATTTCTGAATTTATCATCGGTGAAATTTTAAAAAAATATGTTAGAAATCATGTCAGTACCTAACTAATGACTACAGAGTTGTCAAATTTGACTGGGGGAGTTGGGAACTTAGTTTCTAAAGGATTTCTGAATTTACCAACGGAGGAAATAAAAAATAGTTGGTTAGAAATAATTTAACTTTACAATTTCAGCGATGTAAATAATAATGTTGACACCAGTTAATGTATAGTCTTATAATTTCATTACCTTATCAATCGATGAACTAAATATATATAATTTGTTTTTAAATTTAAGTTCTATTGTATAAATTTGCATGAATATTCCAGATGTCACACATATTTCGACGATATACCTAACAATGTGAAAAACGGGGAGCGTACATGTACAACAACAGAACGTAGCATGATTCCGATGAGTTCCTATTTAGAAAGCATTTTTATAAAAGTCCGCGGTTGTCGTTTTTTTTTTACCTAAGTAGGATTCTTGAAGAATTTACACTCAAAAAAAGATGCAATCGTTCATACGACATTGGTATATTTTTATTCACAAGTTAGAGACTTATGCATGGTGTGTGAATGGTGGTGTTCCCAAAGTAAAAAAAAAACAAAAATACTGAACTCCAAGGAAAATTCAAAACGGAAAGTCCCTTATCAAATGGCAAAATCAAAAACTCAAACACATCAAACGAATAAAATACAACTTTCATATTCCTGTCTTGGTAAAGGCATTTCCTTATGTCGAAAATGGTGGACTAAACTTGGTTTTATAGATAGCTAACCCTCTCAATTGTATCATCAACTAAAACGTCTTTTAAATCAAATAACTTTCCTGTCAACAAATAGTAGAAAACAACAATCTTAATAAGTAATAATCAAAAGAATTTAAAAGTTCTGAATGTCATTATTATCCCTTTTATTTATTATGTAGGCTACTGTCTAGCTACCATGTTTTACTGACATAAATGGAAATTTATAAGAAGTATGACATTCATGGTCATTCAAGTTTTTTATCCAAAACCTCGAGAAAACCAAATGAAAGGCAAACAAAATATGTATTTATTCGAAACACTAAGGTTTTTCTTTCATATTGATCTATTTATAAGGAACATATTGCCTTGGTCGTATTTTGCACGACATTTAGGAACTTTCGGTTTTAATGCTCTTCAACTTTGTTATTGACTGTTTTGATTCAATCGCCACTCATGAGTCTAACGTAGACAAAACATGCGTCTGGCTTACCAAATTGTCAGCATGGTATTTGTGATGAATGTTTATATACTGAACTTTTTACCTGAAATTTATTTTGCTGTTTAAATAAACAGTTAACTGGACCAAATTTTTTTGGACATATTTTCATACTTCTATTTGCCAGCAATTACATATTTTGCATCTGCCTTTTGTACCCTTCATTGAAATATTATTCTTTTAATAAGTATTAAAATTAAGAACTTATGAACATGTTTCGTCAACTTTGCAGCCATGACAGGTGAATGGTAGTTTTCTTTGGATTAACAAATAAAAACGTTTGCTAAAATATTATTTATTGTGGAACTTTATGTTAGGACACAATATAAATACTGGCAATGATTTAAATGTACATCTTAATAATGTAATTGTGTGAATAACTGAACGGTCACTTCATGTACATTGTACAACATTTTATGAAAGTCATTCAATAATGAAAATACTTACATCATTAAATTACATACATGTATCATCATAGAATTAGATATTTACAATAAAAAATTGTGATCTATTCCCTTTTTTATCAAATACATGACTGTTAATGTTAACAGAAAGACAAAAGTTAATTATTCAATGTTGTTGGTTCCCCAATTGAGAAGAACATACAGGTCACTAGTTAGTGCAATGTATATCATAAACAAGTTTATAATTGATGAATACAGGAAGTCAACTTGTCCTTGAAAAATACAATTCAGCCAATCAGATAGACCAAATCATTATACTTCCCATAATGCAACATGATTTGTAAATTGGCCCATTATTCTGTTGGTAAGCACTCCATTATGTATATTGAGGCTACCACCACACAACTCAAAGAGAAACACAGTCACAATGGTTTGTATGGTATACCTTCCTTGGCTATTTTTTTCAAAATGTTAAAATTAAATGATACTCTTCACACATGGGTTTCCAATAATATTCTGAGCATTAAAAGCACTAACTTAATAAAACATATTAACTTAATATGTAGTATTTATGTAATATACCATTTTGCAGATCAATACAAAACAAAAAACTAAAAGCAGTTCTGAAACATTCTTAAACAGAACATTACACCATGTCTAAAAATACAATTGAACTGTTTTAATGATCAACATGTCTAATGTTGACCTTTGAATGTTTTGGTTGTTGTGTTATTGGGTTGCTGTTTCAACTCTTTTACTTGGAATTATCTGTGTTTATTCTAGAGCATTGATTCGAATGATAAGATTATTGTTTATTTTTTTTGTTATTATTTTATGAGGTCTCTTGGGCATAGAAAAGCAAATTACAACTTCAAATATTCCAATGATGTTATACACACTAATAGTTATTTTTGGCTTTTAACAATCTAGGTACACATGAAGTATAAAATAAAAGCCTGAAACATAGAACTTATATTATAAAAAGAATACAAAAAATCCAGATATCTGCTTACATTCTTATAGTAGAACTTAAATGCATTAAAATTCTGAATTTCAATATCAAATGTACCCTGTACTCAAACATACAGTCCAAAGAACCTTGCCTTTACTTAACCGCCAAAAAGTCCTTTTGATATTCTGTCACAACAAATGTTGAATATACACAAGTCTCTCAATGGATTGTTCTATATATTAAAAACTTTTATGAAAAATTTCAGTGTTTATCCTACATGGCTTCGACATTTAGTCTATGTCATTCCTAAGTTTATAAATTAATTGCAATATAAATAAATTCTATTATTCTAAATATATCATTTATGTAACACACACGCCATTTAATATCTCTCAATTTTAAAATGCAAAACAAAATCCCTTAACTTTATAAAAAGTCTGACATAAATGGTTCTAAATTATGATATTACATTACATCTCAAAATTACTTAAGTTAGAATTAAGAATATACTGTAAACCAATTATTTTTGGCAAAATGTTTTTCCATTTATAGACAACTTTGCAGTGATTTACTTTTGTGACTTCCTGACTCTTCCGTAGTGTATTCATACCAGACAAGACATATATTTGACAAATCATATTTTTTCGCATGAGTTGTTTTGACTATCTATTTCAAAAACTAGCTGGTTTACTTATGTATTTACATAATTATTCAAAATTCATACAGCCACACAATATAGGTCACAGTGATCTATGTTATGAATGATTTTTTTCCTGAGACAACTAGATAATATACAATGTACAACCATATAATTGGGGCAGCATCATACATTAGTGGTTTATCTTAAATTGATCTATTCACACACATTAACATGTATACTATTCAAAATGTTAAAAATCAATAGACCATGACTTAAGGCGAGGACCAAAAACAATCTACATGGTATAAGATGTGCTAATGCTAATAAATCTGTATACCAAATATCATTGACCTACCACTTATGGTTCCCCTTAACTGACCTAATCACAAACTATTACATGTAAACTAAGCAAAAGTTTCAAAGTCAATAGACTTTACTGAGGGGGTAGGGCCAAATTATCTCCATGGAAATAAGATGTTCCCATGTTAATACAACTGCATCCCCAATACCATTGACCACTAGTGGTTCCTCATTTAACTGACCTAATCACAAACTAATAAATTGTTGATGTTCAGCTGGAAACAGCAGGCCTATGGCGTAAGTCTCGCTTTTTTCGACTTCGTTGAAGTGAGACAAAAAAGGGGTTGAAAACTGTTGCCTACATGTGAAATCTGCAACAAAATTTTATTAGTGTTTTAGTATTACTATCATTCCTTAGCACATAATGGATGAATGTCAATTTTGATGTGTCATGATTTATGCTTTGTAATGTTAATACAAAAAAATTAATTACTACAACATGTTTTTTCATTAAATCATAAAATGTTGCCATTTTATCCTTGAAATGCAAAACTTGCTTATTAAACAGACAATATATGAAATGACTAGAAATATCAATATCACAAAATATCATTAAACCGTTAGTTACTTAGTGATATAAATCAGAACTATTTGTCAAATCAAGTCATAATTTGTTCAAATTACACATAGATTTCATAAGACATACTGTAAATTCAGAAATTATTGCATGCATTTTAATATCATTACGAGATTAGAAGAAAGGAAAAAATGCAAGCTTTATTTTTGTGATTTCAGGAAATCTGCATGCACTTATATGAATCAGATATCAGAATGTGAGTTCTTATTATTGCAATTATCAGCCAGTCCCATTATGTGCAATAATTAAACCTAAAAATAATTTCTGAATATACAGTATTCGAGATATTTAATAAGTTTAGTCGATAATTTGGTTTCAATTAATAAAATCATTATTATTGCAGGAAATAACATCTATTGCAGACAATGTAACACTCCATTTTATGACCTACATAAATCTTGTGATTTTCCCACCTGATTTCTTACTCAGTGTCATAGCTAGCCTAAAAGAGGGACGAAAGATACCAGAGGGACAATCAAACTCATAGATCGAAAACAAACTGACAACGCCATGGCCAAAAATAAAAAGACAAACAGACAAATAATAGTACAGATGACACAACATAGAAAACTAAAGACTAAGCAACACGAACCCCACCAAAACTGGGGTGATCTCAGGTGCTCGGATGGGAAAGCAGATCCTGCTCCACATGTGGCACCCGTCGTGTTGCTTATGTTATTTAAATCCGTAAATAGTCTAATTCGTAAGTCACATTCGTGAAAAGGAAGGTATTGTAGTTATATCATCTGTGAAACGGTTATTCCATAACGGTCAACCAACTCGTGATGGCGTCCGTAAAATTCTGAAGGATGATTTCAACTTCACCATTTGGAACTCTTGGTTTAATAGCTTCCTTGTGAGCAGCAATCCTCTATCAAGGAAATCATGATAGGAAACACAAGCCGGGAATATCGTATCAATTGGGAGATATATACTCCTTATGCAGGCGCTGCTGGAATGTTGCTACATAGAAATGGAAAGTTCACAATTGGGAAGCTGAAATCATCTCTTTGTCGTAAAGTTTTGTTTTCAACCGACCCTCATTGTCAATTTCTAGATGTAAGTCAAGATATGAGGCAGACTTAACTGTATCTGTAGTATCCTTTATCTCTAGTTCGATGGGATAGATTCGTTCAACATAGTCACCAAATTTTGTATTATTTAGTCAGAGAACATCATCTATATAGCGGAACGTAGAGTTAAAGGATATTGCTAACTTCTTATCTTTCTTCCTAAGAAGTTCCTGTATGAAGTCAGCCTCATAATAATAAAGAAACAAGTCGGCAAGAAGAGGGCACAATTGGTTCCCATTGGAATTCCGACAGTCTGTTGAAAACACGTCCTCAAACGTAACAAATATGTTGTCAATCAAGAAATCAAGCATCTTGATAATGTCAGTTTCAGAGAATTTTTTGTTTGAATCAGAGTGATTCTTTACAAAGTAGGATTTATCCCTCCCAAGACAAGATACTTGTATCTACGTTCGCCATTCTTTTTAATGAAACAAAGTAATACCAACTCTTTCAATTTGTCTTTTAGTTTGGAATGGGGAATACTTGTGTAAAGTGTAGAAAAGTCAAATGTTTTAATACTATTGCAAGATGAGAGAGTCTTAGATTGTATGTACTCTAAAAGATCTTTTGAATTTTTTAGTATCCACATCTGATTCACGCCACCTCTAGAATAGGCAGTTTCACAATAACTTTGGAGCCCGGCTTTGATAAAATAGAGGGACACGCAACCCTAGCCTTTGTCCTATGTATTTTTGTTTTTCTTCAGAAAATTCCAGTAAATACTTTTCAATGCAAAACTATAATTTAAACAATTATAAAATACCATAAGTGCAGTAAAAATAAAATAATTTATTCAATCATTTAAATTTTTATCTATTTACATAATCAAGTTATCCCTTTTCAGGCAAGAAACAGTACTAACACACCTTCACCCTCATCTTAAATCTATGCCCTCTGACCTTAAATCCTAGCTTACTTTTCTAATAAATGAGAATATTATTTTGTATAAGTTGCAACAAAAATAACCACAAAGCGTGACTAATTTTTGGACTATATAATAATACTACAATGACAATAGCAAAAAAAAAAAATACAATTCTGTTATTCAATTTCAACTACACATAAAAAACACATAACAAATTCCATTAACATAATTAGTTTAGTACTCATTGTATGTTAAATAGGTTAAAATCGTCAGCATGTAAAATATACAATAGCTTAGCATCTTAACATCAGTATAATCATAAAAATACAATTCACAAAACTATTTTTGATCAAGTCTTAGAGATACAGAACAAAAAATTTGCAATTTACACAATCAAGGAGATTTATTGCAAATTCAAAGTTTTTGATATTGTAAATAATGCGACTGGGTGAGTATCACAATAATAAGAAGTCGCATTCTGATATCTGATACAAACTTGACATATATCTGTATGCATATTTTCCTGAAATCGCAATAATCTATCTCACATTTATGTCCATTCTTCAAAAACTGCAATAATTTCTGAATTTACAGTAGTTAAAGCTCACTATTTGTGATTATTTTTTACAGTGAATGTTGGTGAATGCTGGTGAATTTGAGGTGATTCACACTGAAATACAGTACACACAAAAAATGATTACCTTAAAAACCAGTCTATGTCACATTTAGGGTGGTGAGATACTTATATATAGAAATATCATAGTTTCAAAATGCAAACGGAAGTTATTAAGGGGAAATAATATATATATATATATATACATACCAATCACACCACCTATGCCCAACAAGACAATATCTTTTTTTTTTTGGATGAAAACACAATATCATATAAATTCATGATTTTCTAAATTTTACAAATGAAAATACAAGGCAATTTTTGAATCATGAATCTGTAATACATTATCATGAGGTTAATCTGACTCCATCAGGTATTTTCCCATGATTCAATATTTTGCTGCACAGTGGAGTTTGATGTCACAATGTTAATGTACAGTCCTTTAGGAATATTCCCATGATGCAATATCTCCATGAAATGATTTGTGGTATCAGAATGCTAGTGTGTCCTTCAGAAATTTCCTCATTGTATTACTTACAGATGGGGGAGGTGTTGTGGTCTGGTGGGATATCTGTAAATATAAATAAAATTGGGGTTAATCTCAAACTATGATTCGAAATAAGAAATGTCATATAAACTAAAGCAAGATTTTTCCCTTGATAAGACTTCCAGACTAAGGTTGAGATGTTACCATAGCTTATGTTTTTACAGTGATGGCTTTTAAAGGTGTAATAATCAAACTATATGAAATATCTGTCCCTCTTAATTAAAATACTGTGGATTCATTTATTTTCGTGGGTACTAATTTTCGTGGATTGAGGAAAACTAGCATTTTCGTGAATATTTAATTTCTTTGTTTTGGCTCAGTCTGCATACATTCTTTTAGAAAAAGTTTAATTCGTTGAACATTTAATTTCGTGGTTCCCCTGTACTCATGAAATCCTCGAAAATTGGTATCCAACGAATATTAATGAATCCACAGTACTGAAAATAAAATTGAGAATAGAAACTGGGAATATGTCAGAGAGACAACATCCCGACCAAAGAGCAGAAAACAGCACAAGGCCACCAATGGGTTTTCAACACAGCGAGAAAATCCTGCACCTCAACACGAGCTTCAGTCTATTTTTAAGAGATTAAAATCGCTATAACAAAAACTGTGAAGCAATCTGTACTTTTGGCAGACCGGAAAACCTGTTTTACTTTCAATGTGTACAGAAATTTACTAGCCCTATATCATTAAGGTTGAGCTACAGCTTTGCTTGCATCAAATACAAGATCCAGTTCAGACTTAAAGCAAATCAGTAATCCAGTTGAACTGTGAACTGGTTTTCTGTTTACTTACCCTATACAAATAAGGTTGAACATCAGCTATGGTGGTATCAAATACAAGATCCAGTTCAGACTGGTTTGGCATTTTAGGAACATATTCATGTCTATTCATAGCTTCAGCTACATACATCAATTTCTCTGCTAAAACTTCTCCAAGTTTTTCTCTTAATAACTGTCTCTCTGCAAATAAATAAATAAAATTGATAATGGAAATACTTATTAAATAATGTGATCAGTTACTGTTGGTAATTTTGTTATAAATAAAATGAAATTAAAGTAATTTGACTTTTCATTCCAGAATTGTACATGTGATAGTCCTAAATCAAAATGTCTTTTTGTACAAAGAAGTCCTTAATGCTTATTTCTCCCTTACTGTTACATTCTTATTCAAGGGTAATAATAAGCTTATATCATGTATATATAAGAAATTTTAAATTATTTTTCAAATTTTTAAATTAATATATCTGATTGGCAACCACTGTTCTACATGTAATTGCAGCTTTAGAAACCTATTTTTAGTAAATAGCAAAAACATGGAGAAATGTTCTCTTTTACACTACTTAGATCAAATTTATTTTGTTTTCTAAGCTATGATTTGTAGTGCCCATACAATGAAGCATATGCATTGGTATGCAACACAAATATTATGAGTGCAGAGTGAAATGAAAACTCAAACTGTGTTGAAAATGCTAGGATTGATGCTTTTAAGATTCTTATCCAAGGTGAAAATATAATTACAATGTAAAACATGAACTAAACCAAATAGAAGAAGTTGTTTAATGACTCTATTGAGGGGCTGGGGACAGAGGGTGTTTGCTGTTTGTCAACAAAAAACGACAGCCTTGGGGTAAATCTAAGGGCTTGCTATAGTACATTTTGACTGTTTGTACTCAATATACGGTCATAAATCGCACAAGTTCGTGCTTGTGTCAATTACTTTATTCCAGTCATGTTTTTGTACCAATGTGTTCCACGTTTCTTGCATTTTGGATATCATTCACAGTCCAAATTTCCTGACTGAAAGTCATTGTATAAATAAAAAAATCCACGGTTTTCTAATCACTGAAATTTGTGACATACCAGGATAAGCGTTCTTGGACACCGCCTCTTACTCGTAACCCGAGTATATCATGCCCTTCTAGTAATCAATCTAAATTATCAGAAAATAAAGTTGTCATCATTGAGCAGAAGAATATGTCAACTTATATTACTAGAAGAAATACAAAAACTGAAATTTGAAACAGGAAGTTTTGAATCAAACGAAATTATCAGCGGTTACCAGTAATGGAAATGAACAAAATCTGGAAATCATAAATTTTTGAAAATAAAAAAAATCGGGGCAGGACGATTTCAGAGGGCAGACAGGGATGAAAATCTATCAATTGATTTTAATTGGCCTAATTATTACTTTCAGTTTTCATTGGGTCACTGCACTGTGGTATTGCCTCTGTAATGGGTAAATTTTCTGCTTAGGTTATTATTAATTTTGTGGATAATTATATAAATACCTATATATCTATAAAATGAATAAAATTTTTTTTTTTTTTAAGCAATCAGGTCAAGCATTAAGGCACAGTATCTCAAATAACTGAATTACACTGAAATACATGTAGATACTAACCACTTTCGTTAGACAGAGTAAGAATATCCAGTTTTATGGTCCATACTTCCCATGGAATGCATTCTGGTGAAAACAGCCATCTTGTTTTCTTTTTCTGGAAAAATTCTAATGAGATCTGAAAAAAAACTTTAATTAAGAGATATCACTTTTGTTTTAGAAATAGTATAGTACAATCAGGGTGATTTAATCCTGGCATTGAAATTTCACAATGAATGCTAATGATATGTCTATTCCATAGGTGTAGTAGACACAAGATGATTCAATCAAAAATCACTATTAATAGCTTTGAGTGAATATTACCCTATCATATATATTGCCTATGGAATATACAGAATTAATCCCTAATAATCACTAGCATTCGCTTTGAAAATTAAAGACCAAGAAAGATTGTTGACTGGAACCACTTCGTATGTACTATATTTGCAAGGTTGTAAGTTACAGTGTTATCATTTTCAATTACCTGCTTTTGTTTCAAGTGTTTATCATTTAATATGGCATGCATATTCATAATCTGGCCAATTCTAATTGTTTTGTATCCTGGACAAGATCTGTATTTAGTTAAGCTTTCATGTTTTAATAAAATGCTCCGCTGGGCGCAGCTTGATACGACCGCAGAGGTCGAACCCTGAACAGTTGGGGCAAGTATGGACACAACATTCAAGCTTGATACAGCACTGAATTTGGATTGTGATTAAATATTTGACAGCACAGGTTTCTGACACAGAATGAATGTGGTCTAAGACCTTAAAAATTTTTAATTTACCTATTCAAACCATATCATTATTATTTGCTTTTATATATAAATCAGAAATAACCAATTTAAAATGGAAAATTTTAAAGAAAAAAAAATCCCCCCCCAAATTTTTTTAACCCCCTTATGATTCATCACCCCCAAACTCAATCCCAGCCTTCCATTTGTGGTATGGTACCTGCAGTACAATTTCAGAGAGATCCATACACTTGAACACAAGTTATTGTCTGGAAACTAGAAAATGCTTGTTTTTGCCCTTTTGGCCCTAAATTCCTAAACGTTTAGGCAAATACCCCAAACTCAAACCCAGCTTTCCTTTGTGATATGGAACCTTGTAGTATAATTTCATAAAGATCCATACACTTACACACAAGTTATTGTCCTGAAACTAGAAAAATGCTTGTTTTTTGCCCCTTTTTTGGCCCCTAATTCCTAAAATTTTGAAGCAATTACCCCCAAAATCAATCCCAGCCTTCCCTTTGTGGTATGGTACCTTGCAGTACAATTTCAGAGATCCATACACTTGAACACAATTTATTGTCTGGAAACTAGAAAATGCTTATTTTGGCCCCTTTTGGCCCCTTATTCCTAAACGTTTTGGGCAAATACCCCAAACTCAATTCCAGCTTTCCTTTGTGATATGGAACCTTGTAGTACAATTTCAGAAAGATCACTTACACACAAGTTATTGTCATGAAACTAGAAAAATGCTTGTTTTTGTCCCTTTTTGGCCCAATTCCTAATATTTTGAGGCAATTACCCCCAAAATCAATCCCAGCATTCCCTGTGTGATATGGAACCTTGTGGTACAATGTCAGAGAGATGCATACACTAACACACAAGTTATGTCTGGAAGTTACAAAAATGCTTTTTTTTGGCCCCTAATTCCTGAACTGTTGGTACCATAACCCCCAAAATCAATCCCAACCTTCCTTTTGTGGTATTGAACCTTATGGTAAAATTTCATAGAGATCCATTCACTTAAACTAAAGTTAGAGTGCGAAAACCAATGTGTCTTCGGACGACGATGCCAACGTCATACCAATATACGACCGCAAAAATTTTTTGCGGTCGTTTTTTGCGGTCGTATAAAAAGTCTGTGGCTCAATCTTAGTAAACAAAACTGGTATTGACAAACTCATTCTGAGTTAAAAGTATAATTTGTGTATACATGTGAAGAACCTGGTCTTTTTTTCCCTGAATTACACAACAGACAACATACCTGGTCAGAACCTGCTCCATTGAATTATTGAATGACACAACAGAATACATACCTGTCCAGAACCTGATCTTTTTTCCTCTCATTACATGACAGGCATTTGTTGAGAACCAGGTCCATTGTGTTGTTGAATGACACAACAGACAACATACTGTAAATTCAGAAATTATTGCGTGCATTTATTATTGCGATTTTTGAAGAATGGATATAAATGCGAGATTAATCATTGCGATTTCAGGAAAAGCTGCATACAGTTATATACATCAGATATCAGAATGCGAGTTCTTATAATTGCGATACTCACACAGTCGCATTATTCGCATTAATAAAAACCTCGCAATAATTTCTGAATTTACAGTACTACCTGGTCAAAACCTGGTCCACTGTATTCTTAAATGACACAACAGAATATATACCTGTCCAGAACCTGGTCCATCCTGACTCCTTAATGTATCTCTGAACAATGATACATGACCTTTCAATTTCCTGTCTAATTCATCTGAAGCTGTCCTCACCTACAAAACATTAAAATGTGATTTGTTTTTTGTGGGTCATACCCATTTTTGAGTTAAGCAAATTGCAACTGATTTTTACAGTGTGTTCTTAGGTTGTGCTCTTACACCACTATCCCAGGTTACGGGAGGGTTGAGCACTCACAAACATGTTTAACACCGCCACATTTGTATACGTCTGTACCAAATCAGGAGTCTGTAATTCAGTTGTTGTAGTTGGTTCATGTCTGTTATATTTGTTTTTCATAAACTGTTTTGTTTTAAATTAAGCCGTTAATTCTCGTTTGAATTCTTTCACATTTTTTCATTTCAGGGCCTTTTATAGCAAACTAGACAGTATTGGTTTTTCTCATTGTTGAAGGCCATGCTGTTGCCTATATCCACTTATTTGAACTCTGATGGATAGTTGTTTCATTGGCAATCATACCACATCTACTTATTTTTTTTATAAAATTAAGAGATACAATTGAATGCTTACATATTAGCTCGTAAAAAAACTTCCTTATTTTTATATTGAAGCATATTATTATTAATTATTCTATTAATTTCTGTTGATTTTGTAACATTCTAAAGCATAATTTAAACAAAGTTTTAGAAAAGAAACAAAGACTAATGAGTTATTTCCCCTTACTAAACTATTTAATGGGCATGCCTTTAACCTGTTGAACAACCTTTCTCAATATTTCAACTCAAGAAATAGTTTGTCATGTTCTACAACTTAATATAAATCTGATTTAAAATATATTTTTTTAGCATTTGAAATGCTGATTATGAATAAGGTCACTAAAAGTAGACAAAATTTTCTTTTACTGGTGTATAACTATGTACACAATGTTAAACTTACATAAGTAAAGTCTATAAAATCACAGTCTACATCTACTATACCAACTGTTCCTATAGAATAACTCGATTCTTGTTTGAAGTGAAACTGAAATCAAAATATCTAAAATAAATCTAATTACAAACCAAAATATATGCAAATGATGTCCTGAAAAAATAAATATTGAAAATATAAAATATAAAATGAAATTTTTGTGAAAATAAAGTAAGTAAGTCATATTTAAGTCTTGAGTTTTAAGTACAAGGCATAATCTCTATATATTCTGGCCTATAGATTAAGTATTTTGACCTTGATTGCCATAGCTGCAAATATTTCTATCGTTTTCCTGCATGAGAGACATTTCTCATATCAGAACAAATAAACAGTGATATCAACAAGAATACTGCAATCTGATATGAATTGTGATATTTTCATTGATTATTAGACATTCTTGCAAGTCAATGGCGTCTAGCAAAGGACAGTTTTTCTCCTTGGTACGTTTAGTTCTTTTTTTAATGATAGTGTCTTATCATTAACATGCTACAGGATTACCTCTGAAGGCACATTGGCCAAATAAACAAAAAAAGTGCCACGATTACAAAGAAAATATTCTGAAGGCACTGCAGGACCCCAGCATCATATATATTGACCAGGGGGAGAACGCTGTAATAACATGATTGTATAGTCAATTAAAGTGACTTGAAGTAATAATTCAAGAAAAATACAAAAGAGTACTAATCTTTGGATTCTTTCAGTTAAACAATGCATTTCACTAACAGCAACCTGCAGGAAAATGTTAAGAAATGTATATTAGGCCATGCAACTTAACACTTACTTTAAATATGACCACAGGATTTTACTAGCCCTGTTGAAAGAACTGCTAGCCCATCAAAACTGACCTGCTAGCATGAGTATGCCTTACAAATTTTGAGTTTGCTGCATAATACAAAGTTGGTGTCTCTTGTTTTGAAGGTGGCATTATACACTGTATTTAATAAAATTAATCAAATAATTTTTTGTTTTATTAATAATAACAAGGATCTTTAGACATCTTTTTGGATTTCCGTTGTACTATGGGTTGCTAAATATTTTCGGGCACAGAAAACATGTTCATTGGTCTTGTCATTTGAAACCAGTGGTTCAATTCATATATTTGTTGTTCCGACATACAAAGCAGACTTTTTATTAGCGTAATCAGGAAAATAGCGGCAATATTCACAAAACATCATCTCTGGTTTATCATCAGCAACAGTCAACCTTACCATGCCAGGGGAATCTTTCTGTCCATGATGACACTATGAATGTTCTTTTCGCTTTTTTCGGTTGTATTTGGCATTTTTTGGGGATGAATTGTCAGCCTCATTCATTCCCTCATCTACTGTTTTTCGTTTTAAAACTGACGAAGTTCCTGAGGTGCCTGTACTTGAATATTTAGAAATATTTTGTCGCATGGTTTCGTGCTCAACAGCTTTCCGACAAGACAGATCAATATTGATCAATGCATCATACCCCCCTGGACCATTTAATGAAAATCTCGGCATAAGCAATTTACAATACCCCCCTGTACTGAGAAATCGATATTGAAAGTACGGGAATTGTGATCAATACATGATACCGGTCCACCCAGAGTTAGTTATTCTATCTTTAAAACATGTACAAAATCAGTTCAAATTATTGGAATCCCGGATGACGTACATGAATCTGATTGGCTATTAAAGATAGAATAGTGATGAAGGGAATTTCCACTATTTCTATTTTTGGAAATGCCACAATTTTGTTGTTACTAGTCTGTCGGGCATATTTGGTTACAAGTTTTGAATGCACAAGGTGTAAATGCTCTAGTCCTGGTTGTTAAACTAGAAGATTTTTTAACCCCTGCAATATAAGCAATTTTTAAGTCATTTTTTAGGGCCTCTTTGCTCTCAAAATGACTATTTTTGACTATTTTGAGAGCAGGGAGGCCCTGAAAAATGACTTCAAAATTGCTAAATCTTTTTTCTGCAGGAAGGCTTTGCCCCACCTGGACCCCCTACCAGGCCTTTACCCTGGACCCACTGGGGACCTCGAGTGGCCCCCAGACCCCTCGCCAAAATGATTTTGCCTCCTATTCTGAAAATATTTCCTCTTATCGTGCTTATTCCAAAACTTAATGAAAACACTGAAGTGTGGAATCAGATATTGTCATAAGGATGGATTATATTTTATACATGTAACATAAAAACATTAACAACATACCTTTCCTATAGTTCTGTGTAACAGTAATGTATGGAAGATACCTGTAAATAATCAAACATTTATCAAGGCACAGTTCATCTGACTCACCACATCTCTATACATTATTTTAATTCCGAAATCACACAAATTTGTAAAACCCATTATACTGTAAAGCAGCTATTTCATTAAAGCAGAAATTAAAACCAACTATTTATATAAGTGTTACAACAGAAACATAATGTGCATATATACAATGTACAAGTCTGTAATAATTGAAATTTGATAACTGAAACCAGGCTACCGGGTTTTATTCATTTCTTTTTCACACACATGTACAATTACAAAAAAATGTATATATACATGTAGCTATAGTCACTGACAGAAACCTTACAAAGCATTTACATTCATAAAGAAATATTGGAATTTTTTAAAAAGGTAAACATGTACGCTATACACAATTTAATTGTCAATATTTGGAAACTACATTGTACAACAGAATATTCAGACTCTTTTTTATGAAAAAAATGTGTAGTAAACATCAAAACGACAAATAATTCAGAAACCTTGTACAATGTTCAATCCAATAACATGACACCTTCAACTTACTTTCTACTACTTCTTCTATTTGTCTTCCTTCAACAGACTACAAATATAAACAAATTCATTTCATTTCATTTGGTAAAACAGACTTAATAGTAAAATTCAATCCTTAAACAAACATACTGTATGATACATCATTTTATTACATGCATATATCTTATGGTTGTCTCCTGTTATCAATTTCTTGCATGAAGAGATATTTCTTGTATCACACTGCACGGAGTGTGATACGAAAAATGCATTAATTTGATTGGCTTATGAGACGATATTGTGCCATTTTCATAGGTTGTTCATTAGGTCATTAATGACTTTCAAAGGTTAAAACAATGTACATTTTGTCCACGGCAATGGACAAAATGATGGACATACGTGATTTCTTCAATAATATACAAAACACACACAATTTTCACCTGAAAATCTTCTTTTGTCAAATTTTATTACATTCTGAAGCATTCAAAATTTTTAAAATATCTGATGTTGAAGTTTGAAGCCTAAACAGGCCATGTGACGTCATACTGGTATGTACATTGACTAGTTAAACAATTTGTAGAATTTTCAATTTAACACAATCATGACAATGAGAGTGTTGACCATAAGAGAAATATATATAGGTTTAAAACTCATGACAATTGGATATTGCTTGATATCAATTCTCCTTATTTAATTTAAGGTAGCTGGGGTGTCTAAATGTTTGATGATAGATTTTTCTTAAACTTCTGTGAAAGACTTCTGGTCAATATACAAATTTCCATATAAAAACTGGGGGTCACAGACCTTGTTTTTTCGTAAAAATACATTGAAATTAAGGAAATCAAAGTTGTTCTATATGGGTTTTATTGGGGAAACTTAGTTTTACCTCATGGAGGAAACATTCAACAATAAAATTGTTTCACATTTTCACGTCTAGGCCTTTCATAGATGACTTTATGGCATGGGTTTTTCTCATTGTTAAAGGCTGTACAGTGGCCTATAATTGCTTATAGCCACTTCATTTGAACTCTGGTGGATAGTTTTCTCATGGGCAATCATACCATCTCTTCATTTTTATTAATATATACAGAATTTATTAAAGCTTTAAATCAAGCTTTTCATGCTTTTGAATGTACAAATGTATCACCCAAAACATCACCAAAACAATCACGACAATCATAGTTTGCCTTACAAGTTCATTAGGTAGAAGATGGCTTCCTTTTTTCCTTCAGTGGTGTGTTTACTCTATTTGATTCCTTTATATTATTTGGTAATATATATCATACCTGCCAACTTTTGAAAATCCCTAGTTGGCGACTAACATATTTAAGGGTAACAATTTTGGGTCGTTTTAGCATGCCTGTATTTTGCTCCAGAAATAGTTGACTGTGAGATATGTGTTTTTTTCATTGTTGAAGGCCGTATGGTGACCTATAGTTGTAATGTTCTGTCAGTTGGTCTCTTGTGGAGAGTTGTCTCATTGGCAATCATTCCACATCTTATTTTTATTTATTTTTATTTTTTTCTTATGGTACATACTGCATGTACTGATGATGAGATAATTAGCCTGTTTTTTTCTTTTTATATGCATGATTCTTGTACCAATTTTTAATGTTGAGAAAAGATAGTTCATGTAGCTAGATTACCTGAATACCAATAAAATCTTTTCTTGTGTAGCATATATCATGTATATATACACGACATATACTAGGAATAACTTAACTGACTTGACTTTTTTCCATTAATAAATATGGACACAGAAGGACATTTCTCTTATAGTCTGATTTAATTAAACCATAGGAATGAAAACTCGTGAACACTTCTTCTGTATTACTGTACATGCCTTCTTATCAATCCTCATCTATATGTACAAATAAGTGATTGACAGACTTAGTATTGTTCTGACTGTGAAGGACTTTTGCCAAAGTTGTACAGTCCTTTAAACACTTTACTTCAATGTACTCAGGCATAAGAACCTTTTAGCAAATGATAATAGACCACTTTCAAGTAATGTCCTTCACCAGAAAAATTTGTCAATTATGCGCGCCTTTATGACATCATTTACCAAAAAAAACCAATGTACCAGATAGAGGGGCCCGCCTGTATCCCTGCACTATTAAAGTTCATCAAGTGTATCTGTGATCGTCATAATGCAGGATAAACTAAATAATGTTTGTTCCGTAGGTACTTAATCACAATTCCATAATCATGATAATGACAGCAGTGCTGATTATCAATTATAAGAATTTAATTTGCCAAACAATTCGTGCAATATAGAATCATATTTTTTCAACCGCTCGCTCAACATGGGAAGGAAGTGATGATGCCCCTAAAGGCATGAATGATGTTCACTAAAAAGTTTTTGACGGAAATGCAACAAACTCGAAAGTGTTCTATTACATGCAGTCCACCATTATCACAATTCTGACATCAGTCAGGGGACTTACTGAAATAAGTGATTTTTAAATCACTTATTTGAGTAGCAAATTTGAAGTTTTGTCACAAATTGTGATTGTGTAGTTTTACCAAAATTTTAAACACACAGGTTTAAATAATATCTTTTCATTAATAAAATTGGAAAAAATGAACTTTTTGCTTCTTTTATGTAGCAAGGTTTATGCCTTTGATGCCATCATTTATCTGCAAATTCTATTTTAGTTGAAAAAATGCTATAATAATGGCTTTACATAATGAACTGATACTTTCTTAACAGATTTTTCCCAGCAGTGGGAGTATTTTTCCTGTAAAGTTCAAGGTTTCATCTTTCAGATTATGTAATAAAATTCTACTGTTCGCGGTAAAAATTTCACTGTTCGGGGGTGTTGAAATTAGTGGGGGTTATTAAAATAATGATACTTAAATAAGTGATTTTTGGGAAGGAAATTGAGGTATGATACTTAAACAAGTGATTTTAATGTCATTATCCTAGATTCAGTACAAGGTCATCACCTGAAATGACCTGGTCATCCTAGACAACACAGATGTTGGTTCTGATAATTTTAGAAACATAATTAGTCCCTGGATCATTAGCAGTCAGAGCTCAGACATAAACAAGTCGTTTTTTGTTTTTGACTTACAGAAGTCAAAAAATGTATTTATTATAAAAATGGGTTTTCATTTTCAGACTTACTTAAGTCAGAAAATGACAGACTTGTTTAGGTCTATTTATGTTTATGAAAAGACTTAATTTTAATTGGTGGCCAAAGTGCACCACCTATGACATCATAAACCTGTCTGGGAGTTCACAAGGACCTGAGCTATCTATATTTAATCATCTAATTGAACATTTTTACTTAACATAAGATTATTTTCCTCATTTTGTGTGGTTTTAGATGGTTGCATTGTAAAGTAAATAAACATTATCTCCGTTTTTTTAGGCTCTCATGCATATTTTTCTTTAGAAGACAAAGCATTGTCTTTTAATGTTGTCATAATTTCATGTAGATGCATGACCTTTTTATAAATATGCTTGGGTCTTGAAGTTGACCAATTTTGGTAACTTATCGACTTGTAGGAGTCGATATTTGCAACTTTTTAATTCAGGTCAAATATTTCTTGTTTAACACTAATTGACTTATTGAAGTCATAATTTGTCTTAAATTAAAGGGAGGTAAATCTTGAAATTTACAAATTTAGACCTCTACGAGTCAAAAGCAGATTTAGACTTATTTATGTCTGAGCTCTGACTGATTAGTACTCTATATTTAAAGCTATAATAAAATTAAATCACTTCTTCTAGTGATTAATTTGTACTACTTAAATAGGTGATTATTAAAGAAAGACAACTCTTACTTCCAATCTTTATGGAAATAATGTTACTTAAATCAGTGATTTAGAAAATCACTCATTTAAGTAAGTCCCTTGACTGGACATTTAGACAGGAATACAACTTAACAGTTCTAAACAAGATTGACTCTTTGCTTGTTTTAAATGCCCCCATTAATTAGGCCAAAAAAAATAGGTGTGTTTCCAGTTACCCAATCAACCCTAGCTCTTCCTTTAGCATGTCACAAAATCGTCTGGGTCCAATTACATGAATTAGATCTTTTTGTAAAAGCATTTTTGTGGCCATAACTTATAATAAACAAATGGCTGGCTTACCTAACTTGTGTTCTCACAGTTCGAATGATTAAATGCAACCATAAACCTGATATACAAACATTCATGACGGTTTCACACTAAAAAAAAATTCAAACAACTGTTTAAAGAACTTATGATGAGCATGTGAGATCGATAAAAATATCAACCTACAGATCTTCTGTCATGCAACAGGAAACACACACAACTTTTTTCTGACTTCATGAGATGAAAACAGGAAATATCAATTTTGATTGACAATTGTACAACAGACAGCTTTTCTGAAAAATATGGACATACAAACAAAGAAAAACACATGGTCCAGATAGACTGACTTGTTACTTAAAATCAATGGCCTTCAGTTGTCCCTATTGTTAGTCCGGGTGGTTTTCAATATATGTCTTGAAATCCATAAAAAAAAATCCACCAGCAACTGACAGTCTCAGGTTGTCTTGTTCGCCATAGCCATAGGGTGTAATAATCATTAAATATAGCTTTGTGATATAATTTCCAGACTTGGAAGAAGGTAAGGTAAAATTTGGGAATAGTTTACAATATATTAACACTAGTGAAGTATACGCCTTTAAAAGCCTGAGTCTAATAGCCGTGTAATTTGACATTTGAAAATGATGAAACACATTGAAAAGCATGAATAATGCGTGTTCATTTCATGGCGCCAGATATTTTTTTTTTAGAAAACAAATAGAATAAAAGACGTTTCTTCAATTAACTACACAACTTACAAGTTCAAAAACCTGTGTTCGTGCGTTCATCTTCTACAAACATTATCTCCAGTCCATTTTCTTTCTTAAAACGCAAATTATAAATAAATTTCTTTCTCTTGTTATGAGACCTTTTTCTTTTTTTAGAACAGATGATTACCGTAAATAGTCATTTTATTTGTCGTAAAATATAATTTATTTCTAAGACCGACTGAATATTAAATTGTAGCCAATTGTAGATTTCTTTTAACAGACAAAATGAATACAATAAAATGATTTTAAAGTTTAATTGTCGTTCTCGTGTGTTTTGAACTTTTAACCTTCAATTCAATAGGGAATATCTCAAAGTTGTAAATTCAACAGTCTGTTTTGGTATTTCTCAAACTACTTTAATATTTATTTATTGATTGATAGTTGCTAGCTTATCGTACACTTGCAATGGTCTGTTAGGGTTTACAAATAAGGCAAACAATAATAAATTTTGAAATAAAGATGGGGAAAAATTATTCATAATATCCACCAAGGACGTATCCTCGTCTCATGGGTTTTCGTGCCAGTAAGAATGCATTGTGACGTCACAATTTCCATTGAAAAAGCATGCATAGTACGAATTCATATGACGTACGAAAACATATGATCTGACCATATATGTTAGTTATACGTCCTTGTATCCACCAACTATATTATTCAATGGTTTGCGTTTTCTTTCATGATTCTCTCTGGGAATAGTATACATATATATATATATATATATATATAATGTCCCAGACTATCTTGACAGAGATCGAATTATATACAAGGAAGCTCAGATCTTTGCCACCCTTTGGTCTTTGTGGATACTTGTTTTATTAGCAATCATACCATGCACTTTCCTAAATTTAATACTCAGCGAAACAAAGATTCTTAATGGTAAAGTTGAACCACAATTCCGACTTCCAGTCGAAAATATTAAAATGACAATTGTAATATTGATGCAGCATTAACATGATATGCATTGCAGCAACAACAAAAAAAAAAAAACAAAAAAACAAACAAAAACAAAAAACAACAAACAAAAACAAAAAACAAAAACAAAAACAAAAACAAAACAAAAAAACCAGTAAAATGAAAGACACAACAGGTTGAAGCGATCAAGCAGTAACACAACACATATGTAGTAGTAATATGAGAGCGTGGATGGGGTTTACAGAATAAATAGAGAATAATGGTCATCAAGTGCAGAATAAAAGGTAAACAATACAGAGAAAAGACAAATAGACAACATTATGTATGTATGTGCCTGTCCAAAGTCAGGATCCTGTCATTCAGTGGTTGTCGTTTGTTTATGTGTTACATATTTGTTTTTCGTTCATTTTTTGTACATAAATAAGGCCGTTAGTTTTCTCTTTTGAATTGTTTTACATTGTCATTTCGGGGCCTTTTATAGCTGACTATGCGGTATGGGCTTTGCTCATTGTTGAAAGCCGTACGGTGACCTATAGTTGTTAATTTCTGTGTCATTTTGGTCTCTTGTGGACAGTTGTCTCATTGGCAATCATACCAAATCTTCTTTTTTATAAAAAAGTAAAAAAAAGAAAATAATAGGGTGCTGATATATAAATTAGAATAGCGAATAATGGGGTCAAAATAACTGAGGATTAGGAAAAACATATCTAAAAAATTAAAAATAAAAAAAACGAAAGACCCCCAACCGAGACCCTCTAATATGACAGGCACAACAATAACCAGAAAGACTGAAACAAGATAGAATAGAATGAAAAGTAAAATACAGACCTCAGCAGTCACATGACAGATCTAAACAAGAGTAACACGATAGACGCGTCAGTGAATAACAGGCGGAAGATATTAACGGGACATATCAAACCTCATAAATATAAAAATAAGAAGATGTGGGTTAATTGCCAATGATAAAACTCTCCACCACAGACCAAATGGCATAGACTTTTACAACTATAGGTCACCGTACGGCCTTTAACAATGAGCAAAACCCATACCGCATAGTCAGCTATAAACGGCCCCGAAAGACAAATGTAAAACAATTCAAACGAGAAAACTAACGTCTTGATTTATGTACAAAACAATGAACGAAAAACAAATATGTTATACAGCAACAAACGACAACCACTGAATTACAGGCTTCTAACTTGGGATAGGCACATACAGAATGCCGGGGTTAAACTAGTTTGTTGGAGCCAAACCCTCCACCTAACCTGGGACAGTGGTGCAATTATAGTAAAACGTATCAGTTGTAAAGGGCTTAACACATGTCAGATTGATACAACGCAGAAAAACACCTAACAAAAACACAGACCGGACGTGGCAGTGTATTTATCATGTGACATCCCCACAACAAAAGTCGAGATGACAATGCAGAAATTACAAAAAAAAAAAAACGACAGACGACGAAAATACAAATATAATTAAGTCCACAAAACAAAACAGAGAAAACCAAAATTTGAGCAACAAGAACCCCACTTAAAACTGAGGTCATTTTCGGGTGATCAAAACAGGTAAGCAGATCCTGCTCAACTAGTGACACCCGTTGTGCTACAACTAATGAAAAAACGTCGATAAGTTATATTAAGTGACCAGGAATCACTCAAAAGCGGATTGGTAATTAGTTGACTCTTATCTAATCTTTAGACAGTTAAACATCACGAACTTCGTCTCTTTATAGTCCCCCACACACACACACACCCACGCCTACGCCACTATTCGTAAATCATTTAACCCATCAGTTACAATTTGTACGTATGAAATTGATTCATTTCTTCTTCTTCATCTACTTTCTTGTCTCCTTTTTTATTATTCTTATTTTTGTATTGATATTTTTCCAGTAGAAATGTATCCTTATCTTGATTTTTTTTTAATATCGGCCATTTCACACATTTAAAAAGATAAATATCACATTTCGACATCTTTATCTTCGAAGGTTATTTATCTGTTTCAGCAAGTACTCTTTTCGTAAAATATCATCAGTGTACTTCGAACAGTAGATTAGAATATTATTATTTGTGAAAATCCAGTGACATTATCTTTGTTTTCTGAAAATTATAATTCTAATAAGCATGCAATAATATGGAATGAACAGATGAATTTATAATCATTTTGATTCAACGTAAAATTCAATACAGTTCACAAAAAGTGCATGATAGCTTTTTCATATATATATAAATCTACTTTATTCATACTTTTACACGCAATTATAGTAACTATCTCTGAGGAAAGGATCTAATTAATATTGTATAACTGGAGATATAAACGTAGTCTAGCTGGTTGAGTTAGGGAAGATCTTTTTCGGCTCAGTCGTTTAGAGCGCTGCCGCTGGTACCGTATAAAAATAAGGAGATGTGATTACCAATGAGACAACTATCCACCAACGTTCAAATGAAGTGGACGTAAGCAATTATAGACAACCAAACGGCCTTCAACAATGAGAAAAAAACATACCGTATAGTCGGCTATAAAAGGCCCTGACATGAAAAATATGAAACTATTCAATTGAGAAAACTAACGGCCTAATTTATAATAAAACAATTTGCGAAAAACAAATTTGACAGACATGAACCAACGACAACCCATGAACTACAGGCTCCTGACTTGAGACAGGCACATAAACAATATGGCGTGGTTAAACATGTTTGTGAGCGCTCAACCCTCCCCCTAACCTGGGACAGTGGTGTAACAGTACATCATAAGAACAAACTATAAAAATCAGTTGAAAATGGCTTGACTCATCAGATCGGTACAAATCAGAAATACATCTAACAAAAACACAAAGTGGACGTGGCAGGATATATATCCATCCCTCATCCCTAACAACAAAAATGACACTAAGTACAGATCTGAGATCTAAAGACGGTGCCAAGGGAACATCACCGTTCAAAAAACGAAAATAACAATAGGGAAAGAAAAATCATCCTTCTGTCGTATTTTTTGTGTAGAGTTTCTGGTGTAATACTGAAACATCTAAATTTAAGAAAAGACAGTTATTGCTGTTAAAATTTGATTTCACAGCGTACGGTGAACTATTTCCTTTTATCTTCGTCATTTGAACTCTAGCGGCTAGTACATATTATCATTGGCAATCATACCACATGCATCTCCTTATTTTTATATAAGTAAGAGATACAATTGCATGTTTACGTATTAGCTCGTAAAAAAACTTCCGAGCTCATTGATATCTATTAAACAAACCAACGCCGACCGTATTTCCTTCAAAAACAATGTACCGAAACTGTGTGCCATTTTATACATGGTATCTTTACATTTGATTTAATTGTTAATTTTTTTAAACGCCAAAAAAACATCCGGGCTCATAATATTCTCAAACGAACCAACACCTAATACTGTATTTCCTTCACAGTCAATGTAACAAAACAGTATGTCATTTTATACATGGTATCTTTACATTTGATTTGATTGTTAATATTTTTTGTCCCCCAATATACATTTATATTAGTATTGTTCCCCTGAATTCTTGAAATCGATTGAATTCGTATATATTTTCTTTTTTGCCTTCAGTTTGTAGACGTCTTAGCAAAATTTGTTTAATCCAATTAATTATAAGGGGCGGTGCATTTTCACAACTGTATATGTTCACCTTTAGTTATCCATCTAAGTTCAGTCTTATACATTACATATTACAATAAGTAGTTTTTAAGTGCTTATAGCCCTAATTTCATATCTTAATCATAAGAGATCAAAACGGACTTTAAATGATACATATGGTAATCGGATCAAGATTCCGCATCTGATTTGTTTGTCTGTAACTTACCGAACTATATGGAAGAACTAATATAGTTTATTATTCCTCCATGAGCGGGGGTGAGTAGACTAAGAATGACCGACAGATGCATGGCTTTCCCCCATATCAATTATCTATATATCATTCAATATATTTTTATTATTGTATAGCTACATTTAAAAAAGAAAGAACAGGTTGTGAAGAGCACTGTATGCTATCACATAGCTTAACCTTTTGAATACCATATAAAGGAATGTTTTATCCCCTCGCAACAAAAGGCTGAAAGGAGGTAATAATAGTCATGAAATCAATACGCCTTTCTTACCCTCTGTTCGCTCATATATATATATATTAAGGCTCTGGTATGTGGTTTGCACTTTTCTTATAGCTTTGATAGTGTAGAGTAATGAAGTCAAATCCATAATTTATTATGAATTTAACCGGAGATCGGCGGTAAACGTCAGTGAGAAAGCAACCTAATGACAAACCAATAAATAAAATAATTTTAGAGATTAACTTCAACGTCGACAAGTGTATAGCGATAATGTCAAGGTGGTACATAATACTACAGGGAGATAACTCTGTAAAAATCAGCTGAAAGTTTTAATCAACGGTTCTAATGTTTAAGATCTATTAAGCTTCTCAATGATCAAAATTAGTGTTTGTCAAACTGCTACATATCCAATGAAATTTTTCCGATAAAGTGTGTGAAATTCTTATATTTTTGTCAAAGAGTCAAGGTAATTATTTTGTAAAAAATTTATTAAATTTAAACAAGCCAAATTAATTTTAGTCAAGGTGTTTGGTACCACCTTAAGCTCTAGATCCTATTCAAAAATTACCATCCAAGCTATTCTTATTAGAACACTTTGGCAGTTTTTTTGGATTATAAATGCCATTATAACTATTAAAAAGATTGACAATAAAAAAAGGTTGAAAACAACACTATAATGTAACAAAGTACGTAGTATTCCCCCTCCTCCACACAAACTTTTTTGCAAAAAAAAATAAATCATTGCAAATAAAAATGAAAATGGCATAGGACACAGATTAACCGCTACTTCAGTATAGAATCATAGACAGTTTTTTTTTCAGAAGTTTGTCCCACATCACTTTTCAGCCTATTCCTACGCAACTGTATGTCAACTGACATTAGATTTTTCTCTTATATAAATATACACCAACAAAGTAGCCTAAATTCGTAAAAATATATCTCCGCGAATTAAGACGAATAGAAAACGCTCAACGCAAAAAAGGTAACCGATATATAAGATGGTTTACATGCAGGACCCTAAAGCAAAGGACAGCTCTTTCGTTGATTTTCCAATTTTAAATTGCCGACGATTCTTCAACAAAAATCGAATGATTAAATTTACATGACTTGCGCACAAGTGTTTTTGAAGTAACCTCCACCAGCCAGGAACGCTGCAAACCAAACATCTCGAATTATATACATTTAACGTTTAGCCGAATCCGACGAAGTTAGTCAACTTTTACTGTAAAGGAGTGTCACCCTTAGTTTTAGGGCATTGATACGGCTTTATAGTGTTCTTCGATATAAAAGGAAACTAATCCGCATTGCATGAAATTCCCTGTTTAAAAAAGAGATGCGAAAGATACCAAATTAAGGGACATTCAAACTCATAAGTAGAAAATAACCTGACAATTAATGCCATGGCAAAAAAAAAAAACTAAAAAAAACTAAAACGACAACCAACAGTACACAAAACACAACATAGAAAACTAAAGACTGCACAACACGAACCCAACCAAAAACCGGAGATGATCTCATGTTCTCCGGAAGGGTAAGCAGATACTGCTCCACATGTGGCATCCATCGTATTGCTCACAAAATTAAAGTTGAATTACTAATGCAATGTGTTAGATATAAATGTACAGTCATGTCCGATTGTGGCGTTAACTCTACAATTCATAGTTTACATGTATTTGGAACAGGCATACATGTAGGACGTTTAATAGTGCATAGGAAAACCAAGTTTACCTCATTTACATAGTGTCTGTACCAAGTCGGGAATCAATAATTAGGGCCCGGATTTGGGAGTGGGTCCTCATTTCTGTATTCTTTATGTTATTTTGGAAATTTATCTTTATTCTCTTTTTTTTTTTTTGGAAGGGGAGGGGGATCCATTATTCTCAATTCTTTATATTACACCTTTTTTCTCTATTCATATTTTTTTCTTTTCGATCCATTATTTTCGTTTCTTTAAATACACTCAATTATTATCCGTGGTGGATTTAAAAAAAGACAGGGACCGAGTATTGGAACAATTTCCCTTTAGAATTGGTAATAAAATCACGAAAAAATTAAGAATTTCTCTAAAGAATCTCCTACAAGATCCCCCTTTTTAAAATCTAAATTCGCGCCTTAATTACCAGTTCCTCCCATTTAAATCATGAGAAGATATATCGGCCGAAATTAACCAATTTATATGGACATATTTATATACATATACATTTGTGATTCCTTAAATCCCCCCTTTTCACAAAAAGATTCTGTTTTAAATTGCTTCTAGGACATAACCCCAGAGACAACACCCTTTGGAACTGTCGTAAAAGTAAAAACAATCAATAATGATGAATCACAATACTATCTATCACCTTCTATAACGATAAGAAGCTGCAGGAAATCTACACTTGCGGTTAAATACCTATAATTTATATACACATAAACTATACATATGATAATATGCCATGACGTGAAGATAACACACAGGTGTGTAATCATACCTTGAACATTGGCCTACCTGAGGGTTAAGTTACATTTTATAAATAAATATTAGGTAAAATCGAGTCATATTCTAAAACAAAAAAGTGCATGATGTGAATTTTAACGTCTTAAAACATGGGAATTGTTGAAAAGATCGAACAGATCTACCGGATAAAAAGATTTTTGTTTGGAAAAGGATCAAACATGGTCTCGACAACACTAGTCTCGACAACGACAGGTGAGATACCGGCTTAAAAAGTAAATTGATTCGTGTACCATCGTCTGATAATCGAATTACGTGTATTCAGATCACCTCAGGTTTTTTGTTTGGGTTTGTGTTGCTCAATCTTTAGATTTCTATACATGTAGTGTTTTGTAGATTGTTGTTTGCCATGGTGTTGCCAGTTTCTCTTCAAGTTTTAAATGTTCCTGTTTGATATCTTCCGCCCCTCCCCCTGATAATTTAGAAACTTCTTAAATACATTATTTGGCAAAGGAAGGAGAACCGGAGGGGGTTTTGAAGAAGACCCAGAATAAAAAGGAAGGGGATCTTTGAAGCAGATCTTGAAACAAGACCAGATCAGGTTGAATAAACCATATACTGTCAAAGGAAGTGAAATATTTACTATGCATGATATACATGAAATCTTAATACGTGCTTTAAATAGTCACGAGACGAGTCGAGACGAAAATATGACAGACCTATCTTCTATTAATAACATAGAATAAAAAACAAAGGAGATGTGGGGTATATGTGAAAAAAAAGCAGCAGACCAACGACACAAAATACATATAAGAAAGTCAATATATAGGTCTTCAACGACAATGTTTATAAAACATCGCACGCTCCAAATTGCTCCGAGTTTACAAAAGTTGTAAGTAAATGTATATTTACAGAGATCGTATGCAATCTATAACAGTTTTCTAACATGTAAAATTCAATTTAAGATAAAGCAAACGGAAACCATGCACTGTTGTTAGGAGGCGCCTGACTTTAAACAGAAACGTGTGTACATTTAAGAGGATACAAGTATTTTTTTTATCTCTTTCAATAACGCTAATTTTAATAACAAAATATACATAATTAACAGACTGTACAATTAAAATAAGCACAAGGGAAGCTCCGACAAAACTCCACAGTGATACATTCTTTAATAAATAGCAAAATCATATCAAGTACAATTACAACAGTTACAATAATAAACAACAACACATCGAATTAGTTATTAAAGTTTTTAGTTTCCTAAAGCAAGCTTAAAGTACTATCTGCTAGTTAGAAATTATACTCTCTTGCACTCTAATATTGATGGCTGTACTTCAGAATGAATGTCACACGTAACAGTACATGAATGACGACCTAGGACCCAAAATAATTTAGTTCGGAATTCCATTAAAGAAACGAATTGAAAGGACAAGAACGTTTAAACATTCTATATTCTTGGCATCACGTTTCAAACTCCAAATTTCGCCGCGATATAGCCTTTTGTGCTGATGCGGCGTAAAGCAATTACAAATCAATCAATCAATCAAACTGTAAATTAACCCCAAAATATCGGAAATAGTTTTTAAGGGTTTGGCTGGGATTTAGAGAATAGAGAATAATGGGTAAAATTTGCAGAATAAAGGGGAAAAATTAAAGAATAGAGAAAAAGTAGGCAAACAAATAAAGAATGAGGAATAGTGGGGTGCTGCATTACAACAAAAAAAAAGACGAATGGTCAAAATAAATAAAGAATACAGAAAAATGGTCCTAAAAATTAAAGAAAAAAGAAAAAAGACCCCCTCCCCTGGCCCCTTTCCAGACTCTCACGACTGAACAACAGCTGAACAATGAAGATGTAAAACTTTAATATTACAATTCTTTAAACTATTTCAGTTGTGCCTACGACTCCAGCAACCAACAAGACCAGCTTAGACAACGAATTACCAAATGATAAGTTTACTGTAGAATCAGAAGCAGGTTGGTAAACTTATATACTCTTTAGGGAACGACCATTTAACTTCAAGGGGGAGGGGTTATAGTTTTTTCCTAAAAAAATATTCTGATCTCCAATTTGATGAAAAAAAAATATTGTGGTCAGGCAGATGACAAAAAAAAAAAAAAAAAAAAAAAAACTCTGAATCCAGATTTTCCCCATATCCAATAAAAAAGTTTCTGACTCAGACAAAAAACCATAACCCCCCTTGAAGTTAAATGGATGCTCCCTTTTAGATATACAAACCGCCAATCAACAAAAAAAGCAAACATACAAACAGGCAAATGATGTATTTGCCTATCAGTGAGATCTTATTAAAATTATTATACGTTTGACGGTGAGCGGAATACTATGAGGAGCGGAAGACTCTACATATAGAAGATGTCGCGGCTATAGTCCAAATTATGGTATTTAAAGGGCTCCTGAAATATTTCAGGACCTCCATAATTCGTATTCAGGATATCCATCAATCATTGAGGACATCCACAATTCGATTAATATACATTTCTGAAAAATTTCAGGACCTGCTTGAGGTTCTTAAATATTTCAGGATATCCTTATATCGAATTGTGGAGGTTCTGAAATAATATCAGATTATTACATGGCATTTTTCATATCAGATGTATTATCAGCCCACGGTCAATATATCAGCCCTCGAGCCTTCGGCTTTTGGGCTGATATTGAACCTTGGGCTGAAAATACATCTGATATGAAAAATGACATGTTATGATCTTTTTATCATATGCTTCAACAATGGAGAAAAATAACAGTTTTAAATATTGATCCTTTGTTAAAAGTGGTTCTCAAGTAGAAGTTCAAAAAGTGAAAAGTTTACGGACGTCGGACGCCAAATATAATACATTCGATATGAAATCTTTCTATCACATGCCTCAACAGAGGGGAAAAACAACAGTACAAACTATTTTTATATTGACGATAAAAAAAAATTCAAGAAAAAATAATGAACACTGTTTGGAAAGGTCAACATTTGTAAAGTAACTTTCTAAATTATGCTGGAAACATTGAAAAAATGCATTTATTGTTGGGTTTTTTTTTTTGCATTTTACATAATATATTTCCTTTTTCCTAATAATTGTTTTGTACCCTACTTTGTTATGTTTTTCACTGAAAACGTACCAATGAGGTGTATTTTCCGGAATTTGCCGAGTAACGCCGGAATGCCATGTGATAACGTTACGGAAAGGCATGTGATAATAGCTGGAAGCATGTGATAAATTTTTCATATAAGCCCGCTAAGCACCAATTCGGAAAATATGGAATTCACGTAAATTTAATGCTATTATCATACTGTAAAAATTTGAAGTTATTTACTCTAAGTATATGATAATTTAGGATATCCTTTTATCGAATCACGGAGGTTCTGAAATATTTCAGGCCTTCCTTAAATATCAAAATTTTGACTATATCCGCGACTTGTATAATACAATTTTTTTTGTTGATTGACATCTTCTATACATGTATATAGAGTCTTTAACCATAAACCAAATGAATCCACACTTCATAGCAAGCACTTTTACAAAATGAATAAAAGAGATGTGAGAGATAACGCTATGTTTTTCAACCAACCGTAGGATCGTGTATATTAAGTTCTTGCAGGATTAGATTATTGCGTTTTTAGTATCTTTCAGGCTAATTTATTATTTTCTCAAAATCAGGCCACATTAAAAAAGTATCTCTGCAAATAAATAGCTTTCACTCGTTGTTGACCTTTTTATTCTATTTTATTTTGTTCGGTTACCGGAATTAGAATGTCTTCCGTTTCTTTTGTTACAGGTGCTATAGCCGGACTTATATTTGGTTTACTGATAGTCATTGGAATGGTTGTACTTGCTTTGATCATGATAAAAAGAAAGAGGTATAAGTTATAGTGAGTCCCTCCATTGGGACCTCTTGTAATCCATTGTTCATAAAAAAAAAGGAATCGGTTTCGACAACGTTTTGTTTACGTAGATTTCTCATTCTCTTCTTTTTTGTTTTAGCTTAAAACTCTCGTTAAGTGCAACCGAAGGATTGTAGAATATTAAGCAGTGTATTTGAATTGTTTTATCGTTTTTTTTTATGTCGAACTGTCACTGAAGCTAGGCAACTGCTTGTATCTCCTTTACTATTCAACCCATTATGATAGCGTAGCATTTTATTACAAACAGTTTGATACACATGACATATATAAATATACAAAGAAAAAAAAATCCACTGACGTAAACTTTGGTACACAATTAATACACTTTTGAATGTGTTCGAAAACATGGATCGTATTATTTTTAACAAGAAATAGTTTTCTCTGGACCCCCTTGTTTATATTTATCCGTCTCGGTGGTAAGACAATTTTTTTCCTTTGCGAAATGTAGAAAATTTGAGACTCGGAAAAATTATAAAGTGTTGTTTTTCATTTTTTTAACACTTGGACTGATAAGTGATGCGTGGTCCTTTGATATGGAAACAGATTTTCATCACAAAAAGCAAAACATGCCAAACTTTTCTTGGTGTGAACAATTTAGCCTTTTACAAATTTGAATCCAGGACTGCAATGCAATGCCCTGCAAATGTATGGAAAAATCGTTTTCACATACAATGTTCATAATTTACACTATCGCATACAGTTTCCTCTTCAAAATAAATAGTATTATCAGAACAAGTTTTTTTGATTAACATCGTGTTCACAGCTGAAGGAACATTGGTCGTACGTCCCTGAGAGGGGTGACACGGGGTGTTCATTTTCCAAATCCCGTTATATTTGGGGATTTGTTTACCTCCAATATCCCGCACCCCAAAATCGTGTCACCCTCTCGTTCCTGTACATTCAGTCGACAAATGAAAATTAAAAAAAGTGCCCTCTCTGAGTTAACACTTCAAATTAACAAATTTTAACTTTATGTTTTCTTTCAGAGATAACAACAGAGAATATCAGAAGCAAATAAGAACCCAAAGATCAACTAAACATAACGCAGGTGTATACATGGACACCACGACGGAGGACCTTGTACCCTCTCGCATTGTCAAAGGGACCACAGCTTATGCTGCGCTGAGTCGTAAGGATAAGGACTTATATGATTACGAGTCAGATGACGAAATCTAATATAATACTCATCAAAGCTTTTTTACAAGAATCGAAACTGTTTAGATAAAGATTATAGAATGCATGTTTTAACACTCTAAGTTTGCAGTTCGCTTGAAAGAGTTAAGTGTGTATACACCAGGAGCGTATAGTTATTCCATTTATGAAGAGTGAAGGAGTGTGTGAATGATTGCTGTATTTTTGAAATCAAAGATCATATCTATTTGGATTTTGATCGACAAGATAGGATTTTTTAAACTACCAAAACTTTGAATTCATTAATATCATTCTTATATGGAAAACAAAGGACAGTAATTTCAATGAATGTGCTTGCTCATTATATTGCAATATGATATGTAACGCAACTTTTAATTGGATGACGTCTGCCGTCAATTCCACGATTGAAGTTTACGTTTCTTGGAATATTCAAATGGTTAATTATGAACATTTTACTAGTAGAGCATTAGAAAAGGAATACTAATATTGTGATATCTTGATACTCTGTAGTTGCTTGTTTATATGCTTCATTTATGATTTATTTTTTTAGAGCTTTAACAGTACTAATTCAGTAATGAGGGTCTGGATAGTGTTAACAGAATAGAGAATAATGGGCAAAAATAGATGATAATGGGCAAGAAAATAAATAATAGAGAATAAGGGGGGTGCTAAGACATAAAGAATAGAGAACACGGGATGCTTAGATATAGAATAGAAAATAATGGCCTAAAAAATTGAAGATTACAGAATTGTCATGATAATCGGATTTGGGACAAGAGGGACAAGCTATGGCTATTTTTGCCAATCTCACTTTTGTTTACCTCCTAAGCAAAAAATGTATCTTTATAAAAAGTTTAGAAGTATTTATCTTTATTAAAAGTTTAGAAGTATTTATCTTTATAAAAAGTTTAGAAGTATGAAATTCCTTTTTCTTATTGTTTTTAACATATTTTATGGTTGAGTTATAACCATAACTCAAATTCTGTTTAATGCTGAAAAAAATACCCCCTCCCCTTCTTTTTAAAATGTAATTTCAGGGGATGGCTTAACATATTTTGATTTATAAAAAAAACCTCTTCAATTGTGCTACAAGAGCAATTTTTACGAATATGTAAGATTCATGTCTGTTATATTTGTTTTATTTTAAGTATGATATTTTTGTAAACTTTGTATGTATCAATGAGATAGCCTGTTTAAATATAGAAACTTTTACACGCAAAAAAAAGATGGTCAGCGATTGTGAACTTTCTTTTATTATATTATCATTAGGCTGCTCATCAATATGTACCACTTTGGTCGAAAGGAAATGTGTACCCCTCCGATAACAAAAGAGTAAATGGTTACTTTGAAAGTGTAATACAAGTAATGTGACTATAACAGTCCAGTTTCCTTTTCACCAAATTCTTAACTAGATTTGCAGTGTTTTGTCATCATTAACAAAGAGGCGGCCAATTACTACAAAATGATCCGTGTTTAAATGTTGCAATTGCGGGTTGTTTTTTTACGGAAATATTGTATCTAAAGTTTCTATATTTGATTTTTTTTATACTTTTTATCTATTTTTTATTGTTTGAAATAGCTAGGTTAAAAGTTTTTGTTTACTTTATCATATTTGCTGCTGAAAATTAGAATATAAAATTGTCATAAATTTAATCTGTTTTAAGTATATACTTTGTACATACATACTAGAATACGGAAATAAGAATAGATCCGCGTGGTTTTTTTTAGATAAAACATTTGAAAAAATTTAATTTTAGGTGCAGAAATGATGTCATTGAATTTATGTAAAATAAAATGTTTAGTATGCAGGAAATGAACGTTACACTTTCGAAAAATTAATCCTTATAGTTAGTGTGAAATTAGGATGGTTTAGTGGTTGGTGCAAAAATAATTATTGTCTTTTTTTGACACCAATAAGATTTCTTTATTTCCATCAATTGCTTGTTACGTTATCTTCGACAAGTCCAAGCATTTTGTGAAGAATAAATATGATTTACAATTCTATTGTAATAATAAATGATAAAGCGTCAATCTAATAAATGTTTTTTTTTTTACATTAACAATAAAGTTAACTCCTTCCAACTTTCTAGTATATTGCATTTTTTTTTGTAAATTCCTTCGTCTGCTTATCAGATAAATAGGATGATTTATAAAGTTAATGACCAATGATAGTTATAAGATAGTCAAAGTCAAAGTAGTTTTTGTCTGATATTTAAAAAAAAAAAAAAAAAAAAAAAACTATTGTCATTGATTATCTATCATAAGTAATTCTCCAAGAGTAATTTAATTTCTGTAGCAGTCACAATCAATTAATCTGAAATATCATGAGATGATATGAAAATGGGGACCATTTTTTTGTATTTGTTTGTATTTGTTCTGTTTCGTTTAAAACGGTGTAAAAATTGAAGAACAATTAAAACTAGCACAACAATGTACTAACAACCACTTTGATTACTTTGAATATTTGCATATTTGAATATATAATTTATCAACATGATCTAGAAAAACTAGTAGTCCGAAACAAGAAAGTTGATGCTCTGCAAGAATTTCGTACCCTTACAATTTCGTACCTTGACAAAAACCATTTCGTACCCTTACCATTTCGTACCCTCCATTTCGTACCTTGACAAAAATCATTTCGTACCTTGACACAAATCATTTCGTACCCTTAAGTTTCGTACCTTGACCATTTCGTAACTCATGGAAGATTGATATGTATGCCATTTCGTACCTTATGAAAGATTTTTATGTATGCCATTTCGTAACATATGTAAGATTGAGAAATACTGAATACAAAGTCATATTGAAATATGGCGTATTGTGTACAATGTGAAATGTGTAAGGTGGTTTTGAATGATGATACACTTACAGTAATGATTAAACCGTTGGCTTATTATTATGTATTTATGTATTTATGTACCAAAATATACAGAAGGCTATTTGTTTGTTATGCTAATATAATGAAAATAATTAGTTTTTATAAGATTTTAAATTGTATTTATATATGTAATTTATAAATCAAACAAATTGGATTGTGCAATAAAAAAAATAAGACACATAGCAAACTTTATGATAATTGGCTTCTTCCATGAAATTAATATTATTCAAACGGCAATATCATGGTATAAAGGTGATTTAGAGCAGAGGAGAAAAGAGCTTACATTTTCAAAATATACGGTGTGCAGATTGAATTATAACGAGAGTTTTACTTGTAATAAACAGCTCTGTGTGTGCCACTAAGGAAGCAGGAACTGTTTACCTTCCCGGAGCACCTTAGTTTTCACAAAGGTTGTTTGAGGTAATGATGTTATTTTTTTTATTTTCCGTGTTTTATGGACTGTTGTTTTACTGTTTGTCTTAATGTCTCTTTGCTATGGTTTTGTCCATCTTTCTTTCATACTGGTTTCTGATTGACCCCTTGGAAGAGGGTATGGAAGGGGGATCCATCATTTCTGTATTCTTTAATTCATTCTGTAGTTTTTCTGTATTCTTTATAGTGTTTGCCCATTATTCTCTAATTCTATTCTCTAATTCTTATAATTTAGCACCCCATTTTTCTCTATTCTTTATTTTTGTGGCCCATTTTTCTGCAGTATTGGTTCATTATTCTTAATTTTGTAAATCCTATACATACCCTCCTGGAACATTCTACCGCTTTTTATCCGGACCTAGAGCTTTAACACCTAGTTTTTCTTGGATTTGTTCGGGTTGTATTTTGTGATATTATTTTTCAATATTTGTGTTTTTTTCATGGTTTTTTTTTATGTGAAATCGTCTTGCGTATACGTATACGTATACTTGTTGGGCTGAGGTATAATAGATATTTTCTTTCTTTGGACTTCTCCTGTCCCATATTTAAAACATGCTGAAGTGGCGCGTCCTTTTGACTGTGCCAGATATATAAATACGCCTCCACGTCAGGTTGGAATGAGGACGTTCAATCGGATGACTCGTTTAGGATGAGAGCCACAGTACAATAAAGTAACCTTTCAACATCCCAACATCATCTGAGGGGTCCGTAGCCTAGATGACCTATTGGAAGCCAAATTGTCTGCACTGACCATCATACCCTAATTTTCCAGTAGCAGTCTATATTTCCTGCCCATAACCCCAGTCGATCTACCTTGCAGTATCTGTTATTAGTTAATTGTTTTCGTCCTGAATACATGTATGTATGAAATATCTGCCATTGGACATTAAGCAAGCAAAAATTTAGCAACATCAAACATAGCGTCAGAATAAAAATATAATGTACGATGTCCTTAGTTTATCTTTAAAGCTGCGTACGCAAATATTTACGATTTAAATCTTTCAATAACCCAAATCATGTGCTAAAATAACTTTTTAAAATGATTTATCTATATGAATCGAACTTTGTTTCTTTATGATTTTCCAAGAATTAATTAGCATGAATTTATTTTTAGACTTATTAAAGTTTCATAATACCTTTTAAAATAACATCCGGTTTTTATACTTAAAGACTGCTTATAAAAGGTAAGTAAGAGCATTGAATATTAGATTGATTGTGAACTGTTTGGTTTAGACAATTAAGTATTAAATTTGTTTAAAATGATTGACTACATAATTTCAATTAATATGTAAAAAAACCCAGAATTAATGGGTGCTGTTACAATAGCTTTCATTTCCAAGCACATACATTTAAAACGGTTTTAGTTCTAATATTGTGTTTAATGTTTGTCTTATGAATGCTGTGTCTCGGCGGTCGAGTGGTCTAAGTAGTCCCAACTACTGTAAACAATGAGAAACCTCGCACGTGGCTGGTGCATTCGACTATTTAATCGTCTAAGGATTGTCAGTTTTTCTGCCGAAGGTTAGCGGTTCTCCCCGGGCTCCTCCACCAATAAAAACTGACCGCCATGAAATACCCAATAATGCTGAAAGTGACGTTAAACAACAATCAATCAATCAATCTTCTGTATGTTTTTTTTGTCCATTTCGTTGTCTGTTATTCGATTTGCGGTTGTTATTGTCCCATCGTAAGTTTGAATTTATTTAAAGCTTTGAAAATTTGTATAAAATTATAACGATACAATTTTTAAAATTTTTATGTTTAAATTTTCGCAAAACACATTGAAGAGGATATTATTGAAGATATTGTTCTAAAAGTAATATTTAAATTGATTTTGACAAAACGCCAAATTACTTTTAAAATTTTTATGTTTAAATTTTCGCAAAACACATTGAAGAGGATATTATTGAAGATATTGTTCTAAAAAGTAATATTTAAATTGATTTTGACAAAACGCCAAATTACAAAAAATTTATCGATTAACAAAATATGTTAAATATTTTTACAAACGAAGTTCATGTCATATTGCACAAGTTATTAAAGATTAATATATATATACATTAATATGTGATTTGTTTGAACATATGGAAAGTGCCCATTACATAGAAAAAGATTAAAGAAAAAGCAAAATTTACAATTACAAAATATATTTTTATCTGTCACAAAGGTATTGATTTTAAATTTATAATGTATAAACATCATATTTACATGTACTAAATAACCATAATAGCTCTGCTTGCACATTTTTGAGATACATTCGATTCAATAAAGAAACATTTTGGCGAACATAAATCAATCGATTTTAAATATTAATGTATGAAACATTGTATTTACCGAATACACGAAACAGGTCCGTATGCTTACGTTTGGGATACAAGCGTTTGAATAATAACATATTTGGGCGGGAAAAGGATGTCTCTAGATTTTCATATGAATTGTATATATATAGTGAGAAATTCACAAAAAAAAACAAGCTTCTTACAACAATACTCATTATTTTCATGTTATTTTCAAAAATGTAGTAGAAACTATCCCAACTAATTCAGATGCCTCCTACCAACGAGTTAATGGAGCCATCGTTGAGCAGTGGAATAAGACGACAGTCGCATCAAAATTTAGATGATGATGATGATGATGATGATGATGATGATGGTCGCATATTCAGGACGAGAACATGTTAATGTGATATGGATATGAACCCTGCTTTTTCAACGTGTTACCCTACCCGCGACATACTAATCTGACTCCGGGTCAACAAGTCTTTGCTTTTACTCCTAAACGTTGTGTGATTAGTGGAGAGGGCAGCATTTTTCAAGTCTTTAGTTGACTCGTCAGGAGATTGAATACTAGACTTTCCGCACTCGAGGCTTGCACGCTACAACGTTGGTGTATACATTAATTTCTTCCTTTTCGGTTTCAAATAAAACGTTATTATAAAAAAAAACCAAAAAACCCCGCAGCATTTACTAGGAATTTGATTGTTATGAGAATGAATTGAAATCTATTAGAATTTAAGTTGTATACATATTTCATTTATGAATAAAACACATTGGATTGTGCAATATAAAATATAAAACACATTGCAGACTCGAACTTTTATTACAATTGACTACTTGCAGTTCAGGCTTTTCCCCAGACATATAATGTTTATTCATACGGCCATATAAGAGGGTCTGGATGGGGGTCTTTCATTTCTGTATTCTTTAATTTTTGAGGCCATTTTTCTTTACCTTTAAAACTAACGCTTATTCTGTAAAATTCTCATAAAAATACTTTGATATTAAATTTGTATGTAATTATATGATTTCTTTATTCTGTACACCCTTCGTTTCTGTAATCAGTATTGTATTGCATAATTCTTTTATTTTCTACAGTTGTTCTTTATACGTTTGCGCCCCATCAGACTCTATCCTTTTTTTTCTTATTTTGCTCAATTCATTAATTTTTATGCCATTATTCTCTATTCTGTAAACTCCATCCAGACCCTCGGGTAAGGGAATCGAAATCCAGGAAGAGCAAGGGGCTAACCCTTTCGAAATACCAGGTGTGTTGATTGAAATATTAAAGAAGATGTACTTGCAATGAAAAATTGTGGAAGCGCCTGATTACCCCAATTTTTGAATGGGTTCGTGTTTATTGTGTAAAATTTCGTGGACTGGTGTTTGTCTGTACGTCTTTCTTCAATTCTGGTTTTCGGGTGACCCTTTGGAATCTCCCTCTCTTTTGACGTGACAGTATTTTCAGGACCATGAACTGTCACCCTTACTTTTTGGCGGTGTTTTCAATTTTACATTTTCTGAGATTATTTTTTCAAAATTTATGTTTGTTTTCCATGTTTTCTATTAATAATGTTTTGGCCCATTCCTGGCGATAGCAGTTTTTCAAAATTTGACATTCGAACGAGATAGAGAATTTATACACCTCGCTCTGTTTCATATCCAAGTACACATCTATAATTTATTGTTTTGAACACATGACTGTGCAACAAGTGTAATGGGATATTTATAAGGGAGTATTGACTGATTTACTTCTTGAGCGATTTTTATAGCAACAAAGGGTTAACTGGGGTGTACATCTATGGTTATCTCTGAATAATTCAGCGTTGAAACCCGTGTTCAATGTTCGTTTGGCTGTGTTGTATTGGATGTATAAATACGCAGTTACGCCAGGTTGGAATCGGGACATTAAATTTAATGCCTCGTGTAGAGCGGTTAACACGCTCTTTGCGTGTTTTAAAAACCTTTGCAACTGCTCTCTGAGGGATCAGTTGGTGACTTGTTTCAAATCAAAGTTTTACCCCTATACTTATAGATATAGGAAGATGTGGTATACCCTTATTTGTAACTGGCAGTCAGAATCTCCAGCATTTCACCTCAGACGACAATTTTCTCGAAACTACTGATTGTTTAATTGTTCTCGTCCTGAATGCGCATGAACTATTTACCAAAGGGTGTTAAACAACCTGCTTATCCCCATACATCATATCAAAATACAATTCTTTACAATGTCCTTATCTTATTCGTACTTAAATCTAATCATACATTCATTGGCTAAAAGTTACCGTCAAATCCACAGTTGACCAGGCGTAACCAAGGAGGAACCCGCCATTTTGAATTGATTGGATCAACAAATGCTCGATTACTACAATATTATCGAAAATAAAACAACACCTACCTCCAATTCGCCGTTTGAATGTAATTTTATCCGAATTTGAATCGTAGAGGTAACGTGATAACCTCCAATTTGTAAGTTTTCATTTGTATGACGTCACGTTTAGCCATGACGTCTTTGCGCCAAAATAAATTATGAAGTTTCGCGGAATTTTTTTTTGTATGTCAAATTTATACATTTTTTCAAGCTTTAACGTATTTTTTCTTTTTGTTATGCATTAGAATCGGAATAATAGTACTGAGTTGAAGAGCTGCCACCGTCAATTTGATTTGACGGTCGCAAATTCCGTTTTACTGTCTCGCTACGCGTCGCCAGTAAAACTGCATTTGCGACCGTCAAATCGACAATTGACGGTGGCAACTCTCAACTACAGTACATTGAGAGGTTTTAAATTAGCTAGCTATAAAACTAGGTTTAATCCACCATTTTCTACATAAGGAAATGTCTGTACCAAGTCAGGAATATGACAGTTGTTTTCCATTCGTTTGATGTGTTTGAGCTTTTGATTTTGCCATTTGATAAGGGACTTTCCGATTTGAATTTTCCTTGGAGTTCGGTATTTTTGTTATTTTACTTTCTAATAGTATACGAACATAATTATGTATCGTATTTCTAAATTTTCCGGTAACATAACATCAAGAGTTATCAGATTTTAGTGTTAGAAGAATTATCAAACTTTGGTTTCCAAGAAACCACTAAGAAATTATTTTCAGAGTACTGGAAATGCACTATCACTGTTAGATTTATTTTATACTTTTAAAGTAATATCGGTTTACTACTTGATATTTATACTTTAAGACCTTTAACACAATTTCTTTACAACAATAAATGCAAATTAAAAAATCGCACCTGCACTTTCTACAGTAAATGTTAACAGAATCGGTTCTTGATATATTACCAATTCCCATGATATTATCATTAAGACCGAGAGGGTAGACTGTCTGTAATTTTTAATCCAATTTAATTCAATGTTTCTTTATGATTTTCCAAGAATTAATTAGCATGAATTTATTTTAGACTTATTAAAGTTTCATAATACCTTTTAAAATAACATCCGGTTTTATACTTAAAGACTGCTTATAAAAGGTAAGTAAGTACACTGAATATTAGATTGATTGTGAATTGTTTGGTTTTGACTATTAAGTATTAAATTTGTTTAAAATGTTTGACTACATAATTTCAATTAATACATAAAAAACCAGAATTAATGGGTGCTGTTACAATAGCTTTCATTTCCAAGCACATACATTTACCACGGTTTTAGTTCTAACATTATGTTTAATGTTTGTCTTATGAATGCTGTGTCTCGGTGGTCGAGTGGTCTAAGTAGTCCCAAACTACTGTAAACACCGAGGAACCTCGCACGTGGCTGGTGCATTCAACTCTTTAATTGTCTAAGGATTGTCAGTATAAAATTTTCTGCCGAAGGTTAGCGGTTCTCCCAAAGGATTAACAAAATATGTTAAATATTTTTACCTCCACCAATAAAACTGACCGCCATGAAATACAATTACAATAATGCTGAAAGTGACGATAAACAACAATCAATCAATCAATCTTCTGTATGAAACATTTTTTTGTCCATTTCGTTGTCTGTTATTCGATTTGCGGTTGTTATTGTCCCATCGTAAGTTTGAATTTATTTAAAGCTTTGAAAATTTGTATAAAATTATAACGATACAATTTTAAAAATATTTTATGTTTAAATTTTCGTCAGAACACATTGAAGAGGGATATATTCGTTGGTGTATACATTAATTTCTTCCTTTTCGGTTTCAAATAAAACGTTATTATAAAAAAACCAAAAACCCGCAGCATTTACTAGGAATTTGATTGTTATGAGAATGAATTGAAATCTATTAGAATTTAAGTTGTATACATATTTCATTTATGAATAAAACACATTGGATTGTGCAATATAAATTATAAAACACATTTCAGACTCGAACTTTTATTACAATTGACTACTTGCAGATCAGGCTTTTCCCCAAACATATAATGTTTATTCTTACGGCCATATAAGAGGGTCTGGATGGGGATCTTTCATTTTTGTATTCTTTAATTTTTGAGGTCATTTTTCTTTACCTTTAAAACTAACGCTTATTCTGTAAAATTCTCATAAAAATACTTTGATATTAAATTTGTATGTAATTATATGATTTCTTTATTCTGTACACCCTTCGTTTCTGTAATCAGTATTGTATTACATAATTCTTTTATTTTCTACAGTTGTTCTTTATACGTTTGCGCCCCATCATACTCTATCCTTTTTTCTTATTTTGCTCAATTCATTAATTTTATGCCATTATTCTCTATTCTGTAAACTCCATCCAGACCCTCGGAATCGAAATCCAGGAAGAGCAAGGGCTAACCCTTTCAAAATACTAGGTGTGTTGATTGAAATATTAAAGAAGATGTACATGTACTTGCAATAAACAACTGTGGAAGCGCCTGACTAGCCCAATTTTTGAATGAGTTCGTGTTTATTTTGTTACATTTCATGGACTGGTGTTTGTCTGTACGTCTTTCATCAATTCTGGTTTTCGGCTGCCCCTTTGGAATCTCCCTCTCATTTGGCGTGACAGTATTTCCAGAACCACGAACTGTCACCCTTACTTTTTAGCGGCGTTTTCAATTTTGAATTTTGTAAGATTATTTTTTTCAAAATTTATGTTCGTTTTCCATGTTTTCTATTAATAATGTTTTGGCCCATTCCTGGCGATGACAGTTTTTCAAAATTTGACATTCGAACGAGTATACACTAGATAGAGAATTTATACACCTCGCTCTGTTTCATATCCAAGTACACCTCTACAATTTATTGTTTTGAACACATGACTGTGCAACGAGTGTAATGGGATATTTATAAGGGAGTTTATTGACTGATTTTCTTCTTGAGCGATTTGTATAGCAACATCAAACCCCAAGGGTTAACTGGGGTATACATCTATGGTTATCTCTGAATAATTCAGCGTTGAAACCCGTGTTCAATGTTCGTTTGGCTGTGTTGTATTGGATGTATAAATACGCAGTTACGCCAGGTTGGAATCGGGACATTAAATTTAAAGCCTCGTGTAGATCGGTTAACACGCTTTTGCGTGTTTTAAACCTTTGCAACTGCTCTCTGAAGGATCAGTTGGTGGCTTGTTTCAAATCAAAGTTTTACCCCCTATACTTATACCCTTATTTGTAACTGGCAGTCAAAATCTCCAGCATTTCACCTTAATCGACAATTTTCCCGAAACTACTGATTGTTTAATTGTTCTCGTCCTGAATGCGCATGAACTATTTACCAAAGGGTGTTAAACAACCTGTTTATCCCCATACATCATATCAAAGTAAAATCCTTTACAATGTCCTTATCTTATTTGTACTTAAATCTAATCATACAATTCTAATGCAATTAGTATGTAACAATTTTTTTCATTGGCTAAAAGTTACCGTCAAATCCACAGTTGACCAGGCGTAACCAAGGAGGAACCCGCCATTTTGAATTGATTGGATCAACAAATGCTCGATTACTACAATATTATCGAAAATAAAACAACACCTACCTCCAATTCGCCGTTTGAATGTAATTTTATCCGAATTTGAATCGTAGAGGTAACGTGATAACCTCCAATTTGTAAGTTTTCATTTGTATGACGTCACGTTTAGCCATGACGTCTTTGCGCCAAAATAATTTATGAAGTTTCGCGGAATTTTTTTGTATGTCAAATTTATACATTTTTTCAAGCTTTAACGTATTTTTTCTTTTTGTTATGCATTAGAATCGGAATAATAGTACTGTAGTTGAAGAGTTGCCACCGTCAATTTTGATTTGACGGTCGCAAATTTCCGTTTTACTGTCTCCGCTACGCGTCGCCAGTAAAACTGCATTTGCGACCGTCAAATCGACAATTGACGGTGGCAACTCTTCAACTACAGTACTATTATTCCTTTATTGAGAGGTTTTAAATTAGCTAGCTATAAAACCAGGTTTAATCCACCATTTTCTACATAAGGAAATGCCTGTACCAAGTCAGGAATATGACAATTGTTTTCTATTCGTTTGATGTGTTTGAGCTTTTGATTTTTCCATTTGATAAGGGACTTTCCGATTTGAATTTTCCTAGGAGTTCGGTATTTTGTTATTTTACTTTCTAAGTGTATACGAACATAATTATGTATCGTATTTCTAAATTTTCAGTAACATAACATCAAGAGTTATCAGATTTTAGTGTTAGAAGAATTATCAAACTTTGGTTTTCCAAGAAACCACTAAGAAATTATTTTCAGAGTACTGGAAATGCACTATCACTGTTAGATTTATTTTATACTTTTTAAAGTAATATCGGTTTACTACTTGATATTTATACTTTAAGACCTTTAACACAATTTCTTTACAACAATAAATGCAAATTAAAAAAAAATCGCACCTGCACTTTCTACAGTGTGGTGTACTACTTTTGGGACAAAGAATATCAAAATTATAGAAAACTTTTTTTAACAAAAAATATGGACAATTTTTTTTGAGAGGGTCTTGAATTCAGTGTGACAGCTTCAGAAATACTAATTTGTGACCTCTATTAGCTCGATCAAATTACTTAAATAACCAAAAAATCGACCAAATTTTTTAACAGCGTTATTCTATCTCCCAAGTTGCTATTTGAGGCATAAACCATGAAGAAATAAATTTGGAAGGTGTACGAAAAATATTTGCGTGTAACACACTGTCTGCATTAGGGACTATATTTGTCAAAATCTAATGCTGATAGTTGTGTTATAGGGCTATATATAGATATAGGAAGATGTGGTGTGAGTGCCAATGAGACAACTCTCCATCCAAATAACAATTTATAAAAGTAAACCATTATAGGTCAATGTACGGCCTTCAACACGGAGCCTTGGCTCACACCGAACAACAAGCTATAAAGGACCCCAAAATTACTAGTGTAAAACCATTCAAACGGGAAAACCAACGGTCTAGTCTATATAAAAAACGAGAAACGAGTATAAATTACATAAACAAACGACAACTACTGTACATCAGATTCCTATATATATATATGAATATGTTAGATAATTATATTAGACCATTCATACACTAGAATTGTTTACTATGCAGACAACATAATTTCAATTAATGAAACAAACAAATAAATCGGTGCGTTGACACGATCTTTAAATTTAGAATTGTGTACTATGCAGACCACATAATTTCAATTAATAAAACACACGAATAAATCGGTGCGTTGACACGATCTTAAAATTCCAGGAGCCTGGTTTTCGAAAGTATCTTATGGCTAAGACATGTCTTATCATGGTCTTAGGACATGTCATAGTCGTAAGATATGTTTTCGAAAGTGTCCCAAGTTACGATATGTCATAACTTTTATCGTAAACTTAAGACATCGCACCATGACTTATGATGATCTTATGATTATCATCTCAAATTTTAATTACTTTTCATGAAAATTTCATGTTCATTACAATAAAAATAATAGTTATGTTTCTCAGTCGGGCAAATAGTAAAGATTTATTCTTCTCCACTTCGTCAATTAAAATTTTAATCTCCTGCGACGTAAAATGTTGACTCCTTTTCTTACTCATGACTTTGTATAATGAATATATATATTATTTCTTTTCTTATATAATACTTTATTAACGTATTTGCACGGGCATTTCGTCAAGGGCATACGATACAGTTTTGATCCCACGGTGATTTTTTTTACGAAAATTTTCGGTTTCTTGGACATTTCTATCCTTTGGACAGACATACTTAACTTTTTTGTTTCAAAAGATAAACACATGCGGATTTTTGTAAAATGATTTGCAATATCTGCTTTACAAAAGTATGCTCTTAATTTGTGTTACAATTCTTTGAAAAAAAATCATTTTTATTAAAATTTCATGATCTTAGTGAAAAACGGCATTTTTTGCTGCATATTGATCTAATTTAAAAAAAAAAATCATCGGTGATTTTTTTATGAAAATTGAAACAAATAATCTTCATACAGTTTCAAGTCATTTGTCATTTTAAAAAGAGGGATCCATGTATTCGTTTTCAAGCTACTGATTAAAATCCCTCGAAAATGCATCTTTTCCCGATATGTCGCAGTTTGACGTCGAAACATTTTTCGAAATGTTCACTTATGACAGTCATAAGAACATCACTGGTATGAATGACTATCTTAGGACAGCTTTGATTTACATTCTATGACATATATCATATGATAGTCATACGATGGTCATGAAATTTGTACTAAGATATATCTTATGACATATCTTAGGATACTTTCGAAAACCAGGCCCCAGAGCACAAACATTTACCATTGTCTTTTTTGTGAAGGTTAAGTTGATTGATGTTTAGCGCTATATTTACCGGCGTTTTGCATTTGCGCCGATCTGCATTTCACTTGCGCCGATTTTTTCTTTCACTTGCGCCGATTATTTCTTTTATTTGCGCCGATTGTTTTACAGATAATTACAGGTAAATTACAGGTGAAAACTATTTTTATTTATCATTATAAACCTCTTCCACTAGTCAGTTATACATATGTTATGAATTATCAATTAAAACATGCATACAACTGTTGCCCCCTGCCCACAATGTGGAGGTGGGAGTAGGATTTCGAGCAAAACAAGTTAATTTAAAGGTTAAAAGCACTCTGTTTACATCCACTAAAATAACTGAGTATAGCAATAAAATATCAAATAATATAAAAATCTATTTACAGCCTTTTAAATATCAAAGGACAAGAAAACCTTTTTTTACGCCATGAAAAAAGCACAGCACTAAAATGCAAAAAGGAGCAAATGAAACTTGAAATTACTGAATCGGCGCAAATGAAACAACCAAATCGGCGCAAATGAAAGATTGAAAATTTATAAAATCGACGCAAATGTCATACGCCCATATTTACCTCTTGTCTGCTCTCTTAATTCATGCCGTTGTTTGAACTTCGTAATGTAATGGCCCCTATGTAAATTAAAATATTCAAATCTTTGCAATTTGTTTTGATAATAATAATTGTAATATTTATGTTTTTTGTGAATGTTCCTGTTGACAGTATGCAAGAAAAACAACTTTGAAAACACATTGAAGTGAGTTATAATAAAATAACTGTTTGAAAAGGTAATATCTAAAATATTTTTGTCAAATTATTGCGAAATTATAAACAATAACGATTAATAATATCTAAAGTATTTCTAACCTGTGAAGTTCATGTGGTATAAAAAAACGTATTAAAGATAATTATATACAACATTGACATGATATCCGTCAATATGTAACTCGTTTTCAGATAGAGAAGGTGTGACTTTTAGATCAAGAGTCAAATTTACAATTACAACATTAAATTATTCTAGCTTTATATGTAACACATGAGTTCATTTTGAATAACTAATGTATTATAAATTATTTTAACCGAGTAAACGAAACATGTCCGCGTGTTCGATTTTGAGATACAAGCGTTTCAAAAATAAAACTTTGTGGCGGGAAAAGTATGTTTCTAAATCTATATAGTAAAATTAACGGAAATATCTTCTTACAACAAACTTATTATTTTATAGTATGAAAAATGTAGTAGAAAGTAATCCGAATAATTCACACCCTCGTAATAGATCTCAAAATCTCAATTCCATTCTCAATTTTATACTATTTTAATCGTAAATTAATGTAGCCATCGTTGAGCAGCGGAATGTAAAAACTGAATTATTCTGGCTAAGTAGAAATATAATGAAACATTTTAAAATATTTTTTTCTACCAAATTCATTTCTATATTGAGATGTGCAAGGTATTTGGCCAATTAGTTTAACGTATTGCTTTTAAATAAACAGGATGGGTTACTTAATACAAAATAAACATTGAGAGAATAAGTAGGATACAAAATCCTTTTAAATTATACGAAATCGTAAACATGAATGTCATTTATTATTTTGCACGAAATAGTTACTTTATCGTTTTAAGGTTCAATTAATATATCTGCAATTACATTGGATGAAATGGAAACGGGAAACAAATTTTGTATTCGCCAGTCCGAGTATAAATTAATTAATTTTATTGCGGTTTCAATTCAAACGTTTTTATAACTTAAAAAATTTAATCAGCGAACCAAGGTATACAAAGACAAAAAAAAAAAAAAAAAAAAAAAAAAAAAAAAGATTTTACTATATTATAAAAGCAGCAATTATCATTTATGAATTCAACAAATTGAATAGTGCAATAAAGAATATGATATTTATATAAAAATAAGGAGATGTGGTATGATTGCCAATGAGACAACAATCCACCAAAGTTCAAACGAAGTTTGTTTACTTGCAAGTGAAGCTCTTTAGAAAAGGGGGGGGGGGTGTATATATTTATACATTCGGCAGTTAAAAAGTTGATCTATATCCATGAGGAAGACGTTCAAAATATCCTGTTTACAGATTGAACTATCATCGGATTTTAACTTGAAATTAACAACTATGTCGGTGCCATTAGTGAAGCCCAAAGCACCTGAGTTCCCACATCAACTAATTATAGAGACCAAATGTTTGGTTGGATTCCTGTTTCCCGTTTTTCCGTATGGTGTTTTGTGGTCTATTGTTTAGTCGTTTTCTTTTGCAGTGGTGTTTCCTATTTTCTTCGACTGTGGTTTTTGAATGCTTTCTTTCAAACTACTTCTCCTTTTCTTACGTGACTGTATTATCCAGACTAGAACCTTTTATGTGTCTCATGCTGCTTTCATAAGTTAACTTTATAATATAAAATAAGTGTATTTAAAGCACCATTTTTTAGTTATAAGGCAATGCCGGGTTATGAATAATAAATGCGTTTTCTTAGTTTTGTTAAAATCACGTCTCAGTTATAAGACTTATTCATTAACATTCCTTCTTTTATATCGCCCTATGTTTTACGACTGATGTAGTGACCAACTATTTTCTATGTAAATTTTTCAAGTCACGGTTATTGCGTTTTAAACAAATAGACTCAATAATTATCAAACGTGTGATATGTTTTATTTATGCAAAATACATTTAATATATTTTTGCTTTTTGTTTATCGCCTTTATACTCAATTATTTATTAAAACAATTGCTTACGGTAATTCTTTTGCAATTTTAAATGATTATGCATATTAATTATGATGTCTTAATTTGCATGTTGCTTGATTTAAACTGAATATTGTAAATTACCTTTGATATAATCATATTGCTTGGTTCAAATAGTTACCATTTTATTTTTTGCGTGAACCCCCTGAGGGGTTCACGCTTATATATTGGCGAGTTTTGGATGTGCCTATGGGCCACTCGATATCTCTCGGCCGGAAGTCGGAATAAAATTCTCGGAACGTCTCGAAAGTTTTCGATCATTTATACAGGTAGTTATCTACGTCTTTGATACGGTCCCTCTATGGCTAGGCTATCACTTGACAGTAACAATCAAAGTAAATTGGAAAGTAAAACAATAAAGACTAAGTTGCAGTCAAAATATCATTTAACTATAAGAACCTATTTGCCTTTTCACAAAACATATGTGTTTTTAATAATGTAAATGATTATTAAATATCAAGTATAATGATAACGCAATTATATAATTCATGCTTTGAGACGGTCCCTCTTCTCGTTGTGTGTGTAGTATTAATAAACCTGGGAATAGTTTATTGACATAAAATGACCCCGAATAAACTGATTATTTCTGAACGTTTAATATTTGAGATTTAGTATTTCAATCATAGCATGAGAAAATGTCGGAAAGCATGAAGAAAATTAGGAAAACGATATTTCTGTAAAAATATTTTTCTAAGGTCGGATACACAGTGATCGGAGAGCAGAAAGATAATCAAACAAAAGGATTTTTCTGTAAAAAATTATCTAATTTCATTAATAAATACTACCAGACTAAGAGAATATTCATTGTTAAGGTTAAACTGAGACTGAATTTATTCCTAATAATTATAGAATATAATCAAAATTGTAATTGTATACGTGAATTATGTCTTACATGTTTGATCAGTCATTACATTTATGAAAATCATTTGTAACGTATGAGCACCAATGAGCAGGGATGCGTACTCAAAATTAGCTAAATATCTAAATTTTAAAAGGTCGTGAATGAAAAAATACTTGCGTGGTTTCAATTCACAAGGATTTTAAATCATTGCATCTCACAAAAAACGTAATTAATGTTTACAATAATCATAATAAAATTAATTACTATCATAATGTATGTTTATTATAAAATTTCATTTTATTTCTTTTTCTTTCTTTTATTAGTTCAACCTTATAGCATCTTAATATTTGTACTATGATACGGTTTTGAAAATTGTATTCATTGTGTTGAACAGCTATACTACACGTCTTGATTCATTCACATTATACACCCTCTTCATACGCACACTATCGGTTTCCGTTCACAAAAATTCCGGATAAAATGTCAATGAATCCGGAGTCAAAACACTTGAGGTAGGTAGTGTGACATCCGAATTCAACTATTAGATTAATATATGTGATGACGCAAATGCGTATTCTTATCCAGAGTATCAGTGCATATGCTTTCTATTTACTATTTCTTGTACAAAAATACTATGTTCAGGCATAAATGTTAATTTCACTCGCGAATGCGAATTTTCGCTTTTCTGATCTAAATTCAGGACGCGGTAGTAAGAGCTTGACATGTGATTTTCAAGCACGATCATCATTGCTAAATAACTGTATTCTGACCTCTAGCTGTTTCTTTTTTGCTTTCTTTTTTTGAGTAATTGTCCTTTTATAAATTTTGACATTATGTTTGGCTTTTTTTTTTACACATTTTTCATTCGAGCGTCACTGATGATTCTTTGAAGACTTAACTCGCGTCTGGCGTACAACATGTTAATCCTGGTATCTTTTCATATCTACATGTCTTTTTATATAAATTGGTTCTTTTGAGAGTATGTTTATGTATTCATAAATCTTCTGAAAATAAGATATTCTTCAAAACAAAGTTTCTCTGTAGAATATTTGGATTGATTTAAGAAAATCAGGATATGATCCTTAAAATTTAAGATGTTTTATGAGACCAAAATAAGTCTCTATATAAGAGGTCCAAATGAAGCTGGTGTGTTACACTCAAAAAATATATACGAAACATTCTTAAAAGATGCATGCCACAGGGTTTCACTTCACTTGGAAAATTTATCTATACAATATCTACCAGGAGTACTGACAAATTCAATAACGACTTGATAATATGAAGGAAACTCAATAAAAAGATATGATAGATAAACTAAATGCATCCAGATTATAAAGCTAACTGAGTGCTTAAATTTATATTGTAATTGGTTTTTGCAATTTGCATTATACATCCGGTTTGTACAAATAGGTTTATGAAAAAAAATGATGTACAATCCCAAGTAACAAATGAAATAGTCGACCTTTAAAATGTATATTCAAATAGTAGCTGTATATATACACATTTCTATTCACAACTATCCAACATTACTTTCAACTGAGATGTGCAAGAATGTACACACTATTACATAGTTTTAATAAAGGTTGTTTAACTTCATCATTATCTTCTTCTTTTCACAGTCAATTATTTCAATTCAAATGGAAACAAAAATTCAGCAACAATCTTTTGGTGACCAGTCAGCGGTCTTAGGTTCACGTATTGCTTTTTTTTTAAAGAAAGCAACTTGATTTCTCATTTGACTGCATATTTAGATTAAATTGCTCTGAAAATTGTATTTTTCTTAATTTCATTCTGATACTTTGAGCTCTGAGCTAAATAAATTTCAACAAAAAAACAGCCCCAATATTTATTGTGTACTTGTTGTGGTAAAAATTAAATAGTAAAAATTTAGTGACTTGATGAAATTTTGAGTTAATTAATTAAAATTTCCGTATCTTACTGCGGAAATTTACTTTACTTGCAAAGTTATATTTAATAAATACAGTCAATACAGAAATAAATCCATTTACTTTGATTCCTGATGAGAAATCAATTTGACCGTTATCCAGCTGTATTTATACTGGTAAAATACCCACTATTACCCAGGTTATGTCTCTATGAGATTAAACATGGAGATCATATCTGAGAACCAGTAGGTAAATAAAACAAAACTTCTATGAATATTAACTATTTCCTTAAAAGAAGCGTGGTTTGTGAAGCAGCTATCTATATTTACAAAGTGCAACCTAAATATCGTAATACATATAACTTGTTTTTACAATGGTCTTAGTACAGACTTAGATACGTAAATATTTACAATTTTTTTCAATGTTTTAAACCTTTCAGTAACCTAACACTATGACCTTAATATAATGTTGTTAATTGAATCATCCACACAAATCGACCTTTGTTCCACTTTATGATTTTCCAAGAATTCACTATCAATATATTTTCATAGTAATTAAATATCATTTGGAAGTATTATTTTACAACCTTTAAAAATATTAACGGATTACTACCTAGTGTTTATACTTAAGGACCGCTTCTTGAAGGTAGGATACTACATTTAGCATATTAAACTTTTCTAAAACTAATTGATACTGATACTTTCACCTATGCTTAGGACGACAGGTAACATTTTGATTAGAAGTTATCTCAATTTTAATAATGATCAAATATACATGTAGTTACATTTACTTTATCGATTGGTGGTTTATTATATATGTTTTACATAATAATTATATCAAATATTTGTTTCTTGCAATACTAATTACCTATCTGTTCAGTAAAATACAACTGCCCGATGAAAAAAAATAAAATAAGAAAGTGTAAAGGATTTTATGATGTGAAACATGATAACTTTGTATATTATGATTATTGGGACCTCGGTGGCCGAGTGGTCTAAGTAGTCGCACTACTGTATCACCAGCATGTCAACTCTGAGGTTGTAAGTTCGAATCCCGCACCTGACACACTCGACTCCAATCTTAATTGATTAGGATTGTCAGTTTTCCTGCCGTAGGTCGATGCTTCTCTCCGGGCACTCCGGCTTCCTCCACCAATAAAAACTGACCGCCACGAAATATAGCACAATAGTGTTGAAAGTGGCGTTAAACAGCAATCAATCGATCAATCAATTGTACAGATTATTTCATTTTGTTTGATGTGTTTGAGCTTTTGATTTTGCCATTTGATTAGGGACTTTCCTTTTTGAATTTTCCTCGGAGTTCAGTATTTTTGTGATTTTACTTTTTATTTTTTTTGTAAGAAGAATGACTTACGTCGACGATAAATGATACTGCTCAGATTCTACTCATTGTAGATAGTTTGCATGATACAAAATGTTCTGAACGTTTTTTTAAGGGAAATCCCCTTAGCAGTATTAAAACAGTATCTTAATAAATTATATAAAAATGTTGCTTATGAAAAAAATTAAATACATGTATCTACGGCCATGTGAAAAACGTTAATTTCCGGATATTTATCATTCTGCAAACACAACTACATTTATCATATAATAGTTTCAGTTTAAACTCTGAACTGAAACTATTATATGAAGAAAGAATTTATTATGATAATTATCATATGAGCTGCGTCGGATAGAAATAGACCTTATGCAATTGAATATCAATACATCTGTAAACCTATTTTAGGTTGAAAAAATCTCTACCGAAGGTCTGTTACTGTTTGAAAATTGAGTTGTTATAAGACCCCTACAGTGGAATAGTGGTTACCATTTAACATGGTTAAAAGATCGGAATTTGATTAAGCTTTAAGAAACACAAGAAAAGGTCTGTTTTGTGTATTTGCTGAAAATGACAAAAAATATATGAGTAAATATGTTTTAAAATGCAGACGTTAAACTACTGAAAAGAGTTGCTTCTATATTGATCAATGTTTTGGGTACTTTTGCAAGAAAACAAGGTTTAACCAAAGAATAAATTAGTATCATCCCTTCGTAAATTTTACGGACGCCATCACGAGTTGGTTGACCGTTATGGATTATCCGTTTCACAGATGATAGCGGATATGTTCCAAATGTCGTAACTACAATCCCGCCCCCTTTTCCCCGAATGTGACCAACAGAATTTGACTTATTACCGGGTTTGTACTAACATGAGCAACACGACGGATGCCACATGTGGAACAGGATCTGCTTACCCTACCGGAGCACCTGAGACCACCCCAGTTTTTGGTGGGGTTCGTCTTGCTGTTTGTCTATTGGTCTTTGTCTTTTTTAGCCATGGCGTTGCCAGTTTATTTTCGACATATGAGTTTGAATGTCCCTTTGGTATCTTTCGCCTCTCTTTAAGTAATGTAGATTAAAAGGTAAATAATTTCCGATTCTCATTTCTTCACACTTGTCTTATATATGAATAATTCAATAAAACATTCACCTGCATGGCCATTTTTAATATATGATATATTCTTTGTGTATTTTCATATTATCTACTTCGTGAAAAATACAAAAATGAATCTAATAAGTGTGTCATAAATTAATAAGTTCAAATTGTTTCGTAAAGTCATAATAACAGAATCAATCGATTCTTACGTTTTTTTTTCTGTTTGATATGATGTTGCAATTTCATTTTACACCTATTCATGGTCTTAAAGATGACACGTCGAAAAAAGTATATTCAAAGTATAGATACCGTAGGTAAGTCAATGATACAAACGAAAACTGAGGGAATCATATGAAACCCAAACGGATTGAAACCTTAACCATGTTACCGTGGGTGGTTTCTCACTACATCTAATCTCCCCACTACCAGACGACATGTAGCAGAGTTTTGATAAATTAATCTTAATAACGTAATCATGTTAAAGTAGTCTATTTTCTCAAATTATCAACCTTTATGTCCGTTAGTATTTACCTGAAATACTCCAAGAGACGACGAGGGTGATTTTTAACGACCTTGACCCTGACTACCCATGAGGGTCTTGCACGGTCGGTTAAGTAATTTAATTGCTTTAAATTAAAGGTCCAATTACTAGTAGTTAATTTGCAATTTAATTGGATAATACGAGAACTGGAAAGAAGTTTTGTATTCGTCGGTGCATAAATAGTTTCTATTCTTTTCGCAACTTGGTACTAAGAACAATTATGAATTTTAGGAGAAAATAATGAAAAGAATTATTGTTTGCATTATATTTCAAATTGTACATGTACATATTTTATAAATAAAACAACATATGGCAAACTTTGGGGTATTTTGCTTATTTGTATAGCGGCCATATTTTCTTACTATGACGACAGCCATTGTAATGGGATTATACATGCCCTTAAAATATAACGGCTAAAATGCTAACTCCCAAGTCGCATCAACAATTTGTCCTCCTATGTAATTGTACATGTTTTTTTGCCTTCTGTTGGTGTACAAATGAACATTTCTACTTTGACAACTTTCGGCCTTTTCAGTTCAACAAACCGGAAATGTAACCGTAGTAAAAAATAAAGCCAACAGTAGTATACAGCTCTTCAATAGTCACAAATCGATTTAACTGAAACAAATCCGGGTCACACACCAAAACCGAGGGAAACACATCAACTATAAGATGAAAACAGCGGAACAACAGAAACACTGAACTGCTACAAAAACAAACGCCAACATACATAGAAACGGACTATAAAACAGTCAGGATTCTACTTCCTCAAAATCATATCCCCAGTATGGCCATCTATTTGTTTTTATTGTGAAAATGGAAACTATCGTAGAGATGACACGCTGTCAATTTAGCTCTTGAAAAACAATTAATTTATCCACATAGCATCATTACGACCTTATATGAAAGTTGTATTTCAGAAGACAAATGTATCTCCTAGCTATTTAGCATCATTTAATGTACTTATATGCTTTTATTGTCGAGCCTGCGACTTCTATCCCGGTTCAGTGACTACTTGAAATAAAATTAATTTTTTGTAATGTTAATTTCTCTCTTATTATGAGTAATATGATAACAATATTTAGTATGTGCGTACCTTGCAAGGTCCTCGTGCCTTTTAGACAGTTTTCATCTGACCTCATTTAACGGATCAGTGAACAAGGTTAAGTTGTTGTGGTCAAGTCCATATCTCAGATACTTTAAGCAGTAGGTCTACTATATTTGGTGTATGAAATGATTGTAAGGTGTAAATGTCCAATTGGCAGATGTCATTTGACCTTGACCTTATTTTCATGGTTCAGTGGTTAAAGTTAAGTTTTTGTGTTTTGTTTTTTTTCTATACTATATACAATAGGTCAACTATATTTGGTGTATGGAAATATTTTATAATGTACATGTCAATCTTGCAAGTTTTATGTGACCTTGACCTCATTTTCACGGGTAATTGCTCAGTGTTAAGTTTTTGTTTTTTGGTCTGTTTTTCTGATACTGTAAGCAATAGATCAACTATATTTGTTGTATGGATGATTGTAAGGTGTATATGTCTGTCTGACAGGTATCATCTGACCTTGACCTCATTTTTATGATTCATTGGTTTATGTTAAGTTTTCCTTGGTAAGTTCGCTTCTAAGAAACTATAAGCAATAGGTCAACTATATTTGGTGTATGGAATGATTGTCAGGTTTACATGTATTTCCGGTTTAGTTTATCTGAACCTTAACCTCATTTTCTTGGATCATGTTAATTTATGTGATACTTGTATTGAAGCTTTATATTTAGGACTATCAACATAAAATCAATGGTCAGTACAACAGGCGAGCCATTTCGGCATGTGCACTCTTGTTCAACATAAAACTATTGTCTGATCGGTTGTCATGGGGAAATATTTCGAAAAATCAAAAACGCTAACAAATCAAAATATTACGAGGAAGGGCAGACTGAATATTTTCAGAGGTTGAAGACTTATTACCCTAGATACCATATACACTTTTGGAAGTTATGCATTTTAAAGATCCACTTGCAAAGTCTGTCGTCAAGTAATTTTAGTAAAAATTGTTATTCAAATACAACCATTCTGTTATTATGAATCATTAGAAAGGTGTTTCACTTGACCCATATATTTCATTTTTTAGTACTGTGATTTCTTAATGCATATTATATAAACCTGTAGCCTAAATATAAAAACAATAGAATCTGAAGCGAGATGATGTATCAAATATTTTTGCTTTATACGTTTCAATACAAAACAGTCAATGCAAACACACCAGAACATAAAAAGGTGCACTTGACTTTCTCTTTTCGGTGTGATTATTGACTATTTCTAGGATTTTTTTTCACACAATACTGTCGCCGGGGGAAGAGATGTAAATTAATGCTTTGAAAAGATCATTCTTTAATCTTAATGTAGATGGTTTCCAGCGACATGTATGCTTATAAACAAAAAAGATCGACCGTTTTGTGCAAATTTGTCGTTTATATAAAAGTTTGCAAATATCTCGAAGCACCATACTATAATTTAAGTAAAAACATGTATATAAAATGCAAAAAAACCCTAAATTATGCACCTTTAATAAAGTTTTAAGTCCATAGAAACAGATGTAAACAATTCAAATATACCATCTTGGCCTTTTTCACCTTCTCTGATAAAGAATTACATTTCAACTGGATATCAGCCTGATAAATGCTATATAAAATAACATAAATCGTGAAAAAGCAAGATTCAAAATAGAAATTAAGATATATACAAGATGAGACTGTTCATGATTTGTCCGCATATAGGGAAATACCATGTAGGATGAATTTACAGGTTACATTTCATCTCACTTGCTTTCGGGGCCTCGGTGGCCGCGTAGTCGACCTACTGTATCACTAGCCAGTCAACACTGAGGTTGTGAGTTCGAATCCTGCACTGGGCAGGTGCACTCGACTCCAATCTTATTTGACTAGAATTGTCAGTTTTTCTACCGAAGGTCGGTGGTTCTCTACGGGCACGCCGGCTTCCTCCACCAATAAAAACTGACCGCCACGAAATAGCTCAATAGTGATGAAAGTGGCGTAAAACACCAATCAATCAATCAATCTTACTTGATTTCTTAAGGCTTCGGCCAAATTCTTTAAAAGTATGATGATTTCGTCCTTCTCATTTCGTAAACAATCAAGTTTTAAGCATTTTCCGTAGAATTACACAACCCGCAAATTTGATATAATTTTTATTTTCAATCTACAACTGAAGGAAGTAATTTAATCAATACGGCCAAAGTCACATAGTGCAAATCATATGAGTAAAAAATCTAAGATTATGCTTTTTGAAATAGGATTCTGCAATTAAGTATATGATGCACATACGCGAAATGACAAACTCTAACTTTATAATTGACTACATACATGTTAGGCTCTTCCAAGAAATGCATGTTAATAAATATGGCAATATAGATGTTATTAAGATCGATGATGCTTGAAAAGCAAAAAGCTTACGCGTTTAAAATATTAGTTTCTGATGAGGATTGACATGCTGAATGTTATATGCTACGATCAACGCGGTGGATGCAACTAGGGAAACAAGATCTATTAACATTCCAGGGGCATCCTCGTCCAACCCCTAACTTTGGTGAGGTTAGTGTTGCTCATTTTTTGGTTTTCTTTTGTTTCTTGTATTTCTGATGTTTATTATGGGATAATGTTACGCTCTCTGCACGTTAAGAGACCCGTGCAACAACTATTTGGGGGTCTTGATTGTTCTGTTGCAAGGTAAATTTTCTATCCTTATCCACAAATCCCTCGTTTTCTAGTGATAATCAAAATATGTCGCCCTTCCCACCAGTCAATTTACCTTGCAGAACTTATATGTTGTATCACTTTTTAGCGGCAGTCAAAATATGTTGCCCTTCAAACCAGTCAATCTACCTTGCAGAACCTATATGTTGTATCATTTCCTAGTGGCAGTAAAAAATGTCACCATTCACACCAGTCACTTTACTTATATCATTTTCTAATGGCAGTCAAAAATATCGCCCTTCACACCAATCAATTTACCTTGCAGACCCTATATGTTGTATCATTTTCTAGTGGCAGTAAAAAATGTCACCCTTCACACCAGTCAATTTACCTAATATCTTGTATCATTTTGCTAATGGCAGTCAAAATATGTTGCCCTTCAAACCAGTCAATCTACCTTGCAGAACCAATGTGTTGTACCATTTCCCAGTGGCAGTCAAAATATGTCAACATTCACACCAGTCAATTTACTTGTTTCATTTCTAGTGGCAGTCAAAAATTTCGCCCTTCATACCAATCAATTTACCTTGCGGAACCTGAATGTCTTTAATAGGCAGATAATATTTGGCGCTGGACATAAGGAAGCAAAAATCAACCAATGATATCGCAGCATTACACAAAGAAAAAAAAACGTAAACGTTCTCAGTTAATTCGCTATTCGATACGTTAATATTTGCACTTCCTTATTTTGTCAGTGTTTATGGAGTATCCCTTTTTGAAGTTACCTTATGTTAGATTTTTGTTATTATATTTTCAAATCTTTATACTTAATATCATGTGATAAAATCTATTTTGGCATAAATGAATTATCCTTATGAATCGATCCTTGTTCCTTTTGTGAATTTCCAAGAATTCACTATCAATATATTTTCAGAGAAATGTGGTATCATTGTTCATGTTGCTTGATTTTAACCCTTTAAAGTATCATCTGGTTACTATTTTGTATTAATAATTTAGGACCGCTTTAAACAGGTAAGAAAGCCTATTTAGAATATTATACTAAGTCAGGAATATGACAGTTGTTATCCATTCGTTTGATGTGTTTGAGCTTTTGATTTTGCCATTTGCTTAGGGACTTTCCGTTTAGAATTTTCCTCGGAGTTCGGTATTTTTGTTATTTTACTTTATACCAAATTTGTTTATCATGCAATAAATCTTTTTATATTTGAATAAATAAAATAAATGTTTTGTTATAACAAGAGCTTGTTTTGTCTAGAGTATATGCATTCACTATGGTATATGTGTTTTGAAAATGTTTAGTTTTCTGAAATGCTTTTTTTTAAATGTTTATCTTTTGTCTTCTTTCTTTTGTCTATGCCATTTTCTTATGGATCCATTTGAGGCGTCGTATTTCTGTATTTTTCTGATCAATTCAAATTCTGGTATAAACATTTCTTTTGTCAAATAGAAGGAAGTTGCTGCATTTAAATAATATTTATGGATTATTACATCTTTATCTAAAAACCAAATGATAGGAACCGTCATAGTAGTATCTTTATATATATACAATGCATAGTGTGTTCGCCTTGAGGGAAGGTGATTATTTGAATGATCCCCGGTCGAGTAAAATCAAAGACTCTAAAATTGGTATTTGCTGCTTGTCACCAAGTTTGCGGCATTTAAGATTAAGAGTAAAGACTGAATGACCCAGTATTGAAATATTCTGTCCAGGTTGAGGACTGTACTATTACATATAAATAAAGGAAACAGTAGTATACCACTGTTCAAAAGTCATAAATCGATTAAGAGAAAACAAATCCGGGTCACAAACCAAAACCGAGGGAAGCACATCAACTATAAGAGAAAAACAACGGAACAACAGAAACACTGAACTACAACAAAAACAAACGCCAACATATAGATACGGACTATTTAACAACTGCCATATTCCTGACTTGGTACAGGATATTATAGGTAAAAATGGTGGGTTGAAACTTGTTTTATGGCTTAAATAAGAAGCTGATCCTAACGACACAACTGGTCTTTCGTTGTTTGTAGTGCATTGGATTCCGTAACATTTGTCTTATCTTGGTTGTGTATATATATTGTTGTTTGCCGCATCTTTGCACGACGGGTGCCACATGTGAAGCAGGATCTGCTTACCCTTCCGGAGCACCTGAGATCACCCCAGTTTTTGGTGGTATTCGTGTTCCTCAGTCTTTAGTTTTCGATGTTGTGTTTTGTGGACTATAGTTTGTTAGTTGGTCTATTGTTTTTTTAGCCATGGCGTTGTCAGTTTGAATGTCCCTCTGGTATCTTTCTCCTCTCTTTTATCTTGGTTGTGTATGCCGCAAGTTTGCCGCACGAAATTAATAATTGTTATTTTCATTTGAAATATGAGTATTAAAGAAATTGTCAATTTCAATTTTTTGTTACAGAAATTAACAAAACTATGGCTCCTAAACATATTAAATGCGTTGTGGTATGCTATGGACTGAAAGACGATATCAATGTTTCGCAAATATTTTATAACAAAGCTGAAGCAAAAAGTTTGTTTGAGAGCTCCAAAAATGATGGATGGCTTTATGTACTTAATTACAGCAGGACACACCATATTTATGACTATTATGACGAACCAGAAACTGAATATATGATTGATGGTGAATTTGGGGATCTTAAGCATCGAAGTGTTGCAGTGGAAACGGCTAGAATGGAATTCGAAGATGATCAATGACATAATTTAAAACTGATTAGATTAAAATTATTATTAACATTTTTTTGTGTTTGTTTGCATGATTGTTTTGTTTTGTTTTGATTGAATTTTTGATGTTTTATTTTGTCATAATGGAGGAAACTATGCAAACATGTTGACTGTAATTCATTCCTTAATATAGAAAACAAATTCAACTATTCATAGAGATTCCATTTAAAGATTAACTAGTTTTCTGCACTGTCGTATGACGTTTACAAGTCTATACGGATTGATTCGGAAGGGTGTGTTTCTCACACAAAAACTGTTCCAACAGAGTTATAAGGAAGAACGACTAAAGTCAACACTATTTTTTTTACTATCATCATCCCGAAATGGTTGACCGATACGTTATGTTTGTATTGCAACTCTTTATAAATTAGTATTTTGAAATCGTTTTTTTTTTATTAAAGGCAACTTAGACTCAAACAAAGTCGTCCATTGGGATCATGCAACACGTGTTTGTAGTTAAAAATGTTAGTCGTAAAATGTTTGTATATGCATAAATGATGGTAGGAGCAAACCGAAGTAAGAGTTTTTGGATAATAGAAAAATTAACAGATATGGTATGGGTGCCAATGAACTGGCTTGTGGTAAAGGATATTGCCAAAATTCATATAATCGAGACCTTTGTTTGCAAAGGAAGGGTAATCTGTGAAGGCCAATATCTAGAAATGATAGCTGTAAATTTGTTTTTGGTTTGAATTGTGATGTTTGACAATGCGTTTTCAAACGTATCATGCGTAAGTTGTACAGAGAACAAAGTTTGTTTAAGGATGTTCGCTCCACTTGTTTTTGAATTTTTGTCAGATATTTGGAATCCTCTGGTTTTATCCATGTAGTGCCATTAGAAAAAAATGCCTGCTTACCCCTACTTTTCTTTTCATAATTATATTAAATATATTTTAAAATAGATATAAGAAGATGTGGTATGAGTGCCAATGAGACAACTCTCCATCCAAGTCAAAATTTATAAATGTAAACCATTATAGGTCAAAGTACGGTCTTCAACACGGAGCCTAGGCTCACACCGAACAGTAAGCTATAAAGGGCCCCAAAAATTACTAGTGTAAAACCATTCAAACGGGAAAACCAACGGTCTAATCTATATAAAAACGAGAAACGAGAAACACTTATGAACCACATCAACAAAAAGCCATATTTGAAAATCTTATAAAATTCTTGTTAATTTTCATAGTTTTTAAAAGAAAAAAGGCGACAATGTTAAATGTATGACAAATCTAGAGATCATCATTTCCCGCCAAATTTTCAATGGCTTATTACTCAAAAACAAGCACACGGACCCTTCGTTTTTTTTCCTACTTTTTAAGTTCCTTTATTCAGATACTTTTAATTTATAACAGTTTTTTAAAAACCTTGTTATTTAGAACCAAAGTAGCGAATATCCTTAAAATAAATAGTGAGTTTAGCTTTGTGCGGATGTTGTAAATACTCAACGGCTTTTGTTTCAATGACCGATGGTTATCAATAGACACATCACGAACAGGGTGTAATGTAAACTGACGATGAACATGTATATGTTCACGTCGATGAGCATAGTTTAAAATTCTCGTATTTTAAACTTTTTTTTATTTTTAGTTTAAACAAATCATAAGATTAACTTCTTTTATTCAATCTGATGTGTTAATTGAGTTTTTTTTATAATGAATTTCACATTGATTATGTTAATAGATGAAGTTATCAATAAAAAAGAACAATTATTCAATTTTTTGTGTTTTCCATTATTTTAAACTACGGAAATACATACAATTTTCAATGCTTGGGATTGAAAAAGATAAACATATTTGACTATAAATAAAATTGTTATCCGTATTCCAAATCTTAACCTTTCAGTGTACTCATTCAAATGATTAAAATTGCTATCAATTATTGATAAAATGTAGGAATAGATTAGAGAATATATTTGTTTGTAATGTGTTAGGTCTATACATTCTTGGTTTTCAAATATTTGAGCGTTCATGAAGGTAAATCCAGAAAATCGCTTCGGACGCACGAAATTGATAGTGATGTTTTCATTGGCAACATTTTGTTTTTGATACTGTAAACCAACTTATTTTCGCGGATACTTTATTTTGAGTTTAGATCTTTCTAGCCTACTTCGCGGCAATTTAATTTCGCGATTTTCAAATTTACTTGATGTAGTTAGATAAGGAAAGATCTAAGTTTTGAATTTTTGCAACTATTTATCTTCGCGCGTTATTTTTCTACTCGCGAAAGTCGCGAAAATGAATCGCTTGCGAAAATTAGTTGATTTACAGTATGCTACACGCCAATTTTTACTTTACAAATATCGGTTCTGATTGGTTGCTTCGTTATGTTGCTAAGGTTTTATAGGCGGATCCACAATTACTGCTACTTGTTGACGTAATTCATGATACTAGGAAGCACTCCGTAGAATAGAAAATGAAAGGATATGGAGTAAATGTACATGGGACAAAATCGCACACAATACATAGAAAACATAGAAAGTTATCAATGATCAGGGCTTTTATTCCTGTTCTTCATCTTGACAGTTGAGTACCTTTTCAGTATAAGAGGATTTATAAAACGTAGTGAATTCGGAAACTATATAGTCCATAGTGTGGACAGTGTACAACTTGCAAATTTTTTTCATACACTTTCCAAATATCTTTCTTTATATTTTATGCATGAAATAGTAAGTAAAGGGATGACATTACATGTTAAAAAAGTTTGGGGGCTGAATCTTTATGTTAAGTAGTGATTTGGTCCAGTTCAAAAAGGTCAAAAACTAGTATGTCTGAAGCTGTCAAACTGAATTTTAGATCCCCTTAACATGGAATTGTCAATATTTTAAGTTAGAGCTGGTAGACTTTTCTATAATTTTGATATTATTTGTCCCAATAGTAATACACTACACTGTAAAAATCTTTTTGAGATAGAGCAGATGCGATTTTTTTAATTTGAATTTATTGTCTAAAAGAAATGCACTACGAAAAAACTGTGTTCTCGGGCCTAATGGCTGCATCTTCATATTTAGGCAAACATGTGTCGTGGACACGAATTTCTAATTGATTTATGTAGTGTACTTTTTTATTATAAATTTTACTTAAAAAAAACCAAAAACCATTTCAAAAATACTATTTAAGGTCGACTCAATTATTACAAATTTATATAAGTCCCCTCGATTCATTTACATGTTCTCTTTGTAAACCCTTATGAAATGCGGGAAAGTACACAAAAAAGCAATGCTTTACAAACACTATTGAAAGAAGTAAAATAACAAAAATACCGAACTCCAAGGAAAATTCAAAACGGAAAATCCTTCATCAAATGGCAAAATCAAACACATCAAACGAATGGATAACAACTTATATGTAATACTTTTATTAACATATCTCACGATCATCATACTTTAATGATAAATATAACACTAAAATGACAACACCACATGACAGGACTACAATACAAATAAATGGAAGAACATACAAGACAGAGAAACACACAAATAAACAATACAATAGAACATTACGACAAGTTAATAGTTATCAAAGGTGCCAGGCCTAAAGATGAAGAGCATTGCTGACCCAAAATTCCAAAAAGTTGTGCCAAATACGGCTAGATTATCTGCCTGGGATAAGAAAATATTAAGCATTAAGAATAATTCATATTTTTGCAAACAGTAAATTTATAAAATATAAAAGTGACCATATAATTGATATACATGTTAACACGGAAGTGGTTACTAACTACAGAATAAAAACGAATACGTAAAACAACCTAGATCAGCACACTAAAAGGGACGATAAAACGTGAAAGAAAATCAAACAAAACCCTAACCAAACAAGCAAGAAAAAGACGCAAAAAAATAAACAACATTAAACAAAACACTAGACACAAAAAAGATCGATCACCACAAAAACATCTGCGAGTTATGCCATGTGCTATTCAAATGTAGGCATATTTTGTTTCTCTGGTCCTAATACAACTAAAAAGGTCGACGATAAGTCGCATTCAGTGATTCGACAAAATGAAGAAAAGAGGATAGGATTGTGGTTGCGACAATTAGAATCTATCTGTGAAACAGATATTCTTTAACGTTAACTAAATCATCATAGTAAGTACACTGATTTAAATTGTATATTTGTGTTAAGAGTATAGTCTCCGTTGAATTTGTACAATACTTTGATTTTCATTATTTATAGTCTTCAACGGATTGTTTTTGATTGTTACCTTGATATCTTGATAGATGTTTAAGGATTTACTGATTTTATAAGAATATTCAAAAATTTTTGATTCCCGAAAAGTCTGGTTATAAACTAAAAAACATGCATAGAATTACTTTTTTCAATGTGTACATTTTGAATAATCACAGTATAAATACCTCCTAGGTTCACAACCATGACCTTTGAACCAGGTTTAAAAGACTGACATGCTGAATTCCTTTGACCTTCGTCTTTCACCAACTCATTATGCGTGCAATAGACCGCCGCACATTCTGGTTCGAGAGCAAGTGACAAGTTGTCCCTGTCTATTCCTGTCTAAAAGTATGAAAAGCTCAATTTCAACTGTCTATTCCTGTCTTAAAGTACGAAAAGCTAAATTTTAACTGCCTATTCCTGTCTCAAAGTACGAAAAGCTAAATTTTAACTGTCTATTCCTGTCTTAAAGTACGAAAAGCTAGATTTTAATTGTCTATTTCTGTTTAAAAGTACGAAAAGCTAAATTCTATCTGTTTGTCTAAAAGTACGAAAAGCTAAATTTAAATTGTCTATTCCTGTCTAAAATTACGAAAAGCTAAATTTATAAACTGCCTATTCCTGTCTTAAAGTACGAAAAGCTAAATTTTAACTGCCTATTCCTGTCTAAAGGTACGAAAAGCTAAATTTTAACTGCCTATTCCTGTCTAAAGGTACGAAAAGCTAAATTTTAACTGCCTATTCCTGTCTAAAAGTACGAAAAGCTAAATTTAAACTGCCTATTCTTGTCTTAAAGTACGAAAAGCTAAATTTCAACTGTCTATTCCTGTCTAAAAGTACGAAAAGTTAAATTTTAACGGTTCATTCCTATCTGGAAGTTCGGAAAGCTAAATTTTAAATAAAGGCAACAGTAGTATACCGCTGTTCAAAATTCATAAATCGATTGAGAGAAAACAAATCCGGGTTACAAACTAAAACCGATGGAAACACATCAACTATAAGAGGAAAACAAGGAACAACAGGAACACTGAGGCTCAACAAAAACAAACGCGAACATACATAGAAACGAACTATTTGATAACAACTGCCATATTCCTGACTTGGTACAGGACATTTTAAGAAAAAATGGTGAGTTGAACCTGGATTATGGCTAGCCAAACCTCCCGCTTACATGGCAATGCTGAAAAAAATATCGCTAAAATGACAACACTACGTGACAGAAATACAGCACAAACACACGTAAGAACACTCATCACAGAGAAACGCACAAACAAAAATATAATAGTCGACACAAAATGCAAACCGCAGAACAGCAACGAACATCTTCCATCAACGACAGGACATTACAAACAGTGACGCACTTATGTAACGAATATGTAATCTTGAACTTCATACAATTATTTTCTCAATATCAGTCCAAACAATTATCATATTTTATAATTATTTGGACAACAAACGATACGAAATAACACATTATCCAACCGAAACCACAACAGAAATATAAAAAAATAAATACATGAATGTTGGATGTATAAAATACCGAGACACATCGTATAGCAATGCAAATTCACACTCGGTAAAACAGTCATATTCGGGAATAGGTAAGGTTGGCAGACAGACGACATAGATGTTAAACCACAATCTAAGACGTGGTAAAAATGTCATTAGTTAGTTTAGACACAGACACATCGTATAGATCAACCAATTCGTGATGGTGTCCATAAAATTTACGGAGTGTCATTTTTAATCTTTCCTCCTCATAACTCTGTTGGAGCAGTTTCTGCGTAAGAAGCACATTCCTGTATATGAAGTCCGTATAGTGTGAACATGCACGGGCATAACGTATCAATTGAGATATGTTAACACCATACGACGGAGCAGAGGGTATGTTACTGCTGAGAAATGGGAAATTGATAATTGGGAAGTTGAAATCATCCCGTTAGTCATAGATTTTAGTGTAAAGACGTCCATCTGTGTCAATCTTGAAGAAAAGATCAAGGTATGAAGCAGTCCTTCTTGTATCCGTTCTATACTTAATTTCAAGTTCACTGGGATATATGAGATGCAAGTACTGACTGAAATATGGGTTATTCAGTGATAGGACAACATCAATATATTTGAAAGTAAAATTAAAGAATTTTGCAATGTACTTTTTCTTTTTGTCTTTAAGAAGGTTCTGAATGAATTCTGCTTCATACGAGTACAAAAACAAGTCGGCCAGAAGGGTGCACAATTAGTGCCCATTGGAATACCGACTGTCTGTTGAAATATCAATCCTCCAAACTCAACAAATATATTGTCGATTAAAAAGTCCAGCATTTTGATAATATCATCTTCACTGTATTTTCTGATAGAATCAGTGTGGTTCTTCACAAAATAAGAATTATTATAACCCAAAACAAGAAATTTATATCTACGATTCCCATTTTTATAGAAAAAGCTCTGTTTAATGAGATGGTGAAGTCGATCTTTCAATTGAGCATGGGGAATAGGAGTGTAAAGCGTAGAAAAATCAAAGGTCTTAATGTTGCTGCAATTTTGCAGAGATTGTGATCTAAGATTTAGCAGTAGATCTTTAGAATTTTTGAGAATCCACATCTGATTGACACCACTGGTTGAATATATCTCATCACAATATTTTGAAGGCCATCTTTTACTGTAGAAAGAATAGTAGTCAACACTTTAGAAAGATGTTTAGTCGAACATCTTGATGATCCAGCTATGTATCGTTCTTTATACGGAGTTTTGTGAAGTTTTTGTATCCAGTATAATGACGATAGATTTTCTTCGTTTTCTTTGATGTTAATACCAAATGAAATATTCAAACAGGAAAACCAACGGTCTAACCTATATAAAAACAAGAAACGAGAAACACTTATGAACCACATCAACAAACGACAACCACTGAACATCAGGTTCCTGACTTAGGACAGGTGCAAACAAATGCAGCGTGTACATGTACATTAGCAACGATCCTTTAAAGACATCACCATGATGACACTCAGAAGGTAAAAATTGTCATGTGGATCGCAACATAATATGACTTGAGCGGCATAACACCGTTTCATTTGGATGTGCACATAAATACAAGTTGTAATTATCATTCTTAAGGTGTTTTTTTTGTAAAATTCCAACTATTGGAAGAAAAAACTACAAGAAAAACTAACAATCAATTGAAGAATGACTAAGATTTAGTTCCACTTGGTTTCCATAAGAAATATTCTATTCAACATCTTACTTTTTTTTGGAACTTCGAACAATTCAGACATGCGCTCAGCCTTCCCTGCTTCCTCTTCTGATGTTAATTCTGGTAAAATAAATAATCATCGGTTTTCTTTATATGGAAATTTTATGAACATATTCTTCACCAAAGAAGAACAGCTTACACAAAAATAATAAACCTTTCTAAAAACCAGAAAAAAGAAACAAGATCAGGGGAAACAAATACATGAACATAGTTTAATGAAAAATATGCACACAATGTTCCGCTAAATATGTTTGTTTCATATATATTCCTTTATTTGTATTTGTCTTAGCCACAGACCAATCCCTCGTCCCTATTTCATCGTTTACAATCATATACGAAATTAAATAAAAGATAAACTTACGAATGGTGATATGAACGTATCAGTAACTGCTTAACACTTCCAAATAGCTCCTTTTGTTCATTTATTGTTTTTTTTTGTTTACGGTGGGATTTGATTTGCGCAATATATTGTTTTCTGTGTAGGATTTGTGTTGTTCGAATTCTAGATTCTTATTCATTACTCGTATTTATGTCTAGTACGTTATTAGGTATACATTCTGATTGATTGTACCCTTGAAATCTGTAAGTTTGCAAAATTGCATGTCTTTATAATTCAAAAAAATTGCTCAGGCACATAGGTCTATCAAAACATTGCCATATGATACCTCAATTTCGTCAATGGACTGTCCAGTTGTGTTATAGCTTTCAACATCTAATACGGCTAATTTGTCTGGTAGGTAAAACTACTCTGTAATGAATTACAAAACAATTAATAACAACGCATGATGAAAAAAATTTTGAGTCATAAGACTGATATTTCATTGTTCGCGTTGTACAAAAATGTATGTGTTGATTTGCTTTTGGCGCAAAGTAATCACTAAAAAAAAAACCTGTATTGGTCAACCGACAACAAATTAAAAAAATCCTTAACACTATATACATGTATGATATTACTTTCAAACAACGCACATTCTTTAGAATAGAATCATAATTTACTTTACCTCATTGTCGATCTTTGATATTTGATATTTGATATGCAAAATAAAATCCAGGACAGACAAATACTTTATAATTATTTGATTTCTACAATTTGTTGGAGCTCTCCTGTATCTCTCGCACTGCCTTTTGAACATTTTTTCTGCGGAATACGTTATACGTGAGATGTAAGCACAGTACACTTTTTCCCCCAAAATACTACAAAAACTGATGACATTACAACAGAAAATGTTTCAAATAGCTAGCTTAACCTCCCAATTGTATGACGGTTGTTAAAAGTTTTGTTATATTGAAAAAGTCGGGTGAGCAACCCAAACAGACATAATATGTTAATTAGACAATAATTGGGATCCAGCTGCCAAAACTGTAAACATACATTCCAATATTCTTTATTTGTTTTCAAAGTGGCGATGATAGTTCTGCTCGGGTTTTTTGGGCCAATCAAACTGCTACCTTTAACCGTCAATAATGCTATTACAGCTAACAATTCCTCAAATAAGTTTAAGTTGTGTGCTTGATTTTATGATGATTAAGTTAGCTTTTTCACTTACAAACATTTTTTTACTAAATTGACGGCTTTGAATTGCTTGTATAGCTTTTATCCATTTTTCTCTTGATTCTTCACTGTTGGCTGAAAAATTTGGAAATAGATACGTTATAATTATATAATACGCTAATAGTTCAAACGAAAATGCAATGCCCATAAATACCTGACAGTTTATAACAAAAAAAAAAAAAAAAAAAAAAACCCAAAAACCCAAAAACGAAAGACACTTATCATACCCTTTGGACATGTAGCAAACATTTCATATTCCTTCAGTTATAACATAAAGGTACAAGAGGAAAGACAAGTATTGGAATAAAATCATGAAATTCATAATACTGATTAAAAGTATGAAATTAAATAAAATAATCCGTAATACAAAAAATCAAATCAGAAACAAAGCACTTAATAAACGAAATTTGAGGTACTATTTTTCATTCTCCGACCTCATTGATGCAGATTTCAAGTTCCACTTAATTGCTAATTTCTAATGTTTCCCCTGTTAGGAACTGCAACAAAATTTGAATAGTGAATCTGACTTAATCTTACCTTTTTGCCTTATATTTTTTGTTTCCAATAACGACCTTCAACGCTTTGTCATACCCTATTTTTATTTCAGTGTACTGAAATATAAATTTCTACATTCATCAAGTCATTCTAGTGCTGAATTCACTTTTTTATCCATTTTACGCAAAATAAAGGACATCGCTTCATTCCATTGTTTCATTATGATGGCAAAAACTCTAAGAAAACTATATGCTGAATGACGATACTAATAATAAAAATCAATAATTAATAGAAACATTGCATGGCTTAATAAAAAACAATGACCACTGTTGTTTATATGGCATAATCTTTATTTTATCTATTTTGTTTCTGGGGGTAGGCTAAAAAAAAAAGAAAAAAATGATTGATACACGTGATAAAAACCGTCACAAAAATAAAAACTCGACATCAGAAAAAATGCCAGCTGCTGTATTTGATTATGTTTAGACATTTTTGTTCTTAAAGATTTTTTTGTGTTTATAATTGCTTATCTTTCTTTCTTTCTAAAGACTGAGCAACACAACACAAAAAAAAAAAAAAAAAAAAAAACGAATGTGCTGAGGAACGGTGAGCAGTTTCAGCTTAACACGTGACACCTGTCGAGTTGGTTATATATCTGCTTACCCTTCCGGAGCACCTCAGACCACCCACAGATTTTGGTGGGTTTCGTGTTGCACAGTCTTTAGTTTTCTATGTAGTGTTTTGTGTACTATTGTTTGTCTGTTTGTCTTTTTCTTTTTTAGCCTTGGCATTGTCAGTTTATTTTCGACTTATGAGTTTGAATGTTCCTCTGGTATCTTTCGCCTCTCTTTTATAAAATCACTTTTTTTCTTTCAGTATATATATATGTACCTTAAGATGTATTGTTTTGTTAATTTTTTTTATTTTTTTTCCACGTTTGTGGTTTCCACCATTTTCATACAAATATTGCAATGACAGCTATTGATTGAATAAAAGAAAACTTCAAGGCAACAAGAAACGGGGCACTCTCTTTGAACGAGTCATCGGACTTAACGGACCCATTCTAAATGGATTTGGCTGCGTGACTGTCCATGACGCACAGCCAAACGAACGCACAACTTTAGGAAGGGTTTTACTGCCAGTCAGACGAAGACCATATTTCTATTTCGCAATCACCCTTGGGGAGACAACTGTTATGAAATATCAATGTCAAACTTTACGATATTGTTGCGCATCAAGCGATTTTCTGGATTAACCATCTATCAGGAACTCTTAAGCCATCATAAAATAAAAGCCAAAGATCTATAAGTATATACAAATGAATGACTGTATGTCCAAAAAGGGCATACAATGAATAAATTAATACAACTATTGTCAACTATGATTGTGGGTGTCGAAACCTAAGTTTACATCCCAGTTCCTTTGTTCTACCAGGGGTGATCTGAGCCGGATCACCCCTGCCAGATCACCCTAGCTTGCGTGTTTTTGTTCTGCATGCTTTCCTTTGTTCTGTAACATTTTGGCGGGAATGTCAAATCCACAATAAAACTTAAAAATATTTATACTATCAAAATTTGTGTAGAAAAAATCCAGTATCTATGCTGGGAATTAAAATTGAACTCAAGACCTTTAGCATATAGACCCACGAGTCATACCCCTACACTAGGACGACTGGATGCAAACTCTCTGTTAATTTAAAATATTTAAACATTGTGTTCGGGGCTCATAAAGGGTATATACTATATATAGTAATATATAAAGTATATTATAATGATTGTGTGGCGTTCTAAACTAGATTTTATGAAGCGTAATCTAGAACAGCTGGGATGTAAAATAGTTATCCCATTCGGACTTGGTGTGTCAGTGTAAGATCACCCTCTGGCCTCCGGCCATCGGGGTGATCTTACACTGACACACCGCGTCCTCATGGGATATCTATTACTTATATTTAATGATATCTAAATTTATAAACACAGAACTAGATTACAGAATTATGCTATGAATCATGTAAATACTGATGCACTGACACCTGAACCGACTTAATGTCCACTGGAAGCGGTATTCACCTAGTTAATAACAGTTATAAATGAGTTTCGTTCAAGGAACATTTCTGGATTTACCTTTATCCATTTTCCTCCTAAATGATTACTAGTGAATAATCAGTTTAAGTTTTATAAGGACGTCAACTCAGCACCACACACACACACACAACATGACACTAGAAATAAGATAAAGCTGTTGATCGAGAAGCTGTCATATGTTATACCTTGCAAGTTTGATAAAGAAAAAAACCAAGAAAGTTTAAGCGAAAGTGATAATGCACGACTACTAATGGCGTGAATTGCTCATGTAAAGCTATAGAGAAATTTCTACTTACATACAAGTGTTTTATATAGACAGTTCATCCATTTATGTAAGCTTACATTTTAAATGTTTATTCTGTTTAAAGGCATTATGTCTTTTTCACCAGGATTCTCCTTAAATTAAATAGTAAATATAAGTTCCTAACTAATGATCCGAATTGTAAGCTGCAATTAACAGGTGTAACCTTACATTGAGTAATGAGAATTAAAACGTTTGTTTAAGCATTATTATAAAATCTTTCTAAAGTAAACTTACTATACTATATTCTACAGATTTGATATTTACACCTATGTCATGTATGTGTAGGAACTATTTTGTTTTAAATATGTACTACATTCCAGTATGTTCTTTATTTAGCTAATGTGTACATTTGAAGGGATTTGCATTTTATATTATAACCGATAATTACTTAGAACCGAAGTTATCGGTGGTTTAAATTTATTTCCGGTGATGTATTGGCACTTTTAAGACCAATAACAACATGAGCAACAGCTAACACGGCATTTCATACATATGTCAAGTAATATTTAAAGTATGTAAATCACTTTAAAAACAGTTTTAAACAACTTGATAGACAAATTTGTATAAAATTAGAACTGTAGCTAGGTGCTTCAGATTCTGCATGGTTGCAAGTACATATTCAATTAGGTTATAGTTATATACATGTACTTTGCATCAACAACATGCAAATGCATAATGATTACAGTGTTCTCTGTCCAATTAATTTATAAATGCGGTTATTTTATTTAATTAAAACGATATCTGTTATATTTGGTAAATAAAATCGTATGAAGTAAAAGCACTATAGATACCACGATTAAATTTTGTAGGCCAGACGCGCATTTCGTCTACAAAAGACATCAGTGAAGCTCGAATCAAAAATGTTAAAAAAATCAGAAATGTTAAAAAAGCAAAATAAAGTGAAAAGTTGAGGAGGTTTGAGGATCAAAAGTTGCAAAAGATTTTGCCAAATACACAGCCTGAAACAGTGTCAAGCAGCCTAAATGTGACATCTTCGGAGTTAATTATATTTGGTATAAGTGGCTCTTTTAAAACGTGAAAAAATGAGATATTTTTGCCAAAATATCATTTTTAAATTGATATACAACGTCTTACACATAGATTTATTTCAAATATCTGCAATTCAATATACACGAATATACCTAACAAATACTAACTACAAAGGAAATCCAACTCTTACCTTTTCTAGTTTTATAGTTTACAACGGTATTATATATTGTATATGTACATGTGATCCTTCATAACACAGTTTAGAAAAAAACATATGTCACTAACCTTTGATTGAGTTACTGACTTGTCGCTGGTTACTGTCTTTTACATTTGTCTTTTGGTTTTTGGTTTGTACATACAAAATGGAAGGTTTTTTCAATTGAATTGTTTCAAATTTTGTTATACCAGGGACTTTTACACCTTTCCATACGGTATTGTTTATTTTTAAAATTGTTGAAATCCGTACAGTGAATTACTTACATAAATATCATGTTTTCCTCTTTCTTCTATTTTTGGCGAAAAATAATTGAAGAGACCAGGCTAATAATTTGGTAAGACAAATGTGCGTTTTGTATACATAAGACTAATCAGTTGCAACCGAATCATAAGAAATGAAGGCCAAATCAAATACGAAGTTGGAGAGCACTTAAAGCCGAAAATTCTAAAACGTTGTGCAAAATATGGCTTAACCAATCTATTCCGGCGGGTAGAAAAAAACTAAGTACTTTGATTAGTTCAACATTTCATGCAGACTTAATTTACTAGAAACGTGCATATCAATGATATTTCATGTCAACAAAAAGAAATATTCTTTTTATTTTGTCGACAACAAACTGAGAACGACACAGAAAAAAACACTTGATAGGTCTGACCCAAGTCAGGAACCTTTAGCTTTTTGTAAGTCTTGCAAGTTTTTTTTTTAAATTTTGGTTCAGTTTTATGTTTGTAGTTAAGTGTGGCGTCCATTTCGCTAAAATTGTATACATTAATGTTTAGGGGCCAGCTGAAGCAAGCTTCCTAGTGCGGGATGTTTTCGCTGCGTTCAAGACCCATAAGTGGCTTTCCGCTGTTTTCTGCGCATAAGAATATGTAAGTCGAACTCACTTCAACGGGGGTTGATCTCAAGTGTACTGGAAATTAGCATATCCATATCAACATGTTGTACCGATTTTGTACATATTGGAACCAAAATATCTGGTTTCTGACAAGTTTTAGTTTTACTTTAGTACTGTCTGATTGTTAAATGGAGACATTCATCTTTAAGAACTCAAGTCTTTCAAATTGTGAAATGTATTGTTGTTTTGTTAGCTTGGCGTTTGTATTTCCGATTCTATTTTGTACCAAACCGATTCGCGCTTGAATAATAATACATGCCCGATTAAAATTTGTAAAAAAAACATCATCTTAAAGACCAACTCCAGGTAGATAAGTTCGCGGTAGAGTATGTAAACAAGAGAGATTTTTTGTGAAAAGAGATCTTTTCAAGTGACCGAGATAACTATTTTTATTTAAAAAAAAAAGAACACTGTACAAAAAGGTTTGTAATATAAGAAAATACAAACAATCAATCAATGAAATGTACGTTTTTGAACTGAAACGATTTAAAAAAACGCTATATACAAAGGTTGCTGCTTATAACAAGTACAAGGAAACGATTAAACCCAGATTTTGAAGTGGTAATATGAATTCATCCCTTGGACAGTTTTACGGACACCATCACAAGTAGGTTTACCGTTATTTTATAATCTATTTCGCAGATGACGACGAATATGTCCAAATTATCGAAGCCCAAATCCTGTCCTTGTTTTTCTCGAATGTAATCTACCGAATAAGATTTATCAACGGGGTTGCATAACAACGTGTGCCATATATGGAGCAGGATCTGGTCACCCTTATACCGAATTACACTCATCACCGGATTTGTACTTACATGAACAACACGGCGGTTATCACATGTGGAGAACGACCTGCTTACTCTACCTGAGCACCTGATATCCCCCTTGTATTTGGTAGGGTTCGTGTTGCTCAGTCTTTAATTATCTTTTTTGGTTTTGTGTACTGTTTGTCATTTCGTCGTTTTTCTGTTTTTTACCATGGTATTGTCAGTTTATTTTCGACTTATTAGTTTGAATATCCTTTTGGTATCTTTTGCCTATCTTTTGTAAAGCACGTGTTTTTTGTTTGTTTTTGCAATGGCATTTTCAGTTCGTTTTCCACTTTTAAGATTAAATATCTCTTTTGTATTCTCCAATTGTTTGACATAAGACAACTGAGCAAGTGTTCCTAAGTCTACATATTTAAATCTATTTCTTTTACAATTTACAATTTAAAGAATACCACGAACAATTTGCGATGACATTTTTCAACGTTCAGTCGGATATTGTCTAAAATAAACATTTTTAAGCCTATAAAATAACATTTTTAACCACAAAAGATCTACTGTGTTTCTCTAAAATTATTTTTACATTTGGGTTGGCGTATTAATGCATTTCTGACGACAAATGGAAAATACATATGAAGTATTTTCGTTTACAATAAAGATTTTATGTTTCAATGTTTTTCAATTGTTGGGAAATAAATCACCGTGAACTTTTAATTGCCCAGGAATATACTATATTTTAGGTAGTGTTAATTGAACTATTTGTCTCGTTGTCCATTCTATCAACTAGATCAGGGTGACAGTGTGTCTTTACTTCAATATTTCAAATTATACACTTGAGTGTTTTTGGGATAAATATTTGTTTATATGATATGTAATAAAATGTAGATAATCATACTTATTACAAAATATAATTAAACTTAGGTTGTAATTAATTCCTATGTACAATAACATTTATGGTACCAATTGAATTGCACCTGATGCGCATTTCGACAAAAAAAGTCTCTTCAGTTTTGCGCGAGGCCAATTATTTGAAAATCTACAACTTATTTAAAAATGATGATTCATTAACAGAAAAAGAACAAACAATGCCGGGCAAGGTATTATAACCTTGCACGAGGGAGATCTATTCCTTACATTAGAATAATTTCCCAAATTTCGTTATATCTGATTTAGCTCTATATATTGTAAGGGAACTTTCATATTTGGAAAACTAGTAAATGAATTATTTACAAGTTGTTTAAAAATAGTTTCGAATGTATTTCATGATTAGTATTAAAAAAACACATCGCGTGTTAACATAAATTAGTCACATTGTATATATTTATTAATGATTTTCCAATTTATTCAATTGAATTCAAGTTGAACAATAATAAGACTTCAAATGGCAAAAACTTGTCTCAAACCTAGAAACAACTGTATGCTTTGCATACTAAGTACCGACTTCAACAACTTGAGTTCAATGGAAAACGTGTAATATGTAATGTTTGGACTATAAAATCGGGGCTCGTTTGAATCTTTTTTAAGACACAGTAAGGAACATCAAACAAAAAAATTAATCCAAATAAAAAGACTAAATCATATGATTTTTCGAGGACAATTTTATTGAATGGGAATTCATATTACGCATGCATAGCAAATAATACAAATATAATACCTACTGTTTAATAATCCAAAAATCCAGGTGATCGGAGTACAAACCAAAGATTGACATATGTCTTCTTCATATGTTTTAATTTCCGAAGTATGCTAGTTTTCTCTAGTCGTAGAGTGTCTGCCAGTATCACTCCTGTAAAACACAATGTATTTCGGTAGTTTGAGAGTATGCCTTACTAGTTTGCATTGATATTCAATATTTGTTATTAAGAAATATATAAAAAAAAAGAATTACAAATTTTAAATTAAACAAATTGATTTTACTTGAGCATATGAGAAAAGATACAAAAATAGACGTCTTTCTTTAAAAAAGTTAACAATTTTATAAGGGAAAACTCGATTGGCATAACTTTAGTTGGCGGCAATTTTAATGAAACGTTAAGAATTATAAATAGAAAAAGTTTAAATGAAGACACAAGATTTTCCGAGCATGTCAATAGTTTGAAAACTTTTATTAGAAACATAATCTTATAGATATTTGGCGTTTTCTACATGAAAGCACACAGCAGTTTTCATGGAGGAGAAAAGATAAGACACACGCAAATATGATAGATTGTATTTTAATTGGAAAAGATTTTCAGTCTTTCATTGTTAATTTTAAAGTTAAACCAGCACTGATTAAAGTGACTGACCAGCAAGGGGTAGTAGTAAACCTTCGGACAGGGGCTTTTGAAAGAGAGATGGGTACTGGAAATTAAATAATTCTATTTCAAAAGATATTGAATATCAGGATACAATGAATAGAGTGATTAATAAGTATAAATGTCGTATAATCAATAATAATAGTATCGATATCTGTCAACTATTGGACAATAGAAAAGTCGAAATTAGGGACGAATCTAAACTATACTATATAAGTTATCAAGAGGGACAACAAGAAAGTTGGAACACTAATTAGGTTTATTTAAGAAATATAGAGACTAACAATTAATTAAAGACGAAAAACTAACAAATAAAATATAACAATTAAATGTGGAATTAGAAGAAATTTATGAACATAAAGCAAAGGGAGCTCAAATTAGATCAAGAGCACAATTGGTAGAACTAGGGAAAAAAATAACTCTTATTTTTTAAGACCAGAAAAGCAGCGACAAGTTAAAACATTAATAAGCTTATAGAATAACGAAGTGACAATAAATCATGGAGAAGACGTTCTAGTTTGCCAAACTTGTCTCTGATCATATTGTCAATGTTTTTTAGACAATAAAATATGTTTAGATTGAATTAAATTAACAAATTAGAAAGAAATTTTAGTAGTTTGACTTTGGAATTTTATCAGACGTTCTGGGTAAAATTAAAAAATGTTAGGTAAAATTCATAATAAGAGACATGAAGATAAACTTTTATGATATACCCAACAAGCTGGTGTACTATCTTTATTATTTGAAAAGAATGACCAGTTATCTTTAGACAATTATCGTCCTATATCATTATCAAACATAGATTTAAAAATACTCTCTCGTGATTTGGCACAGGGACTTAAAAAACTGCTTCCTAAACAAATTAATGAAGATCAAACTGGATATGTAAAACATCGTTTTATTGGATTTAACTGAAGGCAAATTCAGGATATAGTCAACTATGCAGAATCACAAGGAACAGATATTACTACATTCGTTGATTTTACTAAATTTGATTCTTTTAGAATGGGAATTCATGTTAAGCGTTCTAAAACATTTTGGTTTTAATAAATCATTTAAATCATGGCTGGAAATTTTATATACGGGAATACAGACATGTGTAATACATAATGGATTGGTATTCGAGATTTTTGAAAACTCTAGAGGAATCCGTCAAGGATGTCCTTTGTCTGCTTTACGTTTTGTTTTATCAGTAGAAATTATGGCTTTGCGATTACGGCAAAGCCCCGATATTAAAGGTATTCGGATTACTTTTGATAAAAAACACATAGAATAAAAATATTTAAATTGGCGGATGATACAAATCTTTATTGTAGTTCAAAAACTGACATATCAAAAGCTATGAATTTAATCGAAACGTTTGGTTTCCTTATCTGGTCTGGGATTAAATCGTAGTAAAACAGATGGAATCTGGATATGGGCACTCACACATAGCATAGATAGAATGAGGGCACACGCTGGACGGACAAACCCATAAAAGCTTTAGGGTTTTATTTTGGTCACGACAAACGCGAATGCAAAATAAAATTGTGAATCTAAAATAGATAAAATGAAATCCTACCTTAAGGCATGGGAAAACAGAAAACTAACTTTGGTTGGAAAATATCGACTATAAAATCTTTGATACTACTAAAATTTACATTTTGGCCAATTTCATGTATTGTTCCAGACAAAAAACATTAAAGAAATTAAAAGTTGTTATTTGGGAAAGTAAAAATGACAAAGTAAAAAGAAGTGGTTAAAATGGTTGATTGCAATAGCTATTTTATAACACTAAAAACTTCATTGGTTTCCAAATTAACAATCTGGGTAAACATTGGAAAACGATCTCTCATAATGTATTTTTCATAAATTTAAAGACATTAATATAATAGAAAAATAAATATATATTGTCATAGTTCATGTAATGTTTTTTTTTTTTTAATTCTGAGTATTTTTTTGGCCACTCAGAATGTATTTCACACGAATACTCCACTTGGACTTATGAAGTAAAATTGTAACAAGCGATCTCAAGAATAAAGAATATATTTTTGTTGGTAAATTACATTTTTTTTATTAACAACCACCGAGGAAATGGCTTGAGCCCCACAAGAAACGGCTACATTAAGGAGGAAGTGTTCTAAAATACAAATACCCCTTCATTCGTTAAACAGAATATTACGCAGGAAAAATGAAGCAATCTGTAAATTTACAGGTCATGCTACTGTTCTTACCTCCAATTACATATTACCGGTATAACACGTTTCTTGAACATTTACACATCGTATCTGTCAATGTAATCGCAATGATTACCGTAACATTGGTTTAATATCGATTTCAGTTCTTCTTCCTTATAAACATGCTGCAGCAGTGTTTTTGTTATAATCAATTATGAACCAATTGATAGTGTAAACGCCGTACGATGGGACAGAGCATAGGATCGAAAGTTGACAACGAGAAACTGAAACACGCCACGTTTATCACATTTTATTCAAAAACACAGTATCGATACCTTACCTCCGCTAAATTAGTTTAGTTGCCGAGTGTATGAATAGCTTAGTAGTGATTGCTTCCAGTTGCTAACTTTTGGCGTTACTGATAAATCAAGAAAAGAAATTCGGGTGCAACAAATTGAAAAAGTTTATTTGCACTGATCTTTTTTTTGTTTTTGTCATTGGTCTTTATTTGAAGTCTTCTTTCTGAGTAAATTTCAAGAACAGAATTCAGTCATTTGGGAGACCTTCTAGTTTCAGTTGTGTATTGAATGTCAAAATCACTGGGATATATAAGATGAAGCGCTCTCTAAATTGTTTCCAGCAACATGCCCTCATCAAAACCTTATATTTTTGAAGAAATATAGTACACATATAAACGGAATTAAAAGACCTATAAGTGGAGGTCATTTAATCTTTCATTATGGTCTTGTTGCAGTCGTAGTCGTAAGGGCAGTGGTTGTGTATAATCTCAATGTTTTGAGTTTTAAGGGCATTTGGTCTTGATAGCATTACAACGTATTTTAAGTTCAATCATTTATTGTCTGGTGCTTTTATACGGCATTGATAGCAATATATATCACTGAAACTAAATATATTTGAAAGAATATTCAAATTTGTATCATTGATTTCATTATAAATCCATAAGCTACTACATATGTCAGAGTAATCTTCTTTTAAATTTCGATTCAAAGACGGTACCTGTCTATTTAAGTCAAAGCCTCTCACAACCATAAACGTAAGTTTCAAAACTAGCAGACTGTAAGAAATTTGCCAAGGAATGCAAAGGTCTGAATTGCTGAGAGATAACGCATACAACCTGTTTTTGCTTTGCACTATATAAGTGGAATTTGCATTGCTTAAGATTAACGTTTTTTTTATGGAAGACCATTCAGAGTCTACTTTGATCATTTCTGATAAATAGGTGGGGTAAAAGTCAAAAGACAAACATCAAACGACAACAATAGACATCTGAATCTTTGACAACAAACAGGTGTCTTAACAATATTCTACATCTAACTCGTCCGGAGTCTATATATATTGAAAAAAACAATCAAAGATGTTTTTGCTTCACACCTACACATTGCACATTGTGTTAAATGACAATCAGTTCTGACAAGGTAAGTCTATCAAAATACCTTTTTGTGTTGTGCTTTTTGGCAACAGTAGTCTACCATTATTAAAAAAGGTAAAAAAACAAGATAAAAAAGAAAAACGTAGGTAGTCATGAGAAGTCCAAAAGGATGCATCGCCAGGGTTGGCGTCACCGGTTATGCACGCATTACCATTATACCAAAGTTTTGCAGTTGAATAAGTTTGCCTGAGCAATCGTTCTTGCTAACGCTAAAGGGTATTGACCTGTGTAATGCATCCACTGTATCACATATAATTTGATGTCTTAAATGTTCCCAGTACTGTGTGGCCTAAAAAAAAAGTACGCATTATTTGAAATCTACTTGATTTAAACGGATGAAGTGTCTTTTCTCATATAAATGATTCCGCTACAACAATTGCTTTTATTCCAATGATTGTACATTAATAAAATAAATTGAGAATGGAAATGGGGAATTTGTCAAAGAGACAACGACCCGACAAAGAGCAGAAAACAGCCCAAGGCCACCAATGAGTCTTCAACACAGCGAGAAAATCCCGCACCCGGAGGTGGGCCTCAGCTGGTTCCTAAAGAAAAATGTGTACTAGTTCAGTGAAAATGGACGTCACACTAAACCCCAAAACATATAAATGATATAAAATTAAAAAACATACAAGACTAACAAAGGCTAAAGGCTCCTGAGTTGGGACAGGCGCAAAAATGCGGCGGGGTTAAACATGTTTGTGAAATCTCAACCCTCCGCCCATACCTCTAGCCAATGTAGAATAAACAAACACACAACAATACGCACAGTAAAACGCAGTTCAGAAGAAGTCCAAGTCCGAAGTCAGAATAGGTTACAAAAGAACCTAAGCAAAATAACAATGATACATAAATTAACAACGGACTACTAGCATTTACATAAATTAACAACGGACTACTAGCAGTTACTGACATGCCTAATACATTGATTAACAGTTTTGTTATTTAGCATTACTATCATTCCCTCTAATGTAAATTAATTAGTGTTTTAAATGTCGTATTTCGGTTTAAATATTCTTTTATAAATTACCAAATTTTGTAAAAGCAAAAAAAGGGAAGCAACTTATAGCTGAGAGGGTGATAGTTATAGGTTTCATAACGAGTGAGAAATTGGATATCGCTTGATATTTAATTTCAATATAATAATAAACGAGCCTCAAAAGTTGTTAAATCTATTTCTCTTATGGTCAACACTTTCATTGTGTTAAATTAAAAATCTCGCGAATCGTTGATCTAGTCTTTTGCAAATACCAGTATGACGTCATATGTCCTGTTCCGATGTCAAACTTTAACATCAGACATTTTAAAACTTTTTGTACGCTTCAGAATGTAATAAAATTTGACAAAATGAAGATTTTCAGCTGAAAAGTGTCAGTGTTTTGTATATTATTGAAGAAATCACATATGTCCATTTCCATGAACGAAATGTACATCGTCTTAACCTTTGAAAGTTATCAATGACCTTACGAATAGCCAATGGAAATGTCGTAATATAGTCTCATGATGTTGAAAAAGCCAATCAAATTAATGCATATTTTCATATCACTTTTTCGTATCACACTCCGTGCAGTGTGATACGAGAAATATCTCTTCATGCAAGAAATAGATAAGAGGCCATAACCTTAAGATAATGCAGAATAACGCTTCTCGAAAAACACTAATGTCAAATTTGGCTTAGCCTTAAGTCTTTTTTATATTTGTCATTCATACTTGTCAAAACATTTGGATTCTATATTGTTTACTTTATCACATAGATCAACAATTTTAAAAATCAGAATAATTTAAATACAGATTTGCAGCTGGTGTATAAATAACAAACAATTATTAAATCGTCAAGTTAAGAAACAAAGAAGCTTCGTGATCACAATAAAACATTCAACTTTAAGGGTGTTGTACATTTGTAAACTTAATAATGATTAACACAAATATTGCCATATACACTTCACAATAACAGTGATAAACATTTCAATATCTATAAAGAAGCATATGTATAACGATATTTTGTATTTGCAATATGAAGTAATTTTTATTATCGTAATTTCATCATTCAAGTGTTTTCAGCTGAGTAGCAGCTGAAATAAGTTGACAGGTTTATTAAATATCAAGTTACCTAATGTAGATTAGCCATGAAAATACATATCAAAAGAATTGTGATTCATGAGAACTAAATTTCTATTGACTGATATAAAGGAGGGATACACCATGATGTGTTATTGAACACGTAAAATCTCCAAAAAAAGGACAGACACAGAAACCAAAATATTGCACAAAAATTTATTTGATATTTAAAACTAACTGAAACATGGGGGGGTTAAACTCAACTGTTTAAGAAGGGTTATTTATTATCATATTAGCCGAGGTCATACGAGGAAGGGATAGTGGCTATGAAAACCAGACATTTCCACAGTAATCACTGGCGCAGTTATATATAAATAAAATCTGCAAAATTATAAAAACAACTTTAAAAAAGAGAGTTTCATTTTTACCCGTTTTCTAAAAACCGTGTAGGAAGTCACTCTCGCTTCAGAATATTATAGAAAACACGCAAGCCTTGAAATATTGATTAAACTTGGAGATATATATATCACAGGAATCAATACACTGAGCAACAGAAACCCAACACAAAACCGTGGTGATTTCAAGTGCTCCAGAAACGTAAGCTTACTATGCTACACATGTTGCACCCATCGTGTAATAGATTTTATTCAGTGATGTCAGAATCCATAAAAACAACACTTGATTGTGGTAACAATATTACATTTTCGTGACAATATTTGACCTTGATATGATTGATGAACCGGGGATCTAGATAGAGATTGGAAATGTGTCAAAGAGACAACAACCGACCACAGATCAGAAAATAGCACAAGGCCACCAATGGGTCTTCCACGGAGGCGGGCTTCAGCTTGCCCCATCAATAATATATACTAGTTCAGCAAAATGGACGCCACACTTAACTCCCAAAACACACAACTGAACACAAATTCCAAGGCATATTCAAAAAGGGAACGTCAACCAACACAAACTGACAAAATCAAACGCGATTAATCAACGGAACAAGTAAAAACTACTGGTATATGCTTTTTTCCAGCTTTCCGACAGCACCAGGAATGCTCAAAGTTTAAAAGTCAAAAACCCAATAACAGGATGCATAGATACGTCATAGTCATACAACCAGAAAAAAAAAAACATAATAGCACGAAGATTAATAACGGGGAAACTGAAGTAAAATCAAACGATACACAACTTCAAGACCTAGAATATATAACTCATGATCATCTTGTAGTATTTGTGAAGTATACACTATAAAATTGAGAATGGAAATGGGGAATGTGTCAAAGAGACAACAAACCGACCATAGAACAGACAACAGCAGAAGGTCACCAACAGGTCTTCAATGCAGCAAGAAATTCCCGCACACGGAGGCGTCCTTCAGCTGGCCCCTAAACAAATATATATACTAGTTCAGTGATAATGAACGCCATACTAAACTCCAAATTGTACACAAGAAACTAAAATTAAAAATAATACAAGACTAACAAAGGCCAGAGGCTCCTGACTTGGGACAGGCGCAAAAATGCGGCGGGGTTAAACATGTTTATGAGATCTCAACCCTCCCCCTATACCTCTAGCCAATGTAGAAAAGTAAACGCATAACAATACGCACATTAAAATTCAGTTCAAGAGAAGTCCGAGTCTGATGTCAGAAGATGTAACCAAAGAAAATAAACAAAACGACAATAATACATAAATAACAACAGACTACTAGCAGTTAACTGACATGCCAGCTCCAGACTTCAATTAAACTGATTGAAAGATTATGTCTTCATCATATGAATATCAGGCACAATCCTTCCCGTTAGGGGTTTAGTATCATAGCATCATAACATATATAAGAAGAACATAACCCGTGTCATGCCAACAACTGGTTTTTAAATAAATGTGTTTCGTTCCGACGCAAAGACCCTATAAGTGAATCAATATTAACGCCAAAATATGCAATCTTTAATGACCTGACAACAGTATCGTAACTATATCCCTTCTTAATAAGTCTATTTAAAGGTTTTGTTAGCTTCTGAGGTGAATACTGACATTTTTGTGCTTTATAAAGAATATTTCCATAAAAAATTGGATGTGAAATACCTGAACGTATAAGAAGTCTGCATGTTGAGCTATATTTACGAATGATGTCCTTATACCGATGATAAAATTTAGTAAATGTTTTGACTAGTTTGTGATATCGAAAACCCTGGTGTAATAATTTTTCAGTAATACATAAATTTCTCTCGTTAAAATCTAAAACATTGTTACATACACGAGCGAATATTTAATATTTATCTATAAGGTCTTGGGACTTTTCGATGAATTTTTAGAGAAAAGGACGAGACGTTTTTTGACAAAACCCTGGCTCACAGATTTTTACTCAGACAAAAGTCTGAGTACCAGTTTCGAGCTCTTGAATGTCGTATGAGTTGAAAGATATATGCTCCATACGTCGATGAAGTTGGTATATTGTTGCTTATGCCTAGGTCACACATTCACGGATCACCTCGCCGGTTCCACTACAGATTAGATCTCTCGAATGATCCCGGAAATGCAGTTTCCGTAGTCTGATACGGACCCGATACGGATGCACAACGGTGTGACTACGGGCTTTCACGTATCTACCACGGGTGAAGTAGGAAAAGGGTCATTTGGCGACATGACTGATACGGATTCGTACGGTACGACACGATTTAATACGGAAATGACACGGTTTAATACGCAACGGCACGTGTTGGGGCGTATGTATTGCGGATAAACAGCGGTTTGCTACGGTATAGTAAGGGTTAGTACGAGTAATAACGTTCCGATACGGAATAGTACGAATCGCCACATTTTCTAAGCCGTCAATCAATTCTTGTGATTTATACTTTCTTTATGGCAGTGAATCGATGATTTGTTTGTTTTGTTTAAATCATTTATCGGTCTGTCTGTACAAGGTGGTGTTATTGGTAATCGTCAGACCAACAGCATGTTGCAGTTCTTGAGTCATATTTGGGTCTATTCTTATAAAGTTCTTCCATGCAGTTGGATTTTCCGCACAGAGTTCAGCCATGAGGGCCTAATACTGGCCATGGATAAGTCTTCGGAGAAGCCAGTCCTTAGTCCATCATCTACTCTGCCGCCGATCACCTCTACGTCTGTCATCAAGTAGCTCTACCACTGCCCTGGCATTTTGTGCCATATCAATATCCAATTCCAGTCAATTAATGCAAGCATCAGTTGTTGATTGTTCATGTCGGATAATGTTATGTATACCTCTACGGCAAGACACAGACTACTTGGGGCCCTATACGTAAGGTGTTTATACAGAAACCTAATGCCAGTTTGTCGTATGCAGTAATTATATTCCGTATTATATCGTTGCGTAACGTAGTAAACCGTAAAAGACTTTAAGAATCCTTGGTGATCCCTAGCTATCCGTATTGCAACGTAATGAAATCGTGCCGTTCCGTGACAAATTCGTAACCGATCGTAGTGTATCCTTAACAAATACGTAGTGTAACCGTACTAGTACGTAGTTCTCCGTGACAGACCGTAGAAATACTTCGGGCCTAGGAATAAGTACGGATTAATACGGTTTTAATAAGGACTAAAACGGATCAATACGTTCAAATACGGTTTAGTAAGGATATACTACGGTTGTTTGATCCGTGGTCAAATTTTGCGCATGTTCAAAAATTGTCCCGGATATACAAGTACTACTACCTATGACTACGGCCACAATACGGAAATCTACGGACCATTACAGATTGCCACGAATGATGCCAGATCGTATCCGTAGCTAATCCGGCGTCAAATCCGTGAATGTGTGACCTAGGCATTAGGTGAAGAAAAAGTATAATAACAAAGATACTGAACTCCAAGGAAAATTCATAACTAAACGTCCCTTATCAAATGGCAAAATTAAAAGCTCAAACACATCAAACGAATGGAAAACAACTGTCATATTCCTGACTTGGTACAGCCATTTCTTTTGTAGAAAATGGTGGATTGAACCTGGTTTTATAGCTAGCTAAACCTGTCACTTGTATGATATCGCATAAAGTTCCATTATATTGACAACAATGTGTGAACAAAACAAACAGACATAATATGTAAAACTCACAAAAATAGGGGTACAGCAGTCACCATTGTGTTATAATCTTAATTGCTATAAAAACAATATGTCAACTAAGAAAAACAAAATGACATAAAGACAAAGCACATAAGCAAAACTGAAGGACAAGAATACAAAAATGACGATAGCACAATAACCCAATGGCGGGATGTATTAGTACCGAGCCATGTCAAGAGGGTATTACCAAAAATGGACTAAAAAGTCAAGGAAATAATTTTAAAAGACAAATAACAGAATATTATAACATGTTTAACACGTAACTCAGATAAAAAAAAAAAAAAAAAAAAAAAAAAAAACAACGTCAGTACCTATGATATATACTTCAAGACGATCGTGTATTATTTGTAAAGTTGATGATACTGAATATTTATCAACAAGGTCTTGGTATCATCCGATGAACTTTTTTTAGAAAAAGGACGAGATGTTCTTTGACATAACCCTGGTTCAACAACGTTCTGCTCAGACACCGATGACGCTTTCTAAAGTCTGAGTAGCAGCTGCAAGCTCTTGAATGCCGAATCATTTGAGAAATGTATATCCCATATGCAGTAAGTATAGTTCTACTAAGGCGGGGGAAATTGATAATTTCAAAATAAAAATCGACTCGTTTGTCATAGATTCTGGTACTGAGATGACCGCTTATGTCAAATGCGAGGTATACGTCTAAAAAGGAGGCAGAGGAAGCCGTGCCTGTTTTTTTCTTTAATTTCTAGTTTTGGGGGATATATTAATGGAACCCAATCAGAAAAAGTTTGGATTGTTAACGGAAAGAACATCATCAATATATCTGAATGTAAAATTAAATGATCTGGCTTCTTTGATCTTCTTGTTTTGACAAGTGTCTGAAAGATTGATTATTGAAATCGTTGTCATATTCGAGGTAAATGTCTTGAAATGATGCAGAGGAAGCTGTATCTGTAGTTTCGTTAATCTCTAGTTCAGAAGAATATATAAACGGGACCCAATTAGAAAAGTTCGGATTGTTAAATGAAGGAACATCATCAATATACCTGTATGGGAAGGTTTTTAACATTCCTTAATTTTTCTTTGGACCAGTTCGACATTTGGCTGTGTGGAAGTATTTTCGGCTAGTTTGAGAACTGATGTTGTAAGTTTCTCCATAATTGCTCAAACTTATCATTTTCTAACTCTGTTCCAGGAGCATGTGAAAACTCATTGAGGTACTTCGATTAGAGCGCTCAAGCTTTCTTTGTACTTCTCACAATCATTTTTGGTACCTGCACAATTCCTCAACAAAAGTATTAAGAGTGAAACATCAATACTATCTACGGTGCACGTTGGACTAACATTTACCTTGCATACACAGTGTTGTTCGATGTGTGGCTAATCACCCCTGATGCAGTGACTTTTTTTCCGGACCATTAGTCTTAAGAAGCTGATTTACTTGGTTTTGTTGCAATATTGGTTTTCGATTTGAAACTCTAGGATTGTTACTAGAACACTGGCAGCATGATGTATTGGTTTTCATCAAGTGATATATGTTGTGAATATTCTGCTCTAGAAAGTCTTTTCAATCTGCATAGTTGTTCTTTTTTATTGTTAATGTTGCAAATTCTCTTATCACATGCTGTGCTACGTCCCAGTAAAATACGATGATTTGGACGTATAATGGTTCTTCTCTTGAACTCAATTTTGCTAAAGTATATAAATATTTAATAACGAAGAAAAACATACAGATTCCACCACTGCATCGAGTGTTTTATGATATTTCTCCACCCGAGACAGTTAAATATTTTAAATTTAACTTTTGAAAGAAGAGAAATATGCACGAGATATGGTAGTGAAATATGTTTCTCTGATGATTTTTAGATGATATCTAAACATAATTTATCCTTCCTTTTTAAAAATTTGCAGAAAAGTGTGTTCCTTATATAATAACATAAACGGTACTAATTTTTCTGCTCCAGATGCGCATTTCGACAATCAATGTCTCCTTCAGTGACATATTTGATGTCATCAGGCATTTTTTTCATAACGTCACACTGACAAATCCAGTAGAAATCAAGAAAATGTGTCGTCATAATTGAATTTAGACCAATCATTTGCTGAGAACAAAGTGTTTTCTAGAGATGAGAAATATTTTTCTCAAAAAGATCGAGCAATGTGAAAATATCATGAGAATTAGAAAAATATTAATTCCACCACTGTATCAAATCTTTTACTATACTTCTCCACTCAAGACAGTTTGATTTTTTTGAAGCGCCAGGATGCCGAGCTTTTTAAATAATCAAAATTTTGCTGTTGAGTGTGGAGAAATATCGTAAACCACGAGTTAAGTGGTGGAATCTGTTCCCCCAATGACTGTTATTCATCTTCAAAGATTTGCAGAAAGTTGAGTTCTTTATATGTGACGTCATCATACATGGTCACATTTTTTATGACGTCACAATAGGAAATTAAGAAGAAACCAAGAAAATTTGACGTCATAATTATATTTCGACCAAACATTTGCCGAGAAGAGTTATTTTACTAGAGAGGAGAATTTTTTTTTTTCAAAATCGGTTGGAAAATGTGAAAATATTAGGGAAAACTATTTTCATAACAACTACAATGTTTAGATAGATACATGTAATGGTAACCTTGAATCACAATAACTGAATCTCATTTAAAAACAGTATTATAATTTCGTCCATTTAAGGCAAATCAGTGGCGCTCGAAGAATCAAAACAGATGAGGACAAAATCAAATTTATGTTGGAGAGGATTTAAATCCAAAATCCTAAAAGATACAAGACATGTTTTATATTTTGAGCCATAAAACAGAGTTGTGTTTCACAGCAGGTGTTGTTAATACGTTCACAAAGGATATTTTCCGCGTGACGAGGAGGAGATACTTTAACATATATTCCAGGCAATTCACAATACTAACCCGTTTTAGAAAGTTAGTAAAGTCATCTGCTGCATAATTATAGATATTTGCAGTTCATAACAAATCTATACTTGAATTCTGCCGATATTAATAGATTGGCGTTGCACAAGGTCATCGTATACCTTAACTGTTCATGACTGTTTATACTAAATCCATTGGATGTGTACTTATTGATATTTTAGTCTGCAAAAAAATATTTCTTTATTCTCACTACTAAATATTCAAAGTTTAGAAATTATGCCGATTACAATCAAAATTTTACACATTTGTTGTACATTATCATGTTAAATCATTTAATTGATGAATAATTATATTGAGGTCATGTTACAGCCCTCACATGTCTGCAATATGGTATATCTGCCTTATTCTGGGCATGGCGCATTCATACAGTTAAAAATTAATCTGACGTATCAGTGTTTGCATGATTCTGGACAGAGATCAATCAAACATATCTATTATGACTGAAAAAAAAAAAAAAAAAATAGTTTATTGTTAACTTTTCTTATGATTTTTTTAAGTTTAATTATTATATGGTTCTTTTTGTATAATTTTTCAACTTGGGAAGTTGGTATATACTTAGTATACTTAATAATTCCCAAAATCTTACTTGAAATGCAATTTCCAAACAATATAGTTGAATGATACATTTATTGCTTTTTTAATTCCATGTTGTATCACGGTTTTAACCCCCAAAATAAGAAAAAAGGGGACATAATTCTTAAAAATATGTTATATTTGGACTACTGTTTTTTTCAATTAATGAACAATTAATCCAAATAAGACATAGAAAAGGATATTATTATTTCAGTAGATATTGACAAATTATAACGGAAACAGTCAGCTCATTCTTATTTTACAAATTGTTTTCCTGTTATGTTTTTTTTATTCATTTTGTACATGTGTTATAGATACATGTAATACTGGTACCTTATCCTGGTATTGTTAACATTAGTATTAAACAGTTCACTATCATGGTTAGTACATGTTAATACACAATATACAATTTACAGAATAGTTAAGTTAATAAGTATTCTATTCTAGATTTTTACAGCATATACGAAGTAATGTTTTTCAATGTGATTCTCAACGATGATTTTCAATCTGACTTATTTAAAATATATAAGTTTATATTATAATCCCTTCCAATTTCGTAAATCTTACATTGATTTTCAAAAATACCCCTACACTATTTCTTAAATTAGTAATACATTTCCTTGTCTTTCTGGATTTCTCCAAACCCTAAACATGTTTTGTATTCTTCTCCCCTTCTTTAATCCGTTTAACCCTTGATCTTATCTTATTTTGTTAGAATAAAGATTATTAAGATTTTTTCAGTTTGTTTTTATCAAATCTGTTATGTTTGGAAGTTTATGATTATTTTTTACAGCGTTACTATCATAACTTTCATTCAACAAACTTTAATATTTCTCTAATTCAACAATTTTATCCATTTTACAATTTTACAATGTTCAATTGTAGTCTCCCTTATAATATTGCTAGACTTTTTCACATTTTTGTAGAATTATCAGTAAAATGTGTTTCTTGTAGAACAATTATATTACATTTTTGATTTTTCATCCACACTTTTAAGTCTTAGCCTTTTGTGATATTTTCTTCACCACTGGCAATTTGAAGCAAAATAAGACTATCTTCAGGTTTTCACAGTGACAGGTAGAAAATCTTAACCTTCGCCCGAATAGTAATGAGGACAAATGTGTAATAGGTGTGGTGACATTTTGATTCTCTAAGGTAAATATATAATCATTAAAAATATACAATAATAAACCGTATCTATAAGAGAGGGGATAAGTAAAAGACGAACAATCATTTTATATCATGATTGACACTTTTTACCTTCACTTCATTCTTACATATAAACATACTTATGGGTTTTGCTCATTGTCGAAGGCCGTACGGTGACCTATAATTGTTTATTTCTATGTCATTTGAAAAGTTGTCTCATTAGCAATCATACCACATCTTCTTATTTTTATATACACTTATATACAACAGTAATTATACAATACCACATGTATTTATTTTCAATAAGACTATCTTCAGGTTTTCACAGTGACAGGTAGAAAATCTTAACCTTCGCCCGAATAATAATTTATTTTCTCAAGGTGCTATCTGTTTTAAGATGAAAGTATATGGTATGTAAAACAAATATTTCAATATGGGTATTTATTTGGTTTTACATGATAGATTTTTATATTGCTATGAATACACTTCTGAGAAAGTGAAACGTTTGAATTAGGCTACTCTGACTAATTTATCATTAATTTTCATTGTTCATTTTTATGATCAATATGGAGTTTCTTAGCATATACTACTACCAGTTCATTTGGAGACTGAATTAAGAGCAAAAGTATTAGAATATTGCATAGACGAACATTAAGTAAAGCAGAAGTCAATATAGCAAATATAGTTTTGTTATTCGTATAGAACCACTAATTCGGGCACGGTTTGAAAAAAAACCTACAATAAAATGTTGCATTTTTCAAACATTATAGGTCAAAGTCTTAAATAGCTGGGTTGTGATTTTAGCGACTAAATTTTGCTGAAATTATCTTAATTTTAAAGTCTGGTAAAAAGAAACTAAAAATCTCAAAAATTTATAATAGCAGGTGCACAAATTTAAATATGTGTAGTCTGCCTGTGAAGTTTCATCGATCCGGGTTGAAATTGTAGGAGTAGTATATAACCGAAATAAGGTATCCAGTTCGTCAAAAAGTGATTTCAACGCGTGAATGTCATATAATATATAAATAAGATATGAGCTGCGTCGGATAGAAATCGACCTTATGCAAGTGCACGTATACATATACATGTATAATACTTTTGATTTTGGAACATTCAAATACGAAGTTATTGATGATTTTTTTGTATAGTTCTCATATCAGCTCAACTTTGTAACAGTTACAGACTTTGTATTGAGATTTTTCAACCCGAAATAGGTTAACAGACGGATTGACATTCATTTGCATAATTTTTATCCGATGACGCTTATATTTAGGTATGTTTCTATCAAATAAAAGCTGGAGGAGCTGCGATCACTGTAAAATCCTTGTTGGAAGTTTTTTTTTGAATAATGAAAAAAAAAATAATATTCATAACTTGGTACAGGCATTTCCTTACGTAGAAAATAGTGGATTAAACCTGCTAAACCTCTCACTTGTATGACAGTCGCAAAAAATTCCATTATATTGACAGCAATATGTTAGGAAACAAACGTCAAAAAATGGGGTACGACAGTAAACATTGTAATATAATCTTAATCACTATAAAACAAATAACTGTTTCAATAAAGAAACACAAAATGGCATATAGACAAAGTACATACGCAAAATGAAAGACAAGAACCGAAAATTAACCATAGCACAATAACAGAATGACGGGATGTATAAGTACCGATGCACGTCATTAGTATATAATCAAATATGGATGAACAGGAAAGTTAAAAATATACAAGGACTTTAACACGTAATTAAGATAATAAGCAACGTCAGTACTTAAAATCTATATTTCAAACGACAGTAGTTAACCGAAGTTCTTATATCATAATTCGATTAGAAAGAGACAGATAAAGGTAACAAACAGAAACTAAAGGAATTGCATGAACTGAAAACGAATCAAGGCTAGGTGCGTCGACAGGGTGAATCCACCATTCAAATTCCTACTCTGTCAAAATGTCACAATTGGAAATTGGACAAAATAAATAAAAAATGCAAATCAGACGATTACACTGGCATCAAAATATCTACGTCTGCAAAAAAAAAAAAAAAAAGGTCGCAAATCATTTAAGAAACCGACACATCATATCAGTAGATCGTAAAACTTATGTAGTGTCAATTTCAGTTGTTCTTCCTCATATCTCTGTTGAACCATGTTTTGAGTAAGGAGCACGCCGCTGTTAATGAAGTCTGTATAGTGTAAATATGCACCACGAACATAACACAATACATAAGATATGTAAATGCCGTCAGAAATAAAACATTCAAAATTTTGTTTTTCATCTAATAAGTGTGTAATGAAACACAACCATGGATAAAATATCGGTGTCGATATTATTTATGATTAAACATATTTATGCAATACGTACTATAATAGTATTACTACGACAAATGAGGCAAAATGCGTCATTTTACATTGTATGCCATCTGAAATAGAAGAATGTCTATTTGTTTCCATCTGATGAGTTAAACCTTTTTCAACTGCTTTTTATTGTTTGTTCTTATATTGTACCGTTACATCACTACCCAGATTAGGGGAGGATTGGCTCATTCAAACCAGTTTAACCCCGCCACATTATGTATGTGCCTGTCACAAGTCAGGAGCCTGTAATTCAGTGGTTGTCGCTTGTTACTGTGTAACATATCTGTTTTTCGTTCACTATTTTGTACATTTAGAACGTTATTTTTATAACTAATTGCGTCAGTGCATTTGTTCTAAAATTCATATTTTATATGTAAAAGATCAAATTAATATACCTTTAGATAGGGAACTTCTCACTGTGATATTAATATTTACAGTTGAGGGGACATTTTCATCTAGTTCGCTTGCCTTTACAAACTGCCCAAAGATTTTATCGCTTTGCCCAAATTTTGTGGACTTTGGAATATTTCTGGAGAGGCACTTATTTCCAAATGTATACATCTGTTTTCTACTTTTTCCAACTGAAATTGTTCATTATTCTCATGAGGATCAGTAGTATCTTGATTTTGGCGCGCTTCGTCTTCTAGATTACGTGTTGTCTTGTCCTCATCCCACGACGAGGAAGTAGCATCTGCCTCCATTGTTAATTTTCTTTTTTTCCTTCCTTTAGCATCATAAAAAATACAGAATAATAACATATATCAAAACAAGAACATGTCTTTGAAGTAACCGAAAATAATCTAAATCACATATGAGTTAATTTCATGGCCTTGACAGAAGAGAAATTCCATCTAAAATTAATTCATATTGTTAGTTTACACAGTCATTTCATTTGATTTAATTGCTTTAGTTGCAAAACTTGTTAAATTTTAAAAGAATTTCAAAAACCAGGTTTGTAATTAGATAGTTTGGTGAGATTTAAATTTGCCTTTGGGTTTTATATAAACGTTAATACGAGAAATTTTCCCCACCTATGCAGCAAAATACCAACTTCACCTGCATATGGGATATACATTTCCGAACTCATTCGGTATTCAAGAGCTTGAAGCTGTTACTCAGACTTTATAAAACGTCACCAGTGTCTGAGCAGGAAGTTGATGATCCAAGGTTACCTCAAAGAACGTCTCGTCCTGTTTCTAAATAGTTCATTGGAAGATACCAAGACCTTGTTGTTAAATATTCATAATACATGATAGTCTTAAAGTATAGATTCTATCTACTGACGTTGATTATCATTTTAATTACGTGTTAAAGTTCTCCTTTTTTGTCCTTGTATATTTTTTAACCTTTAATGTTTATTCATTTTTGATATATACTTTGATATTTTTTCGTTAAATAATCCAGAGTTCTCTAAATATACTACCACCATTTACCCAATAGAACTTACTTTAACTAAATCTAACATAAACAGCAGTAGTTGTCCTTTTCTAGATTTGGACATTTCAATCTCCAAAGGAAAACTCCATACGAAAATTTACGACAAAAGAGACGACTTTTCATTCCCTATTGTTAATTTTCCTTTTTTAGACGGCAATGTTCCTTTGGCCCCATCATACGGTGTTTATATATCTCAACTCGTTCGTTATGCCCGTGTGTGTAGTGATGTCATAGATTTTGAACGAACGTAATCAATGCATCACTGGTAAATTATTAAGTCAGGGATTTCGTTACCATAAATTACGTAAAACTTTTACTAAATTCTTTCATAGATACAAAGATTTGATTAGTAAATTTGGCTGTACCTGTAGAAGACTGAAAAAAAAAAACGATATTTCACATCCTAAATTTTGTATTCTTTGTGTTTAAAGTAATTGCAAATGGCTGATATTTTTGTTCGAGCATATTGTTTTTCTTAAATTGTTTAACATTTCACAGCGGTATAACATGTTACTTTTATTATTCTTCCCTTAGTTTATTTATTTTGTATTTACATTGTATCATAGATCAAATTTATTTGTTCAGTGTATGTTCACTTGTGTTAATATGTCCTTTGATTGAGTTAAGCCATTTCAGTTGATATTTAATAGTGTGTCTTTCTATGTTGTGATGTTACACTATTGTTTCAGATAAAGTTGAAGGTTTGGTACCATTAAAACGTTTAAATTCTCTGTAATTGTTTGCACCTGTCCCAAGTCAGGAATCTGATGTTCAGTAGTTGTCGTTTGTTGATGTGGTTCACAAGTGTTTCTCGTTTCTCGCTTTTTATATAGATTAGACCGTTGGTTTTCCCGTTTGAATAGTTTTACACTAGTAAATTTTGGGGCCCTTTATAGCTTGCTGTTCGGTGTGAGCCAAGGCTCCGTGTTGAAGACCGTACTTTGACCTATAATGGTTTACTTTTATAAATTTTAACTTGGATGGAGAGTTGTCTCATTGGCACTCATACCACATCTTCTTATATCTATATATTATGAGTTAGATCTGTACTTATACATCCCGCCATTGTGCTATTGTCAACTTTGAGTTCTTTCTTTCATTTATGCTAATGTACTTTGTCTGTAAGCCATTTTGTATTTCTTTGTTGAAACAGTTATTTGTTTTTATAGTGATTAACATTATATTACAATGTCGACTGCTGTACCCCAATTTTTGACGTTTTTACCTGTTATTTCTGTTTGTTTAGTTCACACATTGTTGTCAATATAATGGAATTCTATAAGACTGTCATACAAGTGAAAGGTTTAGATAGCTATAAAAACAGGTTTAATCCACCATTTTCTACATAAGGAAATGCCTGTACCAAGTCAGGAATATGACGGTTATTTTCCATTCGTTAGATGTGTTTGAGCTTTTGATTTGGCCATTTTATTAAGGACTTTCCGTTTTGCATTTCCCTTGCCATATTGAACAATTATTAAGCGAGTAACGTATTACCTTTGTCTTGCTCTCCAGGATCTCCTCCTTGTGGTTGAATATGCATACGAATCTGAAATTGTATCTCGCTAAACATGTTTTTCGTGTGTTTTTCTATGTTGTGATGTTATACTATTGTTTCAGAAAAAGGGAGAAGGTTTGGTACCATTAAAACGTTTAATCCCGCTGCAAATGTTTGCACCTGTCCTAAGTCAGGAATCTGATGTACAGTAGTTGTCGTTTGTTTATGTAATTTATACGTGTTTCTCGTTTCTCGTTTTTTATATATACTAGACCGTTGGTTTTACCGTTTGAATGGTTTTACACTAGTACTTTTGGGGCCCTTTATAGCTTGTTGTTCGGTGTGAGCCAAGGCTCCGTGTTGAAGGCCGTACATTGACCTATAATGGTTTACTTTTATAAATTGTTATTTAGATGGAGAGTTGTCTCATTGGCACTCACACCACATCTTCCTATATCTATTTTCACATTCCCCATGTACTTATCCATTTGTTCTTAAAGTAAAAATAATTAAATATTGGGAATACGAAAAAAATACGACCCTATATTGATCAGACAACACATAAACTCATGGAATACCGTGTACCTCATACAAGATATTGAAATTTACATGTTTTATTATTGATTTTGATAAACATCTTGAAATATCAATCCCGTAATGATCTTAATCATTAAATGAATCCAAAGTGAAATACTGACTTCCTACGGAGCGTGTATATTTTTTTGGCGTTAATTGAAATTGCTTAATCTTTAGTTTCTGTTTTTGTTTGCACCATTGTGTGTAAATGTAGTAAATGTGTGGTATTAATTACTGCTTACCAATAGCGGTTTTTACTTCCGTGCATTGAGTATCAATTTTATCACAAATTGACTTTACTATTGGAATAATACCATTTAGGTCTTCTGATACCTGACAATACACAACCTTGTAAACGAATTTGTTTTATTTCACATGATAAATAATTATTTCACACAGAATAATACATAGTAAATGGGGGGGAAAAAAAAAGCCGGGCCACTTTTGTTTCGTTTCAGATAATGATTTAGCATATTGATCAAAATCGTTTACAAGAGACGAAAAACCCAAAGAATATGTAACAATTACCTATATAAGTGGTTCAAGTAAAAATTGAACGTTTTTATTTGATTAAGTTAAATTATGTGTACAAATTTAAAAATAACTCAAATTAAGAAGACATTTTTAATTACCTCATATACAATTTATATTGTTATTCTTGGAACAAATATCTATCAAATCAAGTCCATAATCATTACGAACAATTTAACCATGACATTTAAAAAAAAAATCGTTAAAATAGCCCGTACTGTACTGTACCAGAACCCAGAACATTAGGGTAAACATTATATCAATAATATAGACGGTAGAATAATTAATAAAGAATACCATGCTGGTGGTCTGCAAGATTATTTCTCCAAGATCAACGACAGAACAAGTAGGTATTTGATCAATAGCCATCTTGAACATTTTTAAGCTCGTTTGTCCAATATCTCCTGCACACTCTAATGTAGCAGTCCTCAGTCTTTTCCAATTCTGCTCGAACTGATGTTTGACCAGCCCACCTTCTCCCCAGTGTGAAAACATATCCCTTACTTCTTTGATATCTTTCATCCATCGAGATATTTGTATAGATACATGCAACGGACAACAATTTGTGATTATTGCATTAAGCAAGGTTATATCAATATCAGTTACTTTGACTGATTGTTTAGCTGATACTTTGCATAAACAATGTAGTGTTATTTGATTTCCTCTTTTTGTTCCATGGCCAATATTAATAAAACCATTTTCATCGAACTAAATGAAAATTGCTGATATGATAAACAACCAAGTTTCGAAGGTGCTGCGATAGAAATAGGCATACAGTCACAACATGGTATTTTAGGGTAACGTTCATGAAACAACTTGCGCTTGTTCTGTGGATCATTCAGGAAGAGCTCAAAATCTGTACCTTGACGTATTATTTTAAATTCAAAATAATGTTGAACGACGTCAAGCGCTGGTCCAGTGCTAAAATGCAATAACTGTAAAAACCGGTGTTTGTCTTTCATTGAATAACTTGAAATATACAATGTATAACAAATGAAATAAACTTTGAATTTTTTCATTAAAACAGTTTCTTTACAACACTTATATTTTTTACAAATACATAATACAGTAGAGTTGGTAATCCATGAGTTTTCATTTGTTTTTCGTCTCTGTGTATAAACAAATTGTCATCTCGATAAAGTCATATTTATTAATAATTTCCAGTACAAGAAACTTGAATTATTTATGCCCTAGATGAACATACCAAGTTTCGGCTTAATAAAGTCTGTGAAATTCAATAATCTATACTTGCGTAATGTTCGAGGTATGATAAATGACGGCAACAGTAGTATACCGCTATTCAATAGTCATAATTCGAGTAAGCAAAAACAAATCCGGGTAACAAACTAAAACCGAGCCATTTCACACCCAGGAAATTACAACAATAGTCCAATTAATTAAATCTTTAATAACAATGTTAATCTTATCAAATAGATAGGTTGATATAAAAAGAGCACAATATTGCAGTCACGTTTGTTGGCTTATACGTGTCGACGTTGACGGATTTCACCTTTACTGAATATAAAAATAAGGAAATGTGGTACGATTGAGAATGAGACAACTACCCATCAAAGTTCATATAAAGTGGATGTAAGCAACTATAGGCAACGTGCGGCCTTCACCAATGCGAAAAACCCGTACCGTACGTAAAGTCGGCCATAAAGGGACATGAAAATGTGAAAGAATTCAATTGAGAAAACTAACGGATTAAATTATAACTAAACAATTTACGAAAAACAGATATGACAGACATTTTCCGTATCATTTTCCACTTATTATTTTGGATAACACATACATTAGCTTATTCCTTACATTAAAAGATCTTTTGATGATATTAACATTAAAATATGACTTATTTAACTAATTATAATATAATAATAATATAAACTATTTCATGGGGGGCAAAGCCTAAGCTCATATTTCGATAGCAATACCTTCAAATCAAGGTGATTTGGGCGGGCTTTGCTGATTTGCTCTCAATGCATGTATTTTTATATTTTTGGTATCCTTTATGCAAATATGTAGGACAAAATGATAATAGAACTAATTACGGTTATTTGTTATTTTTACTATATCACGGGGACTTAGATTTTAATATTTTAATACATCTACGTTATTTTGTAGTACACACCTGATTTACAACGCCTTGTAGTAGGTCGTATTACATTACTCTCACAGTTAACAGCAAAAAACGAAAAAAGGGACAAAGTATCCAAAAGTACTCAGTGTTACAACTGACAAGTTCAAGGCCTTATTTCAACTTATAATGTGACCATGTTTTTTAAAATTAAATAGCCAATCGGTTAACCTGCCCGAATTACGGATGTAGATTAAAGACGTCCTTAACATTAAAAGAAAAGCAATATCTTGTGAAATGCCATCATATAAGTATCAACAGGTTGCAGGACCATTTACAGACTGGATAGAAATATAAATGCAAAGTTACAATCTACATATTAGAAAGAGAAAAAAAAAAAAAGTATCACAAAAATACTAAACTCCAAGGTAAATTCATGATTCTAATGCAACTCGTTTGTAACGATAATTTTCATTGGACCTTGACAAATATTTTGAAGGGTTAGATTCCACGTTCTACCAGTCCGTAACAAAAAAGCCACCATTTTGAATTCCGATTTTTTTTGGTATGTAATTTCTCAAAAAATAAACAAGAAAGTCACATTTCTTACCTCAAAATCTTATTTTTGTCAATATTGAAACCTTTCAGAAGCGTACGTCTAGTGTTTATGTTTGACACCGGGAGTATACATATGACGTCACATTGTTTAGATACCAAAGACGATGCGGACTTTTTCATTTATGGCATTTTAAGCCAAAATATTTATTAAAAGGAATGTTTTTAATATGTGGCATTAGAATGGAGATAACTGTATTGTATTTTAAGCTTGGCCTTCGTAAAACGTTGATTTTACTGTCGCAAATATCTGTTTTCCTAGCTTTGCTACCCGTCGCTATGTAAACTCAATTTGCGATAGTAAAATCTACGTTTTACGAAGGCCAAGCTTAGAATACGATACAGTTATCTCCTAAATGGGAAGTCCATACAAACTGACAAAATCAAATGTTATCAACCAGCAGAACGAGTGCAAAACAACTGTCATATTCCTGACTTATTGACAAAATTTGGTGAGCAACCGAAACAAATAAAATCGCTAATTGTGACAATAATTGGGATCCAGCAGCCAAATCTGTGTAAACATACATCACAGACACTCAACACAACTGACAAGTGGATGTACTTAGTACATGTGCATCACCGTAATGAGCTGTAATAAGTCTTATACAGGAACAACTCACATTTTTACAACAAGTCTTTATAATTATGATCAAATTTACTGTTTAAGTTTGTATTGATCTGAATCGTGATTTGTAACAGTGGTTCCCAAAATTTTTATGATCAAAGAATGCATTTTCAAAAGATAAAAACTTCATTATGATATCTTCTATATTGAAGCTCTTTGAATGTGATAAAATCTATATATTGTGGAGTTATTCGAAAAGGTTCAAGGGTAACCATATGTTCAACAATTAAAAGAGAAGCTTTTGTCCCGATTACAGGTAGGTCAATTAAAAAAAAATGTTATACGAAAGCCAACATATCCACTTAAATACAGACTGGCAAATAAAGAATCTGTGATGTTAGAAAATGTTAAAACTTGCAAACCACTTCCTTGTGACAGTCGTGTTAAAGCATAATATTTGAAGAAATGTTAAGACACAGTTGAAAATATCTTTCATCACCCGTGAGTTGATAGGCCCAAAATAAAATTAAAAATCTTTAATGTAGCATACTTATCCCTCTGATGGTCATGTTCCTGTTCAAATTCAAGAACCTTGTCAGTGTTTTCGTCATCTTTGTAATTTTCTTTTCTTTGGAAAATAATGTGTATTTTGAATTTTAAAATTAAATAAGGACGATAATCTAATATACAGCTCAAAGTACAGTTATGTCAGATCTGTTGAAACAGATAACATTACCGTTAAAGATAAGATTCGGCAATATAATATTAATCTTTTGAAATGTGTGAAGTGGTCAATTATAAAAAAAAAAAAAAAAAAAAAAAAAAAAAAAAAAAAAACAAAAACAATACAATGATCCACTCTCATAAGTTCTTTACGTTGATAATTGTATTACGAATTTTGCTTTAGTAATAAAGAGACTGTTATAGAATTAAATCATTGTCGGAAAGTATTTCTGTTTGTACCATCTGGTAAAGAAGCCAAGTATATTTTTGCTTTATACTGAATAACTTAATTCTAAGATCATAATATCTAGAATTCTTACCTATAACTTCTAGTTGAAGAGGAACACGTTTAAAAGGAACTGACTAAACACTTATAAAAACCAAAAGGTTTCTAACTACGTGTTCACTTCCGATATTATGATTGAGTTATATTTTGGTGCTGAACGTTTTTCCCGTCATCTCCTTTCAGTCGTCCGAAATAATTCAATTAATAACTGTACAAAAAAAGTGTATCTACCGTGAACATATTTATATATATTTTTCTGATGAAAACTATCATTAAAAATTTTTGTTCATAATGTAATGAATTATTGGTCATGTTGATATAATCATTTGGAATATAAGCAAAGACGAATGCAAACCATGCAATGGTAAAAGGAGGAAAACATAGTTTGAAAAGTTTTATAAAGCTTTATATACTACGCTCCTCCCTTGGCAATTTATACATCACTTTTGTAACTTCTTGGCGGGTAAAAGCTTTAAGATTTTCAAATGGACATTAAAACAATGTTTAAAAAAAACAAAAAACTTACCAGAGAAAATTTGAAAAAAAGGACTGCGTTAATTGAAATGACCACCAAATAGTTTAGATAAAAGTCAGATTCAGTATTAATAAGATAAACTTATATATGTAACAAAGTAAATATGATTAATGTAGATATCAATTTTAATCATTTATTAGGTTACCTTGTTGAAATATACAACACACTTAGATACCTATAACTTATAACTTATCAGATTGTCGGATTTTCAAACGTAACATTTTATGTAAGAACGTGATTATGCAATTTCCTGAAAGTTTTAGCAGAAGCAAACATTGCGTAATTATTGTACAAAACACGAAAGTACAGAAATACTCTTACTGGAAAAATTGAAGTCCTCTCTTCAAAACTTTAACGGATCCCATATAAAAAAGAAAGAACAAATATATATTATCCCATAGTTTGCACAGCAATTTAAAAAAAAAATATTCTGTACACATTTTTTATTAAACGAAGTGATTGTAAAATATTTATCTATTTATCTTGATGAGTGTTAACGTTGAAGAGTCTTGGAGTCTGTTATACCATCTGTATGAAAAATTTACATCAATCAATGTGGAAAATAAATAGCCGTATCTTTGGGATCAATTAAACAAATAACGGTTATTCTGATGGAAGTTATTTAAAAATTGTTTTACATTTTTAATGTTGTGTTTTTTTATTGCCCGCCTTTTTTGTTTATCAATTAAGCCTTTTACAGATCAAGAATTTTCCAGCAATAAGTCATCTCCGCGCTTGTCCGAATCGAAAACCTCTCAAAATATAAACCAAGCACAAGCACATCGGATATAAATGCTCGTTACAATGTTCTATTGAAATATCCCCTTGACAAAGAAAAATAACTGACGTGTAAAACATTACAAGTATACACAATAGTTTGTGAGATATATAAGATAAAAATTGGAAAAAAGTAAGTTATATCAATTATACATTTACAATTATACAATAAAACCTGTCCGGAGAATAAGTTATACACGTCAACTTTAGTTTTGGACGTTTACGTTGCATTTGTAATTGTTCATGGAACATATTTCAAATTGGGCTATTTCCAGTTTACCAGCAAACTCACAACTTTACCCACTGCAAATGTGCGATATGTGTCATCGCCCATTCGAATGCGTTATATCAATATACGTGATTTACATACCTGATTGAAACGGTCATTGCAAATCGATGCATTTTGTTAAACATGTCGCCCAAGTTTAAACATAGTTTTCCAAGACTTTTAAAATCAGACACTGCAATTTTCGTCCTTATCAAATAATTTTATCATGATGAAAAATGATAGAAACCATGTATTTTTATTTATCACGTGGTTCTCCAGAATCCCGCTTTATTTTTCTCAAATTTTAGATCGTCTATAAACAATATATTTTCTTCATCCGATGTTCTTTCTATCTATCTATCTATCTTTCTTTCTTTCAATCTTTTCGATATATTGATCTATTCATCTATATTTTTTGTGGAAAAATATGTTTTAGAAGGATGTTTTCCTGATAAGTTCAGAAATGTCGAAATCAGAATTTATCACAATTTGTCTATCGACAAAAGTGGAAAAGTGAGATAAAAACTATCGCTTCAATTTAATTTCTTAATGAATGTATTTTCCATTTATTATGAAATTTATAAATGAAAAGTTTCCTATATAGGTTGTATTTCTTAGAAGGTGTGCTCGATTAAGGATTGTTCTTTGTTGTTTTGTTTAACAGGAATGACAGTTTAAAATGCTATATAAGTCCATATACAAAAAAAAAAAAAAAAAAAAATCAGGCAAAATATTGTATATCCCTTGAAATCGTTATATTACAGTATTTAACCATTTTATTTATAAACAATGTAAAGTGGCCACCGCATTTGTTTTGTTGCATTACTCATCGAATTGTATGCGTCAAAAGTAAGAAACATTGAAAACAAATAACAATAATATTTAAATTCAGTCACAACAGCACGAAAATTATTTCCTTTTCGAGGATTTTATTCCCAACGTATGTGATGAATATGAACCCGACGTTGTACTAAATAAAGGTAATAGTAGTATACCGCTGTTCAATAGTCATAAATCGATTTAACTGAAACAAACCAGGGTCACAAACCAAAACTAAGAAAACACATCAAATATAAGAAGAAACAAAACAAAACTACAGATACACTGAACTGCTACAAAAACAAACGCCTACATACATAGAAACGGACCATGTAATAACAACTGCCATATTCCTGACTTGGTTTATCGATTTATGACTTTTCAACAGCAGTACACTACTGTTGCCTTTATTTGGTACGGGACATTTTAAGAAAAAAAAAAATGGTGGGTTGAACCTGGTTTTTTAAGGCTAGCTAAACCTCCCGCTTAAATGGCAATGTTAAAAATACCGCTAAAATGAAAACATTACGTGACAGGAATACAGTACAAATAAATGCAAGAACATTCAGGACAGAAAAATACATAAATAAATAATATAATAGTACATTTCAACATGTAAACCACAGAATAACAACGACCACCTAAAGTTAATTTAGAACACAAATACAGCACAATAGAATAATGAACTATGCGTCACACGAATGTATCAACGCCACAAAACGTGACGTCACAGGTAAATTTCTAAAAATACACTATAAAATTAGGATTAAGTTTGTAATGGTGTTATTTGATGTATGTTCTAACCACCAACATTAATATAATGGTGTAAATATTTGTATATGATAACCATGTCGGGTTTTCTTCAAAATCAAACTGTGTTAAAACAAATAAATCTTGTGCATATAGTTGCTTTAAACTAAAAATCATAACTATAAATGAACTAGCTGATTAATATCTTTACTTTTACTAACATATAAAAAATAAAAATAGAATTAAAACCACAAACGATAAGACATAAGACAACATCCAACCAGAATTACAGATGAAACATTATAACTAAATACATGAATGTTGGATGTACAAATACCGAGACGCGTCTAATAGCAATGCGAATTTACAATCAGCAAAACAGTCATATTCGGGAATAGGTCACGTTCGGCACTTAGAAGACCATACGACGTAGATGGTAAACCATAATCTAAGACGTGGTAAAAATGTCGTTAGATAGTTTAGACACAGACACACCGTATAGATCAACCAATTCGTGATGGTGTCTATAAAATTTACGGAGTGTCATTTTTAATTTTTCCTCCTCATAACTCTGTTGGAGCAGTTTCTGCGTAAGGAGCACACTTCTGTTTATGAGGTCCATTTAGTGTGAACATGCACGAGCATAACGTATCAACTGAGATATGCAAACACCATACGATGGGGCAGAGGGTATGTTACTGCTTAGAAATGGGAAATTGATAATTGGGAAGTTGAAATCATCCCGTTTGTCATAGATTTTAGTGTGTAGTCGTCCATCTGTGCCAATATTGAGGAAAAGAATAAGGTATGAAGCAGTCCTTCTAGTTTCAGTAGTATCCTTAATTTCAAGTTCACTGGGATATATGAGATGTAAGTAATAGCTGAAATATGGGTTATTCAGTGATAGGACATCATCAATATATCTGAAAGTAAAATTAAAGAATTTCGCTAGGTGCTTTTTCTTTTTGTCAAAAACCAGGTTTCATATACCATTTGCTGCATAAGAAAATGCCTGTACCAAGTCAGGAATATGACAGTTGTTATCCATTCGTTTGATGTGTTTGAGCTTTTGATTTTGCCATTTGATGACGGACTTTCCGTTTTGAATTTTCCTCGGAGTTCGGTATTTTTGTTATTTTACTTTTAGAAGGTTTTGAATGAATGTTGCTTCATACGAGTACAAAAACAAATCGGCCAGTAGTGGTGCACAATTAGTACCCATTTGAATACCCACTGTCTGTTGAAATATCAACCCTCCGAACTCAACAAATATATTGTCGATCAAAAAGTGCAGCATTTTGATAATATCATCTTCAGTATATTTTCTGGTAGAATCGGTGTGGTTCTTCACAAAATAATTATTATAACCCAAAAAAAGAAATTTATATTCACGATTCCCATAGAAAAAGCTCTGTTTAATGAGATAGTGAAGTCGATCTTTTAATTGACCATGGGGAATAGTAGTGTAAAGCGTGGAAAAATCGAAAGTTTTAATGTTGCTGCAAAATAGCAGAGATCGTGATCTAAGATTTAGCAGTAGATCTTTAGAATTTTTAAGAATCCACATCTGATTGACATCACTGGTGGAATATATCTCATCACAATATTTTTGAAGGCGATCTTTTACTGTAGAAAGAATAGTAGTCAGCACTTTTGAAAGATGTCTAGTTGAACATCTTGATGATCCGGCTATGTATCGTTCTTTATAAGAAGTTTTGTGAAGTTTTGGTATCCAGTATAATGACGGTAGATTTTCTTCGTTTTCTTTGATGTTAATACCAAAAGGAAGAAGGACAGATTGGTGATTTTGTAAAATTTCATCCTTTGTAAATGATGTTAAAGAATATGTATGATTACCAGTTTTGCTTATTATTCCAAATTCTTTGTGAGACATTCCAAGTAATGGTTTTTACATATGAAGACAATATTATTGGAGGCTTTATCTGCTGGAACAACGACATATTTGTCATGCAAAGAGGAAAAAGCATTCACTACCTCCGGGTTCTTGAATGAGTTAGAAACCTTTGTGCTCATAGTACATCGAAATTTCTGAATGCGTTTTTGAATGCATACTAAACCGACACGCTGTAAATTTCTTAACATGCTAGTTTAAAACGTAACAGATTACAGAAAGACATGCATATTATTCTGACTCCGAACCAACTTAACTTTGCTCATGGGCACTAGCTCATAGTAAGCATACTACCGCACGAGCATCGAGGAGGTTACGAATATTGAAGATACAAATACATGAAGATAGTCAAAACATTTTGAACAATAACTTGTGACCATAAAACACCGTGCCCCCTCACACTATCACATTTCCATGTTCAGTAAAACACTAAATTCGGGTCAAACTCTAATTTGATATATATTTTTAAAAGTTTTTGCACAAGTTAAATTTGGAACGGGACGGACGAATGCACAGACTAGAAAATATAATATATTCTTGTTACCATATTAAGTTGGTCATACAATTAGAAGGATCCCACGTAACAAAACTGTCATCAAATATTCTGTGCATATCCGTTTTTCAGACGATTTTGTATAAGTTAAAAGTAAAAAATGTCATGAAAACAATTTGAGAGCATTGACATTGACTTACTAACACATTATTTTCATAGAACCCATGCATCATTAAAATCAAAGAAAAGAAGAAACAAAGTTAATATTCAATTGAATAAAGTGTAATCTTATTTTCTTGAAGATGCATCCTCACCAATTTCATTCGATAAAATTCTATGGAAAGAGAACAAATTACTAACAGATAGATACATCAGTGATCTGGATATCTGCCTCTGACAAAAGTATCTTGAAATAAATTAAGAAATATGCTAAAAAGGAAGTAAGTAATGTACGCCTTTTACATTCCGGCATGTTTGAAAATCTTGGGTTAACATGATAACTTATATTCTCTGATGGTTGTGGTCTGTTATCTATTTCTAGCATGAATAGATATTTCTTGTATCACACTGCACGGAGTGTGATACGAAAAAGTGATACGAAAATCTTCGTTAATTTGATTGGCTTATCCAGCATCACTACGGCATTTCCATTGGTTATTCGTTAGGTCAATGATGACTTTAAAAGGTTAAGACGATGTACATTTCGTCCATTGCAACGGATATTGTGATTTCTTCAATAATATACAAACACTCACACATTTCACCTGACAATCTTCGTTTTGTCACATTCTATTTTATTCAATTGTGAAGCGTACGAAAAGTCTTAAAATGTCTGATGTTAAAGTTGGACACCGGAAAAGGACATATGACGTCATACTGGAATGTGCAAAAGACTAGATCAACATTTCGCGGAATTTTTAATTTACACATTGAGAGTGTTAACCATAAGAGAAATAGGTTAAACAAGTTGTGAAAATTGGATATCGCTTGACATCAACTCTCGTTATTTAATTTAAACGGGAGGCTCGTATATTATTATATTGAAATAAAATAACTCGAGTTGATATCAAGCGATATCCCATTCTCACTCGTTATGAAACCTCTAAATCAAAAAGGAGAATATCATCTCGCTTCAAGTTGCATTATTGAATTTTTTTCAAGACTTAATTTTGATTTAGTAGTTTCAAAAATGAAACTAAAAATATGGGTCTTGCGAAATGACAAAGTAATGATTAATGCATTTGATTACCGGTAACTGGATTAATTACTCCTTTAAAATGTTGTCAATAAAATCGTCCAGAATTTAATAACACAATATGTCCAGATAAACAATTACAGGACGAGTTATTTGTTTTTAGAAAAAAGAATGTCGAACTCCCCTTTGTGGCAATTATTTAGTCATGTTTGTGTCATATATCCAATATTGTGTATTTAAAAGGGATGTTTTGCTTGAGTTATTAGAAGAGTATAGTTACTTGCATCGTCTGTGTTTTTTTTTTATTTGAATGATTTCCGATTGTCCCGTTGATATCTTCTCTATCTTTTTACACAAAAGTATTTTGTATCAGTTTGTAAAATCAATTACCACTCTGACTTCCTTCCATGCATGGTCCGTTATTTTCAATATATACACACATACACTTATTTGTATTCAGTTATGTTTTGTCATGTGATATAGTTTAACATTTTGTACCGGGTATGAAATAAATACCTTGACGACATTACAATGCACTTTTGTACAGTACCTTTGTACAGAATAATTCTATTTATATCTTTATTTATAGAAATTAATAGGCATTGATAAAAATTGAGCTTATTTCGTCTTATTATCCACATATCTGTTCTAAATCCGCAGTTTTGGAACTTCAAGATGTATATTTATGCGTACAGTGTATTTTTGATTAATATATTAAGTAAAATCTTTTGTCTTTGACATTTAGTTGATATTTGGTTTTGAGTGCACTGGACACCAATAAACATTTCCTTATTGTATTTGAAGACATATTTTAAATACTTTTCTTAGTACATAAAGAGGACCGTTGTTATAAACAATATGTTATCAAAACAGAATCGCAATTTTTATAACGAAATATTGCTGGAATTAACCTTTACATCCACGTTGATTTAATATTGTCTACTGAACAGATACACCTATGTTTATGTCTTTAATGTGAATAATGATTTTCTTGCTCCAAAAAGTATAAAAGCACTTGAATGATTTCTAGAATTGAAATAAAATTCCATGAAATTATTTTTTTAAACTGTCCTGTAGTTTAAACATATCTTACTTAACATATAGAAATCGGATAAGACATAAACAAACAGCCTTGTGAAATCTTAACATATTAAACATAGAATAATATTTGTCCTCTGTCTGCTTACATAAAATTGTGTGTTTACAATGTTTTCACAATGTTGCAAAACATGACCTTTAAACTGTTTCTTAAGTATAATTGCTTAAAGGAAATTAAGCACCAAAGAAAGGAAGAAAATAGCCATCTTCGGTCAAAAAAAGTTGCCACCTGGCATTTATTTAGTCATGTTTGTGTCATGTTTCTTAAGTAAAATTGCTTAAAGCAAATTTAGCACCAAAGAAGGGAAGAAAATGGCCATCTTCGGTCAAACAAAGTTGCCACCGGATAATAATATGCTCATTAGATATAGAAGTATTTTTAATTCAATACAATTCGAGGCAAACAAAGAAAGGCTAAAGATACCAAAGGGATATTCAAGCTCATAAGTCAAAGACAAACTGACTACGTCATTGCAAAAATAAAATAAAGACGAAAAGAAAAACAACAGTCCCACAATACAATGCGTAGAAAACTAAATACTGAGCAACACAAACCGCACTACAAACCGGGGGTGATCTCAATATATTGTGTAGGCGGATGATGCGGTTTGTTGTATTATTATATATTTTCAAATTGGTCATTCCTGTTGTTTTTTTTTGGTATAATTAAGATATTGCAAAAAGGCAATACACATTATCTACAAAGATGCTGAATTATCCCTTACCAGTGTATATAACGTAAGTATTGTAAGTATTATCAAATACTGCATTGTTTATAATTGTTTTACACTACCTTATATTTATTTTATGTTGTCGTATGTACTTAATGAATTATATTTAAATGGATAAAGGTTCACTTCATAATTAGCTCAGAATGATGTGCATGTGTCTGTCTAAAGTCAGAACTTTGCTGCAACGAGCAGATATTTATATCTCTTGACAACTTTTGTGAACACGGAGATATCTAGAAGTAGATGTAGTTTGATCGCTAATGTCGTTTGGCTGCTTTTTGACGTAGACAATTCAATCTGGATTTATTTATATTATTTCAAAAATAGTACACTTATAAATATTTGTTTATGAAATTGTAGAAACATATATACAAAATTTCTTTTTTTCTTATGTTATATCATATGTTACTTTTAACCATTTATTTTTGTTATTCAAAGTCATTAAAACAAACTGAATTTCTCAGATTGAATGTGTCACATAACGGTACAGCAATTTTTGGCAACCGTAACCGCATCTCCGCCAATTTCAACAGCTTTTCCAGCTAAATTGGCAGAATCTTCTACGATGTTAGCAACATTAGCAACATCTTCAGCGCCAGCTATTCCAGCTATGGTTTTTGTTACACCAGCCGTGTTTTCAACAGCATTAGCCATATGACCAGCGCCTTCCAATATATCACCATTGTTAACTACAAAAATATTTTTCATAAATACAAAATGAAATACTAGGTTTAAGATAGTGTGCATTTATAAGAAACCACATAGCAAAATCTAGAAACAGATAGTCATTTTTACAGAAAATATTAGCTGCATCCATAGTGTTTGTTGGATCCGACACAATTTTAAAGGGACGGTTTATTTAATGTTGCTACTTTTTTATAAGAAATATTCTTTTTCCAACAACCAAAAGGGTATGTGTGGAAGTTTAGTGGTAATTTTTTTATGTAAAAACAACGGACAGTATACGGACAATTCAACCAAGAAGAATACTAACAATAAAGCTTTCGGAAAACATTGAACCGAATTGAAGAAATATTACAACTTTTCAAAATGTATTTTCGTCAAGTGGTTAATGCTGACATCAACATGAAAAGGGTAAATACTTGGTTATCTTTGCAGATATTGCCTACAATCAGAATATACTTAGATAGCTTTTAATGAACATTTATACCTTTAGTGCCTCCGAATTCTTTTTCATCAGGAACGCTCCAAAAGGGATACAAATGACCAAATCGAACTAAGATAAACTTTGCCCGAGGAAGTTGCAATCTTAGTTACTTAATAACTTCCAAATTTCATCTGCAAACTTTTTCTGTATTTTTATTATTACAATTACAATGTAGTTTGCGGATTCAATGTCATTTATAAAAAGTATATTTGTTTATTCAACATATTTTGTCACATTACTTAACCGAGTTGAGCTTTACTTTAACTGTTTCACGTTTTTTGTTCTGCTAGTTACGTAAAACTATTCAGTATAAAATTAAAAAAAAAAAGCCTCATTAAAATAGTATGAGCGCTAAAGTCGTACCAAATATGCCTGGTGTAGAAAATCTTTAGTGTTTCAAATATTTAAGATGATTTTACCAAATGCAGTATGTCATGCTACCACAGAACTGCTGACTACTAGGCTAATGAAACACTTGGGGACGAAAAGCAGTGACATCGATTCAGTGTTTGTGAAATCTCATCAAAGATGTATAATGCAATACGTCAGAGGAAATTTTCCTTAACATGAGAATTATCAATGAAAGACAGGGACATGAGCAGCAAACCGGTCATAACGTCAAATTGGTTTTAGATGAGTTCGATTGTTTTAAATGATATAAACTCAGAGGTGTGTTCATGAAGTTTTAAATTTTCTGACCATTAATCATTTAATTAGTTTGTATATATTAAAATGATACTATACGCATAGTTACTTAGATAAATACACACAACTTTCAAATGCATGTGAAGCTCCGTCGACTGCATTGACGGCTTTGGTAACACTTCCAGCCACTTCTGCTATTTCAACTGCACCAGCCTGTTTTGTAATCTTTTCAGTCATTTCAGCAACAGTTTTAGCGTCATCAATTACTTCACGTGACTTGCAACAACCAACCATTATGCAACTATAAAATGAAACCAGAAAACTGAAATAACAATATGGTGAAATTTGGCTCAAGAAACTTTTACTGTTCCTATGTTGACGATCATTCTTTTATAGTTATAACAACCAATTTCACAGGAAATCCGTTCGTCTCACAGTACTTCTGCAGTTAAATTTTAACAGTTTGAAAATATAAAGCATATTGGGTAATATTTTCAAAAGCGTACTCCAAATGTTGTGGTAGGTTATATAAGCCAATAGTAATTTGCCGATTTCAAATCTTATATATCGATTAAGAAGTCAAATCAAGATAACAAACAAAAACTAAGGGAATCGCATAAACTTCTAAAAGAGCGAGACCTATTGCGTCGACAGAGTAAGCCTCTCCTGCTATGCATGCATTATCCGCCTTACCAATCTACACTCAGTCAAAATTTCATCATCGGGAAAAGGACACAATCGGATAAATTATAGATTAGACGACTTTTCTCTATCTAAAAATATAAAACTGCGAAAAAATTGCGCTAGTAAGTTGAGACAAAGACCTATCGTATCGGTCAACCAACTCGTGATGATGACTGTAAACTAGTGAAGTGTCGATTTCAGTCATTCTACCTTGTTTCTGCTGGAGCTTATTTTATGTATGGAGTATCTGTTTGTTTGTAAATGTGTAAGACAATCTTCCCGATATAAACTAACAAGAGTAACTAGATACAATTGAGAAATCAAGAACAAGTAGTCAATGAAAGTATAACAACACATTCCCTCAACACATAAAATATGGAGTCAAAGAAACAGCACAAAACAAAGAAAAACGATGGGTAATCAGTTCCTGTTCCAATAGTGCTTCTCATGAGTAAAAATGCTGTGATAAGCCACTTTTGATGACGTCATAAACACAGCATGGAAGACGGGATTGTGGCTATAACACATGGAAGTTATCACTGTTCGTCTGTGACACATATATTCCATAACGGTCAACCAATTAGAGAAGATATTTCTTAAACTTTACCATTATGAACCCTTGGTTCAATAACGTCTTATATTTATTTATGACCAAACGCAAACTAAGCTGAATAAATTTTTTGTTAGATTTCCAGAACAAGGAAATGTTGAAAGACATGGACTACCGTATAAAAAAATGGAGAATATATTAAAAAAATCATATGTCAAATCCAAATTGACAACACCATAACCGACCAGAAAAACTACAGAAGAACAATCAACCGTCTCAAAACACTTCACAAAAAGACTAAAGGCTGCACAAAACGAAAATGATTGGGTCTGATTATTATGTAAGACTGTACAGTGACTTATAAACATATTGGATAATTGTCTCATTGGTAAACATACCACGTCTTCTTATGTCTATTTAAAAAAAACCTCAAGTGCTGCGGAAGGATAAACAGTTCCTCGACTAGATGCGAAATTCGACAATTAACGTATGTTCCATGAAACGCGTAAAGCACAAACATTGAAGTGCCGAAATTAAAAAAAAAAAAAAAAAAACAAGACCACAAGTAAAGCCAAATCCGGATAAGGTATCAGAGCTTAACATGAAGGAGACGCATTCCTAAATCTAAAATTGTTTTAGAACTTTTATAATTTACAGCAAATCGGGAAGTAAATATCCACAAGCAGAGGTATATACCTATTATCTTTGATGACTACTTTCATATACATTTATTCTGTAGTAAGCATCAACATCAGTTATAACTAGAAAAGGCATCACATTTAAGATATAATGCTTTTATTTTAGAAAAAGTAAAACAAATGAATGATCAAAAACTGCAAAATTATTATTTTATTTGCAGTTAATGACATCATAACTTTCAAAATAAAAAAAAAAAAAAAAAAAATAACTTATTCCGTGTAGGGCATTACAACTAATGTATCACCATCAATAAAAGAATTGTGCACTTCATAACATATTTTACAATTGCAAATACATTTTCTTCTCAAAATTAGTTTTGTTCAGTTCATAACAATAGATTTTTCATAATCACGAAATAAATTATTCCGTGTAGCAATGTGTCGGTTTTTCCCACAAATTTATCGCTATCTTCAAAAACAAAATGCAAATAGTCATTTAACAATATACCATTGAATTTCAGGACAAAGAGAGGATACTACAGGACAAAGGGAAATAATGATGAAAAGAATAGAAGAATAAAAGACATTACCTGTCTATTATACGACTATATGGATCAATGTTAGTATCTAAAAATATGTTTTACCCTTTATTGGACGATAAGATAAGCAAGATTCATACCACAGTAAAGTATGGAGAATACTGACAATTCGCTTCAATTTTGTGATTGTGAATTATAAATTCCACAATTTGATGATTTCTGTATTGTATAAAAAAAATATAATTGACACCACAGTGCACCTTGGTTAACACTACATATTTAATTGTACGATCGGAAAATATTTCGGCAATCCATATAGACCAGCAGATATGCTAAACAATCTTATGAGACACTGAATGGTCTATACATTAATTCAATTTCTATCCATAAAACATAGACAATTATTCTTTAGCGTGACAAAGTTATATGGCAAACGTCAGGTTAAAGTGAATAGCTTCATTTGATAAGTTTTAACTCATGAATAAAAATGAATTTTGAGCAAGTATAGGTTATGAAGATTGTGTAGATAGGTGTTATCGCCTAACACTCGAAGACAAAAATAACTAAAATACTTCTAGAGAGCATCATATCGTATTCAACTCTAGACAGGTGTCTATACATCATGTCAAGCTCTTATCCGATTCTAAAAAAGTTATGAACGAATTGTACAGAGACAACCACAAATATGCCATCAACATTCTATCATCTAAATAAGGAAAAAACATCAAGATATCACATACGACTATTTCCTACGAGGATCCCATCGTTGGAAAGGCACATGAACATATGGCAGGGTCAAACTAGCTTTCCTTAGATCTCAACAATTTCCCCATTTTGATTTCAATCAGTAGATTTACAAAACGTACATTCAAACAACCAGTGCAGGAAAAGCCCTTAACTCTAAAGTAACAGTTTAATATACCGTGGAAGTATTTTTATTTGTGGGGTACCAATTTTCATCGTTTTTGTGGATGGCTTTATCCATGAATGTAAGTGTCCAACGAATTATAATAACTGTTGTCTTAATCAAGACATGGAAAGAACCCCATGTAGGAAAAAATTGACTACAATGATACGGACATATAATCTAGAGAATACATCGAATATCTGCAAACGCACTATGACCTATATATGCAGCTTCAGACAGGATTTTACCCATTTAATCATTAAAAAACTTAAACTGTACGACTTTAAACTTTTTTTTCTCATGAAAAATTAGTTTTGGTCCAATTAACACCTTTGATCTCGGGTTATTTTCAAGAATTTTTGTTTCTGATGGTTTCAATCTCTTCACTATATTTTTTTCAGATAACTAAAATCCACGAATTTAAGAACCCACGAACTTGTAACTTTTGCTCAAACCACGAAATTGATACCCACGAAAAAAAGTACTTTCATAGTATAACAACAACAAAAAAACACAAGATAAATAACAAATTATACAGTGTAAAGAATGCTTGCAGTTGCTCAAAGTCCATGATCTACTTATATTGTCATAAACAGTACACAAAGACATGAATATGTGCAATACCCAAGACAAAACTACAAAAACCATAAAAAAAAAAAAAAAAAAAAAATAAAAAAAAAAAAAAAAAGAATTACTTCAATCTATATATTAGATAATTGATATCTATCCCAAAATGTACGAAACACAATTTCTGAATAGCAGCCGCATAACTATAAACTTTGTCTTCTGTTGTCGGCGAAAAACACATTACTCTTACTATATTTGCTTGTGATATTTTTACATGACACGTCTAGCTGTCATTGTTGTTAACATTTTTATTAAGGGCAGATACGTTTAATAATTGATTTGAGTCATCATAATAGATTTTAAACATTATAAAAACGGAGATGTGGTATGATAGCCAATGAGACAACTATCAACCAGAGTTCAAATGACGAAGATAAAAGCAAACATACCTATTTTTTGTTTCACCCTAGATACTAATGTCATTTCCGATAAGAATGAAAAACCCCAAAACATGACTATGGAAAAAAGCGATCTGAAGGTACAGAATATATTTATGATTAAAAAAAGATATACACCAACGAGATAGCAACCCAACAACACCATAAACGAGTAGGCATCTCTAAATCGTCCTCATTCTGATAAAGTTGTCATCTTTGTATACCAAATGTGTTAAAAATAATTATTTTTTTTACAGGGAATTAGACCAGTAGGCAACAATATGATTTTCATAACTATCTTAATGGGTATATCTTATACAATACACAGGAATACCTATTTTAGCTTACCTCGTCCGTTGTCTGTAAACTTTCCTTGAAAAATTGTATCTTCTGAAACTGCTCTATGGATTGAAACTATAGTTTGTCTGCTTGATGTCTGGTATAAGATATGTGATTGTCGTCCAGTTAATCAACAAACATGGCCACCGTGTCTATAAAAAGGATTAAAAGGTCAAATTGCAGTTTTTTGGATTATATCACAAAATCCAAAAGATAAGTTAGACAAATCTACAGGTACAAATAGTCAGCACAACTGGCTCTCTCTACCCTGCAAATGAGAAAATTGAACCGTTTTATTGTTATTGCCATCAAAAACTATGGGAGCTAGGTAAAAAGTCTTATGGCAAAAATGATTACTAGGGCAAGCTCTTTCTATATGTCTACAAGTCTGGAATTATTGCCCCGGAAATAAAATTTGCCACAAATATTCACAACTTCAACTGTTATCCTTAAAACTAAAGGTGCTAGGTCAAAACAAATGTTGCAGAAATACTTAGCACAACAAGATATGTCTACCCTGAAAATCGTAGAAACATTCAATTACCTCTTTTTGAGTTATTGCCTTTGAAACATTCATTTTGTACTGTTTTCGCTCACGAAAACAATAGGAGCTAAGTTCAACGGATAAATTGCAAACAAATTTAATTACCATGATACATTTATTAAATCTGTCAACAAGTATACAAGTTATTGCCCTATTGTTTGCTTCTGCTGAGTGGGGCGAGCATTACGGTTTCACCTTGTCCGTCAGTACATCCTTCCGTCCGTACGTCCCGAAATTAGTTTCCGTTCTCTAACATTAGTTGGCCTCAACCAAATGTTATGAAATTTATACATAATGAGATCAAGTTAAAATTTGTATGGCGTCGCGTTTTTAATATTCTCAAATTATGTCCCTTAACAATGGAAAAGTTGCTGAAATTGCCTTTTCCGCATTTCAACTTAAATTTCTTCACAACCAAATAATCTGAAACTTATATACCAAACGCAGATCAAGTTTTCATTTGGGTGGCGTCATTTTCACCGTTCTTGAGTTATGTTCCGTTATAAATGGAAAAATTGTGGAATTTGCCTTTTCAGCACTCGAACTTTACTTTGCCTAAACCAAATGTTATGAAACTTATACACAATGCTTATCGAATATGGCCGGTGTCACTTTCACCGTTGTTGAGTTACCCAAATACTGTTTGTTTGTTATCGAACAATGAGAGCACTCAAATATCCAAGCAATTATTAATGACAAAATACAGAAAAAAGTAATGAAAATTCAAAGAAAACAACACGTCAATAGATAAAAATTCGTACATTGACTCCTGTATATTTACAAGCGGGAGCATCTGTGTCCCATCGTTACATTCCTCTTTTATTTAATATTACCCAGTTGATTGCAGTTGTCTTAAACACTATAGGAGTTACTTTAAAAGATGATAAAACAAGATATATCTACTCTGACAATGTTCGAAAATCTGACAACTTCTTCTCTCGTGAAATGTTTTAATTATTTTTGCAATTTTGGCTGTTATCTGAAAACTATACGAGCTAGGTTAAAAATGATCAGCTTGTTTTAAGATGTGTTATTTATATAATTATTTAAATGAGGATACAAATTGGTATAGGATGTGATGCATACTACATTTATACGTGGGTGGTGTTGCTGCCAACTAAAGAATAAATTTATGGCTGACATGTATGTTTTGAAAAAATATAACAATGTATACCTTTTGAAATGAGATAAGATTTAGAAAAAAATTATTCTGGAGTAAAATTTTCCAAGGTCTTACCTGTGAACAGAATGACAAAATCGGCCTGTAATGTAGTTCGGTCATCAAACTTTAAGGTTGTAAATAGAAAAAAAAGTATTACTGGATTTTTCCTCTTTTATTTTAGACTTAAATAATTTAATTGGTAAACATAAAAAAAAAAAAAAAAAAAAAAAATAGATATTCATCTTATAAATTTTGATGCTTTCCGCAAGAACAACAATGAATACATATGGACCTTACCTTTGACTGGTGTTATATTATTCTAACAAAGAAAGACTTCATTTACGTAGTTTGTGTATTGAACACATGAAGTTAATCATGCATCAGTTCCCTGAAACTTAGGGAAAAAAACTATTGTTTATAAAAACAAAACGCCGCATTCTAAATATCTAGTGTAGATTGTAACAAAAAAAAAAAAAAAAATAAAAAAAATATCAAGTCAATGTTTCGACGAATATCCGGTTTCACGAGAAGGATTTACTTCTTTACCAGGTTATGCAATTCTTTTATTTTATTTGGTGCGAAAAAGTTAACGTTCTAATCGAATCACGCTCGACAATAATAAATCCAGGTCTTCATTGCTATATTAAAAACTAAAACACAAATAATAAATGAGTTGCCAGAGTACATTGAACATCGTGGTGTAAGGGCTTACTTAAAGGACATCTGAGTGGATGAACGTGTACAGATATCAGAAATTTTACATTTCCTCTTTCTGTAAACAAATCAAATTCTCATAATCTTCTTCAATTTTTATTGTACACAGTGTACAGGATTTGTTTAAAATAAGACATGTCAAGCAGACGATTTGTTTAATGTTTTTCTTGGTTTTCCCGGAATGTAGCGGCAATAAGAAGAATCCCACCCTGTGTCCAAATCTGATCACTTTGTATATTTTTTTACGTATTTGCTTTTTTACTTAATTATTGTCGTATAATACATGCCAGATAATTTACCATTGGACGTTTAGCAATCCAGAACAACACATCAATCATATTATTATTTTAGTCATTTTGAATAAACTGATCATGGTGTTCATTACAGAAGTTCAGATTTACAGGAGACAAAGATAGGGGTAAAAAAAAAAAAAAAAAAAAATCAGCTATTATTTGAATTAGGAAAATTTTAATAAGCGATAATCATTTTCATGATAAATGAATATCTTATACACGTTGTTCATCTCGCTTACAGATGATTGCAGTCCTAACCCGTACAGCTAGCTAACTTGATGACCAGACTGGTAAAAGTTAACTTAGTATAAGATTCATGATAGCTCCGACAGGTCCTAGGTCATAATTCATGTTAACTTAAAAAAGCAGACTTGGGCCTAGAACTGTTTTTATGACTGCCCGAAAAGTTAACTTTCTAATAGGTCCAATATTGAAGCTAACTCTGGACGAAGTTAACTTTGCCAAAACCAGTCCTACACACAAGTTCACTTGTGACCAGGTCTGCTATTTAAAGCAGTAATTAATCTAGACAGCTCTGTCCGAACAAGACCTGTTCTATTAAAGTTAATTTTGGTCTGGTCTGCTCCAAGATAAAGTTAACATGATCCAAATTTAACCAGTAAACAGGACGGCTTTCATTGATGAATATCATTTGATTATAAACTTCAGTAATATATAGGACTGATTAAATAGCAGTTCTGTCCTCATGACTGACATGACTGATCTGTCAAATAGCAGACATGTGCACAAGACAGGTAAACAGCAGACCTGATCACCAGTCTGGTCTGGTCAAGCTGACTTTTGTAATAGTATTTTGTAGTTTACTATTATCGTTTAAAGCACATATATGAAGCAGGGCATTTTAAAAAATCTTAAAATCAATATGAAATAAAATTATCACATCGTACACATTCAATTTAGAAAATCTAAAACAATTATGAATCATGTGTTTTGAGCAAGCCCCGTGTAACATGTGCGAACCAAATTCCGCACATTGAAAATACAGTTAAATTTCAAGGCGAGGTATATTTCATTATTTCCACAAAAAAGGAATAAGTTTCTGTATTGGTCATTTTTCAAATTTGTTTTTTACCAGATTATCAATAGCATGTGCATAAAATATAAAGTCGATATATATGCAGGTATTTATACATCTGTGGCTTTCATTTTTGAGTCTAAGCGCTCCTGATGAACGTAAATCCAGACAAAACGCGTCGTACACACCACATTTATGATAAGATTTGAGATGGCGACCCTAAGGTGACACTATTAAATATTATTTCTCGTGAATTTGATGAAGAAGATTCCGAGTTAACACCAATCACTGTTTGAGAAAAATCTCTGGAGTTTTGTATCTTTAGAGATTAGTTGGATCCATAAGATATATACCAGGGAAGATTGATTGTTTAATAATCTGCATTACTTATGCTAGTTCAAAGTTTAAATGTTTTTATTATTTTTTATCTCATTTTCATAAAACGAAATGGAAACAAATCTTTTGCAACTTTGAAATTCTATATGACATTTTTGTATACCGATTTAAAATGAAAATAAACTTTGTTTCTTGAATAAATGTTTTGCACGCATAAACAAAAATTACACTTGACTTCATTGTAATAACAATAAATCTTCTATCTTATAACATAATCTTCAAAGTGAACTTTTAAATTCAATTTGAAGGTCAAAATTCTGTGAATTCATTTCTATTCCGTGGATGCCAATATTCGTGAATTTAACAACGAATTAAAATGTTCAATGAAGTACAAGTTTTCTATGGGCTTGTATGAAGAATAAAGCAAAACCACGCCCTCAAATATTCACGAAAACTTTTACTCAATTCACGAAAATTGGTATACACGGAAATAAATGAATCCACAGTAGATAATTTAGAAAAACACCAAAAGGTCCGAAAGAATCGTAGGTTCTAACAATTATTCATATTGAGGTCAGTTTCTGCAATATTTCATAATTCTATGAAAGAGAGTCGAAAGATAACAAAAGGATATTCAAACTCATAAGTCGGAAAAGAACTTACAATGCCTGCAGCATAACAAAACACCAAGAACGACTATAGGACAAACAACAGTATACAAAACACAACATAGGAAACTAAAGGAGAGACTGAGTAACACGAACCCAACCTAAACCAGGGGTGATATCATGTGCTCCGGTAGGGTAGGCAGATTCTGCTCCACATGTGGCACCCGTCGTGCTGCTCATGTATGTACAAACCCCATGATAAGTCTGATTCGGTAAGTCACATTCGTGGAAAAGAGAACGGGATTGTGGTAACGACATTATGAACATATCAGTCATAATCTGTGAATTTAACATAGAAACTGCATGTTTAAATATTGCCAATACCACATTCGATGCTCTGGTCTTGAATTATTGAGGACGTATTGTGTATCAGCTGTTGTACCAATCCAATGCAGAAATACTATGGGGACTGTTGCACCAACAGTGTAAACACCAAATGCAGAAATATGTTGGGTGCAACTAGTTCATCAGCAACGGTACCCAACAAACACAGAAATGCAATGATGGCTGATAGTCCATCAGCAGCGGTACCTACCCAATACTAAAACGCATTGGGGACTGATAGTCAATCAGTAGCGGTGCCTACCAAATACAGAATAGATTGGAGTCTGATAGTCCACAAGATGCGGGACCCATATAATAATGTTATAGTTTTATAAAACCATTATCTTTCCCAGAAAAAAAAAGCGTTTGAACTTATAATATCCTGTTTGAAAAAAATCTGATCCAATTGCTTTCAAACTATGTATTAATCATTCCATATATTCATTGGATTTAAATTGACCCCTAAAATCGTTTGAATTTCATATGTTATGACCTTCTGAACTCTTGGAATTGACTTAGTTTGGTATTATCAAATAATGACATGGTCTATTATTATCAGTTTTGTTTTTGACTCTGGGTTTTGGTTGAGTAAAAGTTGTTTACATCTGTTCGAAATTTCATTGTTAGTGCGTTCTTATTTGAAAGATTGTTGTTATAATAATACTTTTGTGACTGTTGGAGTTAAAGTTATCAAACGATTCAATTATTGAAGACTGTCACGGTCTCGGCATGTTAAAGGAACCATTGCATCAACTTTTTTATGTGTTAGTAGGTGTCCTGTTGCAAGGCAAAGTTATGTCACTATCCAACATACCATTGTCTACCAATGACAGTCAAATTTCCCGCCCTTCACCCTGTCGTCCAACCTTGCAGACCCTTCCTATTGTATTAATTGTTTACAGTTCCTCGTCTTAAATATGCATGCAATAATTGTCACTGGATGCTAAGCAAGCAGGAATCAACCAATCGTGATTGTCTCTGTCGAATTTATTTAAAGCATTTACATGTATAGAAAATGAAAGGATATGGAGTAAATGTACATGGGAGAAAATCGCACACAATACATAGAAAACATAGAAAATTATCAATGAACAGGGCTTTTATTCCTGTTCTTCATGTAGCCTCTGATCATGAGCGATTTAGAACTGAATAATATATAGTATCAACATTTGTTTGTTGTTGAATACCAAATATTGACCTCAAGATGTCGTTTGTTTGTTTATTTGTTTGTTTGTTTGTTTGTTTGTTTGTGTGTTTGGTTGGTTGATTTATTTTATGTTATTTTATGTTATTTTATTTTGTATTTTATTCCGTATATTTGATGTCTCATTGACATATTAAAACACATCTCTGTTTATTAAAATTTAGTATAAAACGGCGTGTTTTGCGGGAGCATTTTTTGTTGTGTAGAAAGATTCTCAGATGACCCCGGAGAAATACGGTGTGGCTTGAATACGACTTGCGAAACTACACATCACTGGTATATCAAAATATTTGGAAATCATCATGAAATCAACAATCGTAACGTTTTGTCAAAAATCTTCTTTTTTATCTTGAACCCGTGTTCCCAGAAGTTCAGTATCTTTGAAAAAGTTCAAGATTTTTTTGTTCTAATTGAATGTTCATTAATGACAATGTAGGATATATACATAGATATGTAGAATTATCAAAAATAAGCCAACACTGCTGTAAACTGATTCGTTTTTTTGTGAGCAAGAAAAAACAAGTTCTAAACGAAAACATGTTTTTGTGAGTTAGGGAAAAAAATTTAGAGTGGCGATAAAATAATATTGATTTGGCAAAAAAAAAAATGATCCAGGGGAAACAAGGGTAAAGAAAATAAAAACAATACTATAAACATCTCATGCGTCGGAATCGCATCTCTAAACCCACCTGCACCAGGAACGCCAAAAGGAAAAACCTAAAGCTTAATGAACAAATACCGAGCCAAGACAAGAGTCATACGACCAAAAGGAGCATAATATAACAAAGAAAAATAAATGGAAAACTGTAAAGCAAATAAAATGATGCACACCTTCAGCACATAGAAGCTATAACTCAAGACCATCTTATCTAATTTGTGAAGTCTATTTGGTCTTGGTACGTATAGTCAAATTTAGTTACATTATTAAGAATGGCCAACAGATATCTTGTTTAAGGAAGGGAATAATCATTTAAGCTAATACGATTTCCTCAGTTTATTTCATTTTGTCTTAATTTGCCTTCTAAATCGGTTTGTGAACATCGTTTTACTACTGTTGCCTTAATTAATCAAGATGCTTCATGTTTAAACATACGTTTTGAGGACGGACATGTTTAAAAAAAAAAAAAAAATAGGCATTCATATTGAGATCAACTGTGTTCTTTATCTAACCGATTTGTTTCTTTACGCATTCTTTTCATATGAGGCAGAACTAATCCCGGAGTTTCGCAGGAAGAATTAAAACAAGCTAAAATTATCTTTCAACTTCAAGTTACGCTATGTAGATGATGTAATCCCACTAAATCATAAAAGTTTGGTGACTAGCTTGAACATGTTGAACGCATCTATCTTATCGAATGTAAATAGAGAATACCACAGATACATTGAAGTTTGCATTATATCATGACTTACATCTAGAAATAGACAACACAAGAGAACAAAACTTTACGACATACGAGATGATTTCAGCTTCCTACTTCGGAATTGTGAATTGCTACATGTATGATGCAATATTCAAGGACCGTCTGTAAATGGAATATATAACCTGTTGATATGATATTCCAAATCTTGCGTTTACGTTAACTGTCATGATTTGTGTAATAGATGCTTGCTGTTTACAAGGAAACATTTTAACCACAGGTTCCAACTGTAAAAGTTGAAAGCCATCACTCAGAAAGTAATATGGCCGCAGCACCATTTTGTTGAACGTAAATGAATATCTGTTTAATAGATGCCCGTTGATATTTTGCAATTGTCGTAACCATAATCCTGTATCTTTTAATTTACCCGATAGTAAGGTCACCTATTGAGACTCTTCACCAAATATGAACTTACCACAAGCAACACGTTAGGTGTCATGATATGCGTACCCTTCAAGATGATATTGGGTTTTGATGGGGTTCGTGTTGCTCAGTCGTAGAAAAATCAAAGAAAGAGCAAGACAATTTGACGTCAAAATCAAATTTGAACAAAAGAAAAACTAAGATCAAGTGAAATAATCGCTGATACATGAGTTAATGAAAAGAAAATACACCGTTTTGGAAAAGTATAAATTGGTTAAGAATTATAGAAATTATTTTTGCTCAAAAGATACTGGATAAAGAGGATTCTACTTTACTAGAAAATTCTAAAATTTACCATTTCTTTGGCCAAACACTTACTTGACAAACTGTTATAATAAAAAATGAGAATTCAAAGGTTTATTGAAAAAGAGGAAGTCCATTAAAACTGACAAATTCAAACGCTATACTTTATCAACCAAACTGAACGACTGGAAAACAACTGTGATTTGACTTGGTACAGGCATTTTTTAAACGAAGTTAGTTGGTTAATTCTAATGTTAAAGCTAGCTAAAACTCCGACTTGTAAGACAGTTGCATATATTTTCGTTATAATGACAAACTTGTGTGGGTAACCCAAACAGACATATTTTGTAAACTTATTTTGAATTTGATGATTAAGCGATAGTAAGCAGTAGACGAAGTTGTACTCCAACATTAACAAAATTTTAGGGGCAAATACATAATCATACATTCAAGGTGACACACACAATGAATCGACCAACATATAAGATGAAAAAAAAAAAAAAAAAAAAACACGAAATACTCGTAAAGCCCTTTAAAGATCCCTGTTGGTGGTTGATTTTGTCGGTAGGTTACACTCTCTTTGATGTATAACATGTAACACTTATCTATAAATCATTATATTCAAGACTTAAATACCAACCAGTTTACTTTCAACATTTTTTTTAAAACATGAGCAATGCCAAACTTTCTCGAATTTGGGTCGACCGAAATGATGGACAGTAAAAATTGCTCAATCATTGTTGATGAATTGTAATGTAACAAAAAAAAAACGAACTTCTATTTAACGGTTCGTTTTTTTGTTACATTACATTTCATCAACAATGATTGAGCAATTTTTACTGCCCATCATCCCGGTCGACCCCAATTAGAGGACCTCAGGATTTACCTATTGCATTTATTGTAATTTTGTTCTGGTTCTAATAATACATGTAATATTTGCAACTGGACGAAAGCAAATAACAATATATTAATCAATCAATATAAATAATGTTAAAAAAATTTAGAATTTTGACTCCTCTTTAATAGAAAAACTGTTCATTGTCAGTTTCGAACGGATAATTCACACAATGAACATTCGGCCTGTTATATTTTTTCGATGCAATATTTGCTATTTGTTTCTTAAAAAATCAAATTGTTTTCTTAAGCAAAGAATTTTTTGATTCTAAAACTATTCATAAGCAGTATGATTAAAAAAAAAAAATAAATTGTAAAATATCATTATTTGCTAATAAAAGGTAGTTTTATGGTACATCCGGTATAATTTCATGCAAACCAAACTTTTTATTTTCCGTGCTGGATACGTAATGTAACAGCGAGTAAATTTGAGAAGCATGAATGATTCCAATGGGAATGGTGCGTCGGGAATGATATTAGTATATGGTGTATCGTGTTATGGTGTATAATGTATGATGTAATGGTGCTGCTAATGGTGTACGGTGTGAGTTGATAGTTAACACATAAAATGAATGGAGCACTTTGAGTTAGAGAAATCTTTTAACAGGTAAATGATCAGCATAGATTTAAATTAAAAAAAAAACATATTCGATATTGGAAAACAAAAAGGATATAAAAAGGAAATTTTGGTCCTCAATGTTCTTCAACTTCGTACTTCATTTGGGCTTTTTAACATTTATTTGATTCGAACGTCACTGATGAGTCTTTTATAGACGAAACGCGCGTCTGGCGCAAATAGAAAATTTCAATCCATGTATCTATGATGAGTTTATTTATTCACAACAAAACCAAACTAGAGAAAACTAATCTACCAGCAGATTTTTTTTCCATATTGTTTTGGACAGTATAATTACTTTTTAGTGATGTATACCATGTTTTCTAAGTACTTATTTTTCCTGGTTCATTGTTTATTGCTTAGATCTGCGAAAAATAAAATTAGAAACTCAAGTAAAAACACATTTTAATTCAAATGCTTTCAAGTTGGCTAGCGAGTTTGGCATTACCAAATTTCAAGCTAGCTTTTACACAAAGGTAGGCATATACGAACGTAAGACGTAATTAATCAAGAAAAGATATATGTCAAAAAGCTGGTTTTTTTCCGAAATGTAGATTTCTCATACGTTTTTCATGAATTGTAGAGAGAAAAAAAATGTTTCCACCGTTATATATGTCTGGGGTAAAACAGCCTTTGTGTTTCGAATAATACAGCCATGCTGATAATTAGGTACTCGAGACACCATTTTGTCTACACAAGTCTCAGTAGTAGCGCTAGAATCGAACAAGTTTAAAAGCGAAAGCAAACACGGAGTAAGCTGTATTTAGCGTTGTTCTTATAATGTGTAGTTTGTCAGATAGCTTTACAAGTGTTAAAGTACTTATATATCCTTGGCTTTCATATTTGGATGCGCAAAATGTTTGGTCAGTTCTTTTTCCCATTTGTAGCAACACGGTCGATACCGCTATTGATGAAATGATGACTTCTGACATTGTGATAGCCTCTAGCTGTTGAATTGATCCAATGAGTGGTTTAAGAAACCGGCTTATAATTTTGTACATCAGACGCGTTACGTTTACGCAGAAATTGTCTGAGGCACTCAACAGTGAGAAAGCGAAATAAAATACTAAAAAAGCTTACCGTTATAAATAAATTATACCATTGGAGAATTACCCAATTGTGACAAAACACGTAGATGGCAGTAGTTTCCGTCATTTTATTTACCAATCTAATTTTATTATTTTAAACTGAACCAGAATTAATTATTCATATTTTGGTAATGAATGCATATTTTGCAAAGTTTGATTTGGAAATCCAAACACGCTCTAAGAACACAACAAAACACACTAAAAGACAATGCATGATAAATGATGTACTAAGATTGATAACTCTAGTTTTCCCCAAGATGAATAATCAAATATATAAATTAAACAATTCAATAAAATAGATAAATAATAACACAAATAAATGAACCACATAAAGTATAATATTCAATTTGGAAATAATAGTATTTAGTGAATATCACATTATAATCGCAGACAAGTCACACATCAAGTTAAACACTTTAATACAAGTAGACAGCACGTAAACAAATGAATTTGTTAACACAATAATATAGACATCACAAGCATAGAAAATAAAAAGTTACTGAGAAATGGTTTATTTCAATTGCATAAGTCACTGTTAGAAAACAAATAATGAAAAAAGTACATAAAAAAGACTAGCATAAAAGCAAAACCCGTCTAAGGTCAATTTTATCTAAAGGACTAGCATCACCGATCTAAATTTTATATCATTGTTATATCAATAGATAATTAATACAAATATATAATGAAAGTAATAAAATGACTATGCAACATATTACTTGGCGGGTGATGCCCTGGGGATCTAATTGATCCACCATTATAACCGACCAAGAGATAAGGAAAAGAAGGATATCATTAATTTCCGCGCAAACAAGGTATGTTTCTGAAACAACCAAGTGAAGATTGACATTGTTAATTATATGAAAAAAATCAAAAATCACAATGCAATGAATCTATAGACAACTGTTTTTTTTTCTTCAAATAAGCTGTTCTTTCACTCATTTGATTATTTATAAAAATCTAAAGACGTACACGAAATGCGTTAAATATTTTATTAGCATTTCAAGTTGTTAAAATTGAAATCTCACTTTTCCCTCTATTCCTTGAATGTGGCCTACTGAAGTAGACTTTTCGCTGGGTTTGTGCTTACACAAACAACACGACATGTGTCATATGAGGAGCAGGATATCCTTAATTACCCTGCCAGAGCACCTGATATACCTTCTGTTTTGGTAGGTTTAGTTTTGTTTTGTCGTTAGTTTTCTCTGTTGTGTTTTGTGTACTGTTGGTTGTTTTCTGTCTGTTTTTTGTTTATTGCCATGACATTGTTTGTTCGTTTTCGACTTATGCGTATGATTATCCCTTTGATATCTTTTGTCTGTTTTTTGTGATCAATCTACATGTAATAACCTACGACCCAGCAGGTCAACAGGTTATCATTCATTTTCAATTGGCCAGGAAAACAGTTTATGAATTGTATTCTGATAAAATTGAGAATGGAAATGGGGAATATGTCAAATATATGACCATATATTACTATTGACAATATATGACAAATGTTATCATGTGTGTTATCATGTGTAAATTCTTTTTTAAGACATGATGAAACTAAATCAAATATTTATTGTTAAAACATTTTACAAAGCATATACAGCGATTCACCAAAACGGAACCTACAAGTTATTTTATATATTATTCCACAAATGTGAAAAAAACGGTACAAGAAAGAAATACATTGACCGATTCTAAACAGATAACGATTGTTTTAAAAAGATATTTTTAAACGATAACTCGGTACTGTTAATTATTTAGCATGCAAGGAAAATATACATTGGTTTTAATACTAATATACACTATTTCCAACGTATTTTTATATCATAACGATCTTCAACAGTATACTTAATAACCCTCGCATATTTGCTATTGTTTAAAGTTTATGATGTGTAAAGATGTAACATTTGGCTGATGAAATCATCAATAAATATTAAACAGAGAGTAAGACACGTTAAATCAATAGACAAGGACGATTTGTGTAATTTGTGTATTTCTATTGAATTCTTCAATGATCATCAACAGATGGTGCAAAAGACACTCATGCAAAACTATGTATTATTTTTAAAGTAAGAAATTAGAAAATTTCCTTACTCACTATTAATAACAGATTAGATCTATAATAGTATTAAACATCGTATAAATTATACACTTGCTGATCTCTTATCTATAATAAAAAATAATGGCAGACATCAAGTATTATGCAAACTGGGTCAGATACCAATAAGTAAATTATATGCTATTTTTCTGGAGTGTGATACAATTTCTTTTTTTAGCCCGATGTATGAATACACCCGTATTATTACAGCCTTTTGTCATCATAGGCTATTTCTTAGTATCGATAAACCTGAAAATCATAAACGGCATTTTCTTAAATTAAAATATATAAATAGAGGTATTGATTTTATTAACTTATCTAGTATATTCAATGACTCTACCATCCAAAGCCAAATACCTCCATATTTTGATAATATAGAACCACCTATTATTTCGTATTCTTATAAAAAACCCAGCAGAAGTTTGATTTTTAATTATACGTCAGTTACATCAGACGTCAATATAGTAAATAATGTTCCTTCCACTTGAGATTGTGAAACATCTAGTTTTAGATTCCCATTTCCAGAATAAAAAATAAACTCCAAGTACTCGCAAAGCGGTTTGTGTTCGTACCGGCAGATAAAGCAGCAAATAATGTAGTGGTGGTGTGACGCATATACTACACGGAAGTTCTCCAAAACGAAATTACAAATTCATCTACATTCAGGTCCGTACGCTCCACAGAGAGTCAAATTGTAAACAAGCATATCACTGCCACTACCCAGCTTAAATCCTCTTCCGAACATTTGAAAGTCCCTACTATGTACTGGTTACCTAAATTGCACAAAAAACCATTTAAATTCCGTTTCATCTCCGCATCTAGTAAGTGTTCTACTACCAATCTATCAGTTCTTCTAACTACCTCCTTACTACTATCAAAGAACTTGTTATTAACTTTTGTAATAAAGCTTATGAAAATAATGGTATTAATTATTTTGGAGTGTTAAAAATTCTTTAGAGGTTTTAGATAAAATACATGCTTTTGATAGTCCTTTTAATTCTATTGACAGTTATGATTTTTCTACTCTCTATACTACACTTCCACACAATCTTATCAAGAAAAAGTTTTCATATTTAATTAAATGGTCTTTTGAAAATCTCATTACAAATTGATTTGCTGTAACTCGTTTAAAGCCTTTTCTGTAACGAAAAGGAAAGTATGCTAGATACACTTATTGGAAATGTGAAGATATGATTGAAGCTTTAAATATTCTCCTGGAGAACATATATGTACGTTTCGGCGATAAAGTGTATCGACAAGTAGTAGGTATTCCTATGGGCACTAACTGCGCCCTTTAATAGCAGATTTATTCCTGTATTGCTATGAATCTCAGTTTATGACCAAACTCAGTAAAGACACGTCATTGTTACATTTGGTTGATACATTCAACAATACCTTCCGTTATCTAGATGATATTTTTCGTTAAATAATCCAGAGTTCTCTAAATATACTACCGAAATTTACCCAATAGAACTTACTTTAACTAAATCTAACATAAACAGCAGTAGTTGTCCTTTTCTGGACTTGGACATTTCAATCTCTAAAGGAAAACTCCATACGAAAATTTACGACAAAAGAGACGATTTTTCATTCCCTATTGTTAATTTTCCTTTTTTAGACGGCGATGTTCCTTTGGCTCCATCATACGGTGTGTATATATCCCAACTCGTTCGTTATGCCCGTGTGTGTAGTGATGTCATAGATTTTAACGAACGTAATCAATGCATCACTAGTAAATTATTAAGTCAGGGATTTTGTTACCATAAATTACGTAAAACTTTTGCTAAGTTCTTTCATAGATACAGTAAATTTGGCTGTACCTGTAGAAAACTGATTGAAAACGGTATTTCACATCCTAAATTTTACGGTAATATTGTACTTAAAGCGCGGAAATCACTATGTGATCCGTGTAAACTCATCGAACCTTTAAATAAACTTATTAGTTCAGGTTATCTTACCAATGTTGTAATTAGATCTTTGAATATAGTTTACATTGGCACTGATATCGATTTTGTCATCAGCAAATTAAAACATAACTAAATTTGTATTCTTTTCAAACGGGATGTTTAAAGACACACCCACGTTCATTTTGATCTATAAAGAGGTTAAACTCCTAACTATCCTACTGTCTGTCGATACATTTATTTTTGGCATTGCACTAGTCATGTCTTCTTTGACTGTCCATGACGTTAAAATACTAAATCCCTGGGATGTGTTTTAGTTGATTTTAGTCTCTGATGCATGATTTTTATTATTAATTGTTTTGGCTTTTAACTAGCTGTCAGTAACTGCGAGTACTCTCAAATCGTACTTTCTTGTTTATTTGACCTGTTGATACTAATTGTAATGCTTTTTTTGTTATTTAATGTTATTCAGGGTTATATCTGGTCTATATACCAGCTTTGATAAGTGTTTGGTACTAATATAAATTTCCACTTCGTACTATGAACATCAAAATTATTTATTTTGTTAAAATATTTCCTTTCTCTATTGTAACTGTATACGTATACCTAACAACAAAATTATTTTATTTACCTTGTGTTTAAAGTTGTTGCAGATGGCTGGTATTTTTGTTCGAGCATATTGTTTTTCTTAGGTTGTTTAACATTTCATACCGATATGGCATGTTGCTTTTGTTATTCTTCCCTTGGTTTATTTATTTTGGGTTTGCATTGTATCATGGGTCAAGTTTGATTGTTCGGTGTGTGTTCGGTGGTGTTACTGTGTCCTTTGATTGAGTTAAGCTATTTCAGTTGATATTTTATAGTGTGTCTTTCTATGTTGTGATGTTACACTGTTGTTTCAGAAGGGGGGTGAAGGTTTGGTACCATTAAAACGTTTAAACCCGCTGCATTTGTTTGCACCTGTCCTAAGTCAGGAATCTGATGTTCAGTAGTTGTCGTTTGTTGATGTGGTTCATAAGTGTTTCTCATTTCTCGTTTTTATATAGATTAGACCGTTGGTTTTCCCGTTTGAATGGTTTCAAACTATTAATTTTTGGGGCCCTTTATAGCTTACTGTTCGGTGTGAGCCTAGGCTCCGTGTTGAAGACCGTACTTTGACCTATAATGGTTTACATTTATAAATTTTGACTTGGATGGAGAGTTGTCTCATTGGCACTCATACCACATCTTCTTATATCTATATGTACAAAATACTAGAAACAAACAAAACAAAAAAAGCATATGACAGACAATTTTGTTTGTATTCTAGAAAAACAGGCGCTAGTATAAAAATGTTCGGAACTGATACTTACTCTACCATGTATCTCTGAAATGGTTATATAAATCTTTGCAATATATGTAATTTTGTTTTTATCTATCATCGTTTGTCTTCTTTATCATATTTGATATTTGTGTTTTGGTAAACAATTGTTATATTTATACTTTGTAGGTTATACAATTTATTTTGTTCGTTTGATCGCCTGTTCCGTTTCTTTTTTTTTGTCATCTTCGTGCACTTTTTCCAGCAATTTATTTCGTTATTTTGGACATAATAACCTTTGGATACAAAAAGAATGCCACCATATTCGTCTTTTACATCTATGTCTACATCACTTTCATAAAATGTAAAATTATAGTTCAAAAATTTAAATTTATTAATTCAGTTGTATTCTATGACACTGTCATACAAGTGAGAGGTTACGCTAGCTATAAAACCAGGTTTAATCCACCATTTTCTACATAAGGAAATGCCTATAACAAGTCAGGAATATGAGAATTCGGTTTTTTTGTTATTTTACTTTTTAAAATGCAAGGACAAATAGCCGATCGTAAAAGACCCTAATGTGTAGTCAAGGTCATTCAACATCGCCTAGTAGTTGGAAGCAAGGAAAGCAAACACTGACTTTAACACCTTAACATATGCATTGGTATATCATAACCTGCTTCAACTTTTACTGAATTACATTTGCATATCTCCTGTTGTTTAAAATTTATGATGTTTAAAGATGCAACATATGACTAATGAAATCATCAATATTTTTTGAATAGAGAATTTGGCATGTTTTATTAATAGACAAGGATTGTCAATGTAATTTTCAATTTTCAATTGACGTCATCAACATATGTTGCAAAATACACCCGGAAAACTTTGTAAATTCTACACGTTTGCAACATTTATTGATTGTCTATACCAAGGAGATGCAACAGAAAATACTAAATCTATCCCAGTTTTGCTTTCGAAATTTTATTTCATTTTTGAATACTTTTTTTATTTGTTATTTCTAAAAGCAAGTTTGAATCACAGTATCTTTCTTATTGCTTTTTGTTCATTTGTTTCTTTGTATTTTTAAAAAAGAAGCAAACGAAATATAAGTTATGTACCAAGTCTGAACGGCTAGAAAGTTTGTTATAAAGTTAAAAAAGAACGACTCCCAGTCAAATTTTTTAAAATGTTTATTGTGTTGTTCATAAATCCGGCCGTTAGTTTTCTCGTTTGAATTGTTTCACATTTGTCATTTGGGGGCCTTTTATAACGTACTACGTGGAATGAATTTTTCATTATTGAAGGCCGTATTATTTTTTTATATATGAAAAAATGCAGTGTTAGTGTAATCTGGTCTATCACCGTCAAAGAAAAAAAAAGAATATTTGAAATGAGTAAATCATAATTAAAATGTATGCATTGCAAACAGCTTTTGTCAGTTTGCGACATGTGAGGTTCTAAAGGTATTACAATTTGTTTGATAACATTTCAGATTTTGTATTTATCAAATAATACTTTAGGCATACAAGTGTGTAACGGATAACTTAATTCATATAGGAGGAAAGTTTCACTCTATTTTGATTCAACTTAATAAATCACGATGTATCGCCATGTACATGTGTAGTCAATCTAGTGTTAAGTAAAATATCATATTTGCTCCAAGTATCTGAAATTAGCTAGTTATGTTTTTGTATATTTAGATCGTATGTTGGAAGCTGCATTATATACAAATTTATTTTCTAAATTCTCTTCGTTCAAACGAACATAAATTATTTATATACTAGACTATATAATTTCTATATACCTCGGCCCAATCTGTTTCTTATCTCATTCATAATAGAAATAACTAAAACGCTAGTTTTAGAACTTGTCAGGCACGAAGACCATTCTCTTTATATAATATCAAATAATTGCAATACATGTTTATCAAATGATAACACATTACAAAAGTTTGTAATTGTGTAAAACAGTCCACATCACAGAATAAGTCCTCTGTTTAAATAACTAAATAAGTTTGCACTCAACAATCTACAAAAAACAAACAAAAAATGTTACAAAAAGTATTTAATACTGTTTTCGAATATATATGTGCTTAAGTATAACTAACAAAAACTACGTGTGTACATGCGAATGGTCAACGCCCTTATCGATAATTTCAAATCGAGTTCACCGTATTTAAATACACTCAGGTTCATAAAACCAGTTACAATTCTATTGTTATATTAATAGAATTATCATACGATAAAATTCTTCCGCCACGTACATAAATATATTTATTTTCTAAATTCTCTTCGTTCAAACGAACATAAATTATTTATATACTAGACTATATAATTTCTATATACCTCGGCCCAATCTGTTTCTTATCTCATTCATAATAGAAATAACTAAAACGCTAGTTTTAGAACTTGTCAGGCACGAAGACCATTCTCGATTGTACAAAGAAAGAAATTGCAGTAATAAATCTTATAAACCTAAAGATTTTGAAACTAATAAGCGTTTTTCAAATTGTCGCTTATGTAACTGTCTTTCGCAATATCAGATTTCCACCTTCCGTGAATCTTTAATAATCTGTCCGAGACGCCAGAGTTACTAGCGGCTGAGCAACCTCCTGCCCTAAAACTATGTGTACCAAAAATTCTTGCGTTTAAACCTATTTCCGATAGAGCCCTTTACAATCTCTCTAGTCCTAGTATAAGATAGTTGTATATTCTTTTTCTCAGCTTACAGTTGTTTGTACTTTTACAATACGATAAAGCTCTGAACACAAAATCATCTGAGGACCTGTCTATTTTAGCTTTATCTAAATAATCACTTAAAATTTTAACAGGACAGTGTGCTTGGTCAAGTTTAGCTATCAAAACGTTTTTCCTTTTCTATAACAATCGGTTTTGCTACTTTCAATATAGATATCAATATGATCGTCTCCGAATGTAATGTTCTTAGCTTTAATCTGGCATAATTCACTGTACCTTAAAATCCTGAATAAGCCAGAAAACACATTGCTAACAATCTAAGATTTTTAACGAACTATTTGTACCGCCAAATTTCTTAAAAGACTGAGCATGATGTTTGCATTCATCGGTTCTTTTTCTGAATAGGCCTATTAAGCTTTCTTTTAGATGCCTCCACAATACATTTAACTATATCCGAGGCGCATGGGTCTTCAAACCCAGCTAAACTGTGAGCCCACTTTATAGCGTAACATGCAGCTTCTATAGTACTGTAGTGTTTAGCACTTTGCATTAGATATTGAAGATATAAACTGACATAAATTTCATTGGCAGGAAGGACAGACTTGATTTCTGTATACTTTTCAGACCACACTACAAAACGCTTAAAACTGTATGCATATTTAACAGTTGTATTTCTGGCTTTAGAGTCAATAACCGAATTCTTCATTTTCTGAACAAAATCTTAAGTTCTGTGTGCTTTACTTGTGTGTCATTTTTCCAAAATCCCGTTGAAAATATTTTCTGTAAAATAATTATAAATTAAATAAATATTTACCTTGAAATATGCGTAACTGCTCAGCATACAACCAACAAAAAATACAGGTCCAGTGACCAAAACTATACCCAGTGGTATCTACAGGCCAAGTGGCCCCAAAACTATCGTCAAGTGACACACTATATACACCATTCAGCTTCTGTAAGCCAACATCTCTGAATAGAAAACCTCCAGTAAGTGAAATCTGCAAAAATAATAAAAGTTATCACAAATATCAATCAGTAGCTTTCAAACGAACAGCTAAAATTCTACCATTAAATTTTCCGTTCGCAAAATAGAATTTAAATTGTTTCCAGAAACTAAAATTCTGTCTACATCGTTAAATTCAAGCACGTCTAACACGTAAGATCTGTATTCTGCATTTTCATCAAAATTAATGGCCAGTAAGGAGACGACGGCCAACTCGGAACTACCAGTGTTCCTCTGCTTTGCATCTAACCAAGTGGTTTATGCACTTACAAACTAAAGACACAGGTGGTACTAAAAGATTGTTTTCTTGTGCCCAGTGGCACGAGAAAGCGTCTACTGCTGAGGAACCAGGGTTCCAGTACAACGAACTAAATTTATCTACTTTGTTATTGTCCATATTAGCAAACCTATCGAAGGTATGAGGACCCCAGAGGTCGTCTAAAACTGAAAGTACTCTGGAGAAATACCCCAGTCATCAATATCTATAATCCGACTTAATAAATCAGCCTGCTCGTTCTCTTTTCTGGGTAACCAGATAATGTGTAATGTAATGTTTTCAAGTAAACAGCACCTATAAATTTCTAAGGACAACTGTTGTAACTCTTGTACTTTGCTACCTTTATTTATGATGCTAACAGCATTCTTGTTATCTGTGTGAAAAGTCACGATACTATTTTGTAAGAGTTTTGAAAAGGCACTGACACATAACTGAATTGCTTTTACTTCTCGCCAAGTAGAACTCCTACCTCGCTCAGTTTCTAACCACATTTTGTGCAAAATTTTGTTGAATTTTGTATGAAACCAGCAGCGCCCGTATCGCTAGCGTCTGTGAAAACATGAAAATTTGAAATGTTCTTTACCAGATCAACCGCCTTTTAATAAAGGCAAATTATCTCTCCAGAAAATAAGCTCATTGATACAATCAGGATACTTGCCGATGTTTACATATTGATCCCAATAGTCTCTTATATTAATGACTGAAAAATGTTTCTTGTCATGATCTGGGTAACATTACCTACTGCTGGTGTTAAAGCAATTAACTTACCACAGATTTTGGCCAACTGTCGTACCTTTACCCTGTAACTAGAATTTAGTATAAAAGCTACCAAATTCAAGATATCATCTATTTTTCTTTGAGGAATTTGCAATTTGCAAGAAATTAAATTCCATGAAAACCTAACCACTCAACGTGCTGTGAAGGTAACCATACACACTTGTCTTTGTTTGGCACAAAACCAGAAGCAATCAAGTCTGCTTTGATTCTTCGAGCGTGCTTTTCACATAGTTCATAACTAACTTCGACCCCAAAACCATCATCTAAATAAACAGCTACCTTTATGCTAGATTTACGCCAGTGCTTTACCAATTGTCTCACAGTTTTAGTAAATATATACCCGCTGGAACTTAAACCAAATGGCAACACAGTAAAAACATAAAATTCTCCTTTCCACGAAAACCCTAAATACTTTTGATGTTGTTCAAAAATGTTTAAGTGATGATACCCCGACTTCAAATCAAAGACATATCCGTAACAATTCAAAGTAACATATTGTGATAAAGTTTTCCAATCTTCGAATTTGACTTTGTTTACAATCACTTGTTTATTTACGTGTCTTAAATCTAAAATCAATCTGTGTTTACCTTTACCGTTAACTGAAACAGTTAAAGGGTTAACAACATGTGGCATAATTGATACAAGTTTTACTAAACCGCCCGATACAAGCTCTTTAATTGCACTTGAAACAAAATCTGAATGCTCTAACGCAGATTTATTATTTTTAGAATACATATTTTCAGGCTCTTTTAACAAAGGTATTTTGTAACCATTTTCAATAATATCAACAATAAAACTAGAAGCATTAATACTTTTCCAAAAGTTTACAGAATTTTTCAGCCTGTCTTTAACAAAATATCTGAACAACCCTTTTCATATTCAAAATAAGATTCATAAACATATTGTACCTGTAAAGTGTCCGTATGAGCGCTGAAATCCTTACGAAGTTCCTCTGGGAGCTCCAAATCCAGTCTTGGTGTCTTTTTGCAGTCGGATGCCCAATGTCCAAATAATCCACACCTGAAACACATATCTCCTTCCTGGACCTTTTGACCTGGTTTCCGTAACCAGGTCTGCTCCCCTGAAAGGGCGGCATGCTGACAGAAACTGGAATTGCATTATTAGCTGTCTGCGATGTAGAACCGGAAGCTTCAGCTGGTCTTTTCTTACGTTCTGCTTCTTGTCTGCGGATTTTACGGACTTTAACTTTTCACCGCCCTGGTATCAGCTGCCCTTATCTTCTTTTCGTCCTCGGAGTCGCTGGCTAAATCATCGGACAAATATTCTTGTACGGTCTTCCAACCTCCCTCCGACTTATCAGCAATTCTTATGAGCTTGTTTCTTTTCTTTAGCGTGTTAAGAGCCTCATTCAGAATAGTAACCGCTTTATCCGACTTGTTTCTCCTAGATAATCCAACGCCCTCTGAACCAAATCCTGTAAATCTACGTTCAGCTCGTACTGGACCTGATGACCCTTGAATTTGAATGAATTTTCAGCCTTTTAACCTTTTCTCCAAAGTATGCGTAGTATCTGTGAAAGATGTTTCAATACCCGACAGTCTAGTGTCCATATATGTCTTGAGAAGTGAAAATAAGTCTGCATTAGACATTTCATGCGTATTTCTAGTAGACGTACCTTGTTCACTCGCTAAATCTAAGGTTTCCTCCTCCATATCAGACATTGTCAACGTAAGTCTACGGCAATACAGGTATAACTAACAAAAACTACGTGTGTACATGCGAATGGTCAACGCCCTTATCGATAATTTCAAATCGAGTCCACCGTATTTAAATACACTCAGGTTCATAAAACCAGTTACAATTCTATTGTTATATTAATAGAATTATCATACGATAAAATTCTTCCGCCACGTACATAAATATATATATCTATCTTTTGAAACTTTCTTGTGTTTATGATATTTATAGTTTCTTGTAACAGTAAATTATTTTATGATACCCTTTGTCATATATTTTGAATATAAAATGCAAGGTTTTTGTATTAATAACATGTCTTCCGATGTACTGTTTTGCACATTTTGCACTTCTTTCAATAATGATGTAAAGTGTTGGCATATTAGGGCAAAATTGTGAAACTTCTTTCTTAACATCGGAAAGTATTTTCGGATAGCCTACCTTATGAACTGACACATATTTTGTTATGAAATAACGTCAATTAAATGTGAATATAGATGTTTATATATTTTGGATGAGGTTATTGCTAGTCGTTCAGTTTGTATAAGTTATAGATAATACATATTTTAAGGTTTTTCTTGTCGTATAACACACCGAGGGGTGTCAGGATTGACCAAATGAAAGTCCGATCATAGGGAGGTCTTTAATTAGGCAACTCTGACACTCTGAGGTGTGTTATACGACAAGAAAAACCTTAAAATATTCATTATCTGACTTATATTCCTTCAACAATATTGCTTTCTGCAAAGATTTTCAGAACATGCAACCTATTTTACCGACCACACTAAAGTGGCTCGTTTATAATGTAAAATAGAACTCACTATCTAATCTGAATATAAAGTTTAAAAATCATTATCCAGTTGCACAAGGAAATTTCACACACGTGAATTTAGATCCATGTGAATGTCATTTGAAATTCACGTGAATTTCACCTCAAACGAGCTTGTATGTAAAACTCACGTAAATTGATTTCACATGAGTTTCACGGGAATCTAATGTGAAACTCACGTGAATTTCACTTGAAAATCATATGATTTTTTTCTACTTGAATTCACGTTAATTTTAATATATAGAGATTCTAATGTAAATTTTCAACTTTGATTAAAAACATGAAAAATACCAAATTTCTATTTTATTAGTGATGTCACTGATGAGTCTACTGTTGGCGAAAAGTACATGTGACATATACGTATTTTTGACTGGTATATGTTTGTTAGTTTTTATAACTGTATAGAAACAAATGTTGGTTGACATTTTGTCCCGGAGGGTATCTCCAGACCAGTAGTCACCACTTTTATGTTGACATTAAATCTCGTTGATCTGTTCATATTCTATGAATTTACCATTGATAACATGTTAAATTAATAGAAATACTAAGGTTTTTCTACCTCCAGGAATAGAGGATGTCTAACCAGTTCGTGTTAGACGGGAATGATACGTATGAAATATAACAAAAAAATAAATCAGGTTGTGTTATTTCATTTAAATGCAAATTGTATAATTGATAAAAAAATCCAATTCTTGAAAGTATTATCACATCAAAAGAGAGGCTTTTCACTTTTGGCTTCACAACAAGCATTTGCAACTTTTTAATGAGGACCAACCAGTAGTAGCTTTATAGCTGAATAGTTGAAGCACTGTGTTTTTTTTTTTTGACCCTCGCCTTTTCTATCACTGAGAAAAGATACTTTCTTGTGATTTTGTGCTCTACATAAGAATACAACAATTCATACACTTCTTCAAATGTTTTTTTTTTGTGTTTATTTGATTGTTTGAATGACCAGCTGAAAATAAATGATCAAATTATAGGTGTACAACATTAACACATGTTTCAAATACTCGTACGAAGTGTATCATTTCCTTGCGTTATAAGCTTGATGTAGTTTCAAATGATAATTGCATGCATATGTCTTTTGTGTGTCATGTTGAAGTACAATTAAACAATATTAAATGTTTCTATAAAAATTAAGGCTAGCAAGTCTCGATACCACGTGCCTTAGCGTCTCGTGTTAAAAATGAAAACAACACGTTATAAATGTATTGCGTCCGAAGCGCTTTCCTGGATTTACCTTCATCAGGAACGATCAAAGCGGAATATTTGAAAGCCAAGGATGTATAAGAACTGAAACAGTTGAAGAGCTATATGACCAAAAGGGCCTAAAAATAGCCAATTCCATCTAAGGTCAACTTTGCCTGAAGGAGTTGAAACCCTAGTTTCTTTATAATTTCAAAATTTCTAGACGGATAATTTTAGAAAGCTTTGTTATAAATCATGTCAGTACCGTTGTACTGACTACTTAGTTGATAATACCCTCAAGGACTGATAGTCCACCAGCAGAGGTATCGACCCAGTGCTGTAAAAACTGAAAAAAAACACGTTATAATTTTAATGCGTCCGAAGCGCTTTTCTGGATTAACCTACATCAGGGACACTCAAAGCCGAATATTTGAAAGCCAAGGGTGCCTAAAAAAATGATCCAGTCCCGTACCAGATAAACATTTCAAAAGCAAACAATGTTGCTGATCTTTATAAATAATGTTAATTTAGAACCAGCTGTGATAACTAGGTATTTGTAAAAGACAACTAACTTTTATTTGCATAATTCGCTCTGGTGTACAAAATGCAATCATCCATTAACAGTCTGACAACTTCTGAAATTGGATTCACAATTTGGGGTAATTTGCGCAATTCATTTCAGGTAGGCGGTTATGGTAGCCTTTTCCTCAAATCTTCTGCCCATTTCGTTAACTTGGATATGTATAATGGCTGGTTTCGAAGCTGAGACATTTTCAAATATGCGATTAAATTTTCTAAAAAGGGCCTTGGAAAATTAAGTTCTTTGCATTATATATCTAAAACTTCCATAGTTTTCACGCTTTAATTTTATGCTCTTCAAATCAGATTTAATGGATAAGCTCAGTCACTGCTTAAAAACTGACGTATGTCAAATAGCACATCACAGAGATGTTTGTTAACGCAATATTTTTGATTTAGATTTATTTAATTTGAGGCCCATAAGAGATATTAACCCACATAATGACAAATGGATCAAGAATAATCGGTAGCCAACCCTGAAACCTTTTCGTCATCAAGTGATGAAAGCATGAGATGCATATCATCCAAATTCATAAATCATAAGGATTAAAAGAGAGGCGAAAGATATCAAAAGGACATTCAAACCCATAAGTCAAAAATAAACTAACAACGCCATGGCTAAAAAAGAAAGAAAAAGACCAACAGACAAACAATTGTACACAAAACACAACATAGAAAACTAAACACTGAGCAACACAAACCCCACCAAAAACGGGGTAGTAGATCCTGCTCCACATGAGGCACCCGTCATGTTACTCTTGTTAGTACAAACCCAATCATCTGATTGATCCTAAAAAGGAAAACCTCTTGATATTGCTGTGATAAGATTATCCAAGACAAATCTGGCACACATGCGTGTTTTATATATACATTTGCATCGTTTGAAAGTTCATATTTCGGAAATTGCATTCCTGATAAATTACACATGCGTGTTTTATATAGATATTGGCATCGTTTGAAAGTTCATATTTTGGAAATTTTATTCTTGGTAAATTATAAAATGACTTATTTACAGTTGATGATATGTACACAAGACCACGTGTATTTAAAAATGTCAAACAGTATGTTAAACTTTATGTAGTTTTTTAAAAGTACTTGTTTCTTACATTTACGAAAGAAAACAAGGAAACAAAATATTGTTGTTATACCGAGTTCCTTGCTGTGATATGTAACAGATTGAATCTTAAAATAGCATACTACGTGCATGATTCTACATTTGATACCTGACAGAAGAGTATGTAGCAATACCTATTTTGTTGTTAATACAACACGTATCATCAATATTTCATCCAAGTTATACAAAGATGAAGTGTGTAGCTATCTTTAAACTATTTGAGCAAAAAATAAGGCATTCTTATTTAACATTCATTTGTATTTTAAAGAAGAGTGTCTTCTGTATGCTACTAGGCAAAACAAATCCCCAAACAGGAATTAAAAAGCACATTGGTTGACAAAGAAATATTGTTGCATTTCTATATGTATATTTAATTGACCGGTACTCATTCAATACATTTCCATATTTACAGACAAAATGTCCTTTTCTTTAAAATTTGTTTTTCTAACCAACATCGATATTAAGAATTTCGCTAATTTTCAGCGTCAAGCAGTTACTATATTTTCTGAAAACATAAAACAATAAGTCGGTAAAATTGTTTTAATATATTTATTTTGTTCACCATTATTTTCTTATAATATTGTACCAATATTAATCGTTCCATTATCTTTGATTAAGATCTGTTTAACGTATCTTGTAATGTTATGTTTTTATAAACATTATACTTGTTCATTGATCATTGATTTGTACATTTATCTGTTCGTTATTTTATTTGTTTGTTTGAATTGTTTTACATAAGACATTTCGGGGCCTTTTATAGCTTACTATGCGGTATGGGTTTTGCTCATAGTTGAAGGACGTACGGTGATCTATAGTTGTTAACTTCTATGACATTTGGTTTCTGTGGGAGAGTTTCCTCATTGGCAATCATACCACATCTTATTATCTTTATATGGCTAAATAAACAAATTTCTATGTACTTTTCATTAACAGCAAATATGGAAAGAATGTGTATTTTCTTATTGTTTATATGTCTTAACAATACAGAATATTTGTACAACATCCTACCAGATTATATGTATTAAGTGTTTCCTGCCTTTTTCATATTTGATTATATTTTAAAATGATGTTTTAAGTATGTTCGTTGATTATGTTTTTTACTTTTAGTTAGATATTCGTCATCCCTCGATTTGATCCATGCAGTGTCATTAATAATTTGCCTCTAACCCTTATTTTTCTTTTCCTTATTTTATAAAATATTGTTTAAAAGGTATTTTTCAAAATCTAATAAAATCCTTGTTTTTTTTTTTAAAAGTTTTGATAGAAAATGTCAATATCAAATGTACAATATAACTTGAGAGAATCATATCCATGCCAAATTTTTGATGGCCTAATAACTTAAAAACAACAACTCACACCTTCTTTTTTCTTTTGTTTTTTAGTGTTGTTACATGTATCTATTCATTTTCAATTTCTAACTGTCTTTTAACAAAACTTCATATATTTTTTTATTTATTATACCGTATGCTGTTTTTTAAACTTGAAAGTAAGAGCGCCTATCAGACTGCCTTCATTGCATAAGCTGTTTTATATATATTAACCTCATTGACATAGTAAATATAGCAAACATTGTAATTACGCAAAACAATGAAAGCATTTACCAAACAACTATCTTATTGTAATAATTTGCGTTGATAATATAATTTAAGCATATTAAGGTGGTACATAACACTACAGGGAGATAACTCTGTAAGAATCAGCTAAACGTTTTAATCACGTTCTACTGTTAAGGAAATATTAAGCTTCTCAATGATCAAAATTAGTGTTTGCCAAACTGCTATATATTCAATGAATTTTTTTCCAAAAAAGTGTGTGGTTCAAGTTTTTTGAAATTTTTATATTTTTGTCAAAGGGTCAAAGTAAATATTTTGTCAAAATTTTATGAAAATTAAACGAACCAAATTAATTTAAGTCAAGGTGTTTTGTACCACCTTAACTTTTTAAGAAAAGAACCATCAAAAAGTTATTTCTTCTCAGTACATAATTTAATCTACACACTTATAGTTTGATATCAATAAATCTTCATTTATTTTATGCAAATTAAAGGCAAAATACAGGAAGTGGATAATAATAAAAGGAATGAAAGAAAAGAAGAAGTTAGTAAGATAGGAAAGAACGACACAAAGGAAAAATGCGGAGGAAAAAACGGAAATGAAAAGGATGGTATGTAATACATAGTTCATATAGGCTGAACATGAGGAGAATTTCTTCATATTTTGTCCACGCGGTAAACATGCAAGATTATTTTAGTTAACAAAATAATCAAAATAATCTTTTCACCATAGTTGCTTATAACTAACATACCTTTTGTTGATATCATATTTAAATTAATAAATAACTTCCTTTTTCAAAATAAAATATAACAAACTATATATATGTTTTGAATCAGTGTAAACAGTTACATGCTATTGACAGCGGAAGTGATCCTGGGTGTATCTAATTTTAATCAAACAAATTAAACAGCAAATTAGTTTTTTTCAAATATTATTTCTGCATATCTTTATCAACTATCAACAAATGATTCTTTTTTTTAATGTGTATAACGATTTGATTCGAAGGTGGAAAGGCCTTCAATTGTCCTCAGAACAAAACGTTTTCAAATATTATCATTATTCGTATTATAATTATCCTTATTATTCAAATTGATATTATTATTATTAGAAAAGAAGTATTGCATAGATGAAGTAAATATAAATAAGAAGATGTGGTATGAGTGCCAATGAGACAACTATCCATCCAAGTCACAATGTGTAAAAAGTAAACAATTATAGGTCAAATTAAGGCCTTCAATACGGAGCCTTGGCTCACACCGAACAGCAAGCTATAAAGGGCCCCAAAATGACTAGTGGAAAAGAATTCAAACAGGAAAACCAATTGTATAATCTATATAAAAAACGAGAAACGAGAAACACTTATGAACTACACCAACAAATGACAACCACTGAACAACAGGCTCCTGACTTAGGACAGGTGCATAAAAATGCGGCGGGTTTAAACGTTTTAACAGGCGCCAACCGTCACCCTAACCCAAAACAGTGGTGTAACATTACAACTTAAAAAGACACACAATGAAATATCAATTGAAATGGCTTAACTCGATCAAAAAGACATATTCACAAAAACAAAGAAAATATACACTGAACGAATAAGTTTAATCTATGACACAATATAAATAAAGAAGATGTATCAATGTGAAAAAGACAACTTTAACCTACAGATGGGTGCGGTCTTAACCTTGACAAAAGTTAACTTGGAGCAGACTTGTTGACTGCTTTCTAGGTTAACTTGAGAATTTTTAAGCAGACAAGCAAGTTAACTTCGTCGTTGGTGGACCAGACCTACGGTCTGCTGTTTTAGGACTGCTGCAGACCTATCGACAGGTCTGCTCCAGACAAGACCTGTGGACAAGTCTGCTTTTGACCAGTCCACAGGACAGGTCTGCTTTTGACCAGACCTGTGGACAAGTCTGCTACTGACCAGACCTATGGACAGGTCTGCTTCTGACCAGACCTGTGGACAAGTCTGCTACTGACCAGACCTGATGACAGGTCTGCTTATTACAGATTATCGTGTTTAAGAGTTTTCATATCAGACTTGAACTTTAATTTAAATATGTAAGCAACATTCCCATTGTCTTTCCCCGGATAGCAAATTTCTGTACTCGCTAGACTATATAGCTACTAGATTATACATATCAACAAAATTCTTTTTTTGTTATTTGATATATTCTTATATACATAAAACAATGGCTATACAAACACATAGAGCTATCAAAAAGGAAATGAAAGTTTTTTTGTTTTTTTTTTATTAGAAGACGGATAGAAAGGTTATCCAACGCATCGGAACAATATTCTTATATCATGGGATATCAACATCATTGTCGACGTTACTTCGTTCCCTGTTTTTTATCTGTCTCTTCCTAAATTTTACTTTATGCATATACATGCATGGATATTTCATTGTTATTCAACTTCTTTGCATTGGATTTACTATTCTATTTTCCGCAGACTATTCTAACGAAAATTGTACAGTGTCCGGATACGTACGGTGTGGTAAAACTATCAACAATCTCGTCAAATTCGTCAGATTTATCGAGAGATTTGTCTTTGCCGATTAATTGATATATGGGACGTCCCAAAATTATACTCAACATGCTCAATGTGCACTTGAATGAAATAGTTGCCACTTGACGTTTAACTACAAACAAAATCAATCATCCGACATAATAGATTAACAGTATACTATTCCCAGAAGAGAACTTCGTATACTTTTTTATTAAACATTTTAAAAAGTACAAATAACTTCAGACATGTCAGTGTTGGTACTTGGATGATGCGACCTAATAGTTTTGTTTTACACACCATCCTGAACTACTATCTCTAGTGACTGTTCAATATTATGAATACAGAGATGAAATGCTGACACTTTCAATTTATGAGGAATTTTTTTTTCATTAATGTTTTCCAATATTATTGCTTACATTTTCGGTCCTACTAAAATGTGCACAGGAGCGCCAGGAGAAGACATAAAGGTGCCAGGTACAATCCATCACAACATTTAAAAAAACTTATTTATAATGCAGCCTTATAGATTTAAAAATTAAAGTGCACATATGGTCAGTTTTGGTTAAAGCGGTCAAATAATTTTGTTGTACAAGTCAGCATGAGGTATCAAAACTACTGAAATTTTGTTACGTATCAATAATTTGAATAAAAGGAGGACATGCTGGCACCCTAAATTTATGCGAACAAAAATTTGTTGTTATTGTCACATGATTGTATTGCAATATTGTTGTCCATTGTATTATACATTGAATCCTGACATAAAAAATATGGCTGATTTACTATGCGGGTATATAGGTTTACAAATTAAAGTGCACATATGGTCAGTTTTGGTTGAAGCGGTCAAATAATTTTGTTGTACAAGTCAGCATGAGGTATCAAAACTACTAAAATTTTGTTACGTATCAATATTTTGAATAAAAGGACATGCTGGCACCCTAAATCTATGCGAAGAAAAATTTGTTCATGTTGTTGTTATTGTATTCCAATATTGCTGTCATTTGTATTATACATTGAATCCTGACATGAAAAATATGGCTGATTTACTATGCGGGTATATAGATTTACAAATTAAAGTGCACATATGGTCAGTTTTGGTTGAAGCGGTCAAATAATTTTGTTTTACAAGTCAACATGAGGTATCAAAACTACTGAAATTTTGTTACGTATCAATATTTTGGATAAAAGGAGGACATGCTGACACCCAATATTTATGCAAACAAAAATTTGTTGTTATTGTATTGCAATATTGCTATCCATTGTATTATATATTGAATCCTGACATAAAAAATATGGCTGATTTACTATGCGGGTATACATGGTATATAGATTTACAAATTAAAGTGCACGTATGGTCAGTTTTTGTCAATGCGGTCAAATAATTTTGTTGTACAAGTCAGCATGAGGTATCAAAACTACTGAAATTGTGTTACGTATCAATATTTTGAATAAAAGGAGGACATGCTAGCACCCTAAATTTATGCGAACACAAATTTGTTGTTATTGTATTGCAATATTGCTGTCCATTGTATTATACATTAAATCCTGACATAAAAAATATGGTTGATAAACTATGCAGGTATACAGATTTACAAATGATCACAAATTAAAGCGACATATGGTCAGTTTTGGTCGATGGGGTCAAATAATTTTGTTGTACAAGTCAGCATGAGGTATCAAAACTACTCATGCTACTGAAATTTTGTTACGTATCAGTATTTTGAATAAAAGGAGGACATTCTGGCACCCTAAATTTATGCGAACAAAGTTTGTTGCTATTGTATAGCAATATTGCTGTCATTTGTATTATACTTTGAATCCTGACATAAAAAATATGGCTGATTTACTATGTGTGTATATAGATTTACAAATTAAAGTGCACATATGGTCTGTTTTGGTTGAAGCGGTCAATTAATTTTGTTGTACAAGTCAGCATGAGGAATCAAAACTACTGAAATTTTGTTACGTATCAATATTTTGAATAAAAGGAGGAAATGCTGGCACCCTAAATTTATGCTAACAAAATGTGTTGTTATTGTATTGCAATATTGCTGGCATTTGTATTATACATTTAATCCTGACATAAAAAATATGGCTGATTTACTATGCGGGTATATAGATTTACAAATTAAAGTGCACATATGGTCAGTTTTGGTCGATGCGGTCAAATAATTTTGTTGTACAAGTCAGCAGGAGGTATCAAAACTACTGAAATTTTGCTACGTATCAATATTTTGAATAAAAAGAAGACACGCTGGCACCCTAAATTTTTGCGAACAACAATTTGTTGTTATTGTACATGTTGTATTGCAATATTGCTGTCCATTTTATTATACATTGAATCCTGACATAAAAAATGTGGCTGATTTACTATGCGGGTATATAGATTTACAAATTAAAGTGCACATATGGTCAGTTTTGGTTGAAGCGGTCAAATAATTTTGTTGTACAAGTCAGCATGAGGTATCAAAACTACTGAAATTTTGTTACGTATCAATATTTTGAATAAAAGGAGGACATTCTGGCATCCTAAATTTATCCGAACAAAAGTTTGTTGCTATTGTATAGCAATATTGCTGTCATTTGTATTATACATTGAATCCTGACATAAAAAATATGGCTGATTTACTATGCGGGTATATAGATTTACAAATTAAAGTGCACATATGGTCAGTTTTGGTTGAAGCAGTAAAATAATTTTGTTGTACAAGTCAACATGAGGTGTTAAAACTACTGAAATTTTGTTATGTATCAATATTTTGGATAAAAGGAGGACATGCTGACACCCAATATTTATGCGAACAAAAATTTGTTGTTTTTGTATTGCAATATTGCTGTCTATTGTATTATACATTGAATCCTGACATAAAAAATATGGCTGATTTACTATGCAGGTATACATGGTATATAGATTTACAAATTAAAGTGCAAATATGGTCAGTTTTTGTCGATGCGGTCAAATAATTTTGTTGTACAAGTCAGCATGAGGTATCAAAACTACTGAAATTTTGTTACGTATCAATATTTTGAATAAAAGGAGGAAATGCTGGCACCCTAAATTTATGCGAACAAAAATGTGTTGTTATTGTATTGCAATATTGCTGTCATTTGTATTATACATTTAATCCTGACATAAAAAATATGGCTGATTTACTATGCGGGTATATAGATTTACAAATCAAAGTGCACATATGGTCAGTTTTGGTTGAAGCGGTTAAATAATTTTGTTGTACAAGTCAGCATGAGGTATCAAAACTACTGAAATTTTGTTACGTATCAATATTTTGAATAAAAGGAGGACATAATGGCAACCTAAATTAATGTGAAAAAAAAAATTGTTGTTATAGTATTCCAATATTGCTGTCATTTGTATTATACATTGAATCCTGACATAAAAATATGGCTGATTTACTATGCGGGTATATAGATAAAAAATGTAGCTGATTTACTATGCGGGTAAATAGATTTACAAATTAAAGTGCACATATGGTCAGTTTTGGTCGATGCGGTCAAATAATTTTGTTGTACAAGTCAGCATGAGGTATCAAAACTACTGAAATTTTGTTACGTATCAATATTTTGAATAAAAGGAGGACATGCTAGGACTCCTAATTTGTGCAGGCAAAATTTTTTAGTGTTTTAATGATGCTTTCATTTTGTATAATAAATTCTATCCTGAAATTACAACATTGCTGATTGTGGCTACATAGATCAAACACGTATAACTAACAAGGACGTATAACTAACATCTAATATACGTCCTTCCATAGATATACATAATAAATTGGAAATATAATGGTTGAATATGATAGGTATTGGAATATATATTCAGTGCCCGTTATCATTGTAACCAAGATCGTTTTTTAATTTATAGATTGGCAGATCACAGCTAAATGTGTGTAACAAGCAACGTTTTATGCGTACTTTATTTTCAAATATTTGTATTTAATCCTGTTTATCAGAGACATATATATACATATGTCTCTGTGTTTATATAACGGAAGTATTAATTTTACTTTATTTTCGATGTTTATACTACGAAACAAAGATATTAAAAATGTTTTCAAAAAATCGATGTAGAGCGGTCCTGGTTACAAGTTAACTTAGTGTTGAGCAGACCAGTCAAAAGTTAACTTGGGAACAGGTCTGGTTTTGATCGGATTTGTCAAAGCAAAAGTTAACTTATGTAATCTTTGTGGCAGGACTGGTTTCGAAGTTAACTGATGTTAACTTTTGGGCAGGACTGGTTTCGAAGTTAACTTCTGTTAACTTATGACAGGACTGGTTCGAAGTTAACTTATATCAATAGCGGACCTGTTTCCAAGTTAACTTTTTGGCAGACATAAAAACAGTCCTAGGACCAAGTCCGCTTTTCAAGTTAACTAGATTTTGGTCCTAAGACTGGTCAGAGCAGTCCTAAATCCGGTCACAGGTTAACTTTGACCAGTCCAAATGACTGGTTATCAAGTTAACTTGCTGTACAGGTTAGGACTGCACCCATCTGTAGGACAAAATTTAAATATAATAATTTCGCTGTTAGGAGTACCGAAACATTTTTACAAAATAAATTTGTTGTTTAAAGTACGAGTACAGAAGTGAAAATTTATCATCATACTAAATACTTATCAAAGGTGGTACATATTGAAAATAGTAAGACGAGATATAACACAAAATAAGTAAACATTGAATAACAGAAATGCATTACAAATTGTGTCAACAGGTCAAACTCGCAGTTACTGAAAGCTAACTCAAAACCAAAATAAATCAATAATAAAAAATCATGCATCAGAGACTAAAATCATTTAAAACACATCCCAGGCAGGGATTTAGTGTTTTAGCGCCATGGACAGTCAAAGAAGACATAACTTGTGCAGTGCCAAAATAAAAGTAACGACAGGCAGTAGGATAGTTAGGATTTAACTTTATAGTAAATATGTTTGATGTGATATATAGATAGAACAATTTCTAAATCGAAAATAAAAACATTCGAAAAGAATAAGCATATTCTACTTTCCTCCTTCCCTTCTAAAAACATGTTGGACAGATTTGTTTACCTCATTGTACAATTTGCACTAATTTGTTTTTAGATCAAGTAGATTGCTTGTGTAAGGAGGCATGTAATACAGACGGAGCAGACCAGGAGTATATTGATATTAATGAAGAGTGTTCCGGAAATAATAAATGTTGTAAGCCCTGTTCTAGTAAGTTCTTAATCAATGATCACAAGACAAATATATAATGATTCTAAAAATAACACATCATACCTTTGATCGTTTGATATGATAACTTTTGTCAGGTAATCAAGTGAGGATCAAATTTGGTGTCGTTTTTGGAGCATTTTGGGGTTAAAATAAAGCTATACGTATGAATAGTTCTATCTATAAAAACGTATAACATCATCTAAATCTAAATCATATTTCATAAAAAAAAGACAAACAAAGGTAAAGTAAAATTACTGAACTGACTGATGTGATCTCTAGTGGTTCATTAACTGCAAAAGAATGTAGCAGCAAATAAACTACGATAGTAAAACTTCGTTTTGGTTTATTATTCATAAGTCATATTTGAAAAGCACAAAACAAAACTATTTTAGATTAAACGGCGATCAAATATTTCTCAAATGTTTTCTCTAGAAATGATATTTTTACTCTTTTGAAAAGCTATAACAGTTATTTTGATTGACAAATTCTTTAGATATGCATGCCACTACTGTATTACATCTAAATTATCAACTTTACAGGTACATGTGGTGGAAATTTCACTGGACCAATGGGAAGTTTTACTTCACCAAATTATCCATCAAACTATTGCAATAATCAAGATTGCTTTTATAACATCACAGTTGAGGATGGTGAAAGGGTAATATTGAACTTCACAAACCGTCGTTTTGATGCGTTCATCTGGAGTAGTGATTTTGTTAAGGTATATCTTTTTAAATGCATTCAACTAATTCCGATTTCATAATTTTATTTCTAAATTTTAAATAAAATTGATGCTTTGATTTCAGGTTTCTAAACATTGAAAGCGGAGAATTTAAGTTATGTTATAATTTTCTTCAGTGTTATATTTTTCTTCATTTTTCTACCGTTTTCATTCCAAGTATTTTTTCTTAAAAATGATTTACTGTATAAAGTAACAATAATTAAAACTGCAGAACACTATCAACAGAGGGATTTTATTTTTAAATGTTTCTGTTTTTATAAGTTGTCAGATGTTTGGCTTCATTTGATTTGAATCACTTTTTCCAAACAACGACATCAATATCTATGATAGCGGCGTTTACAATATTTAAAACAGTTGACACATAAAATGATACTAAAACCAAAATACTATATGAATATATATGTCTTTCTTTGAAGGTGTATAATGGAGAAATTGCTAATCCCGTGAAGATATTTGCATTTGTTGCTGGGCCATTTTCTTCTCCACAAGAAGTTGAAATTTCTGACAATCCTTCTTCTAACACAGTAATCGTCTACTTCTCTTCTGGCAAAACACAAACCAATCCTGGTTTTCAAGTAACTTATAAAATAAATTTGGTAAGTTTATCTGACATCTAATCACACAATATTAAGTGAATGATTATTAATAGTGTAGTAAAATAGACATAATACTGTGGCAGAAACAATGCGTAAGTCAATTAAAAAAACATGAGCATTTATAAATGGAGTAGACGAACTACTGTTTACAAAACACTACACGTAAAACTTTGAAGTTTGAGTAGCACGAACTTAAGTTAATAGAAGGGCTTCGGTAGGGCAGATTTCACAAGATGCACATGTATTTCGGAAATGGGAAAATCTGAAGGTTGTCATTATAATATAGATGATACTTACATAATTCTTATTCTTCAAAGCAGTACAAGAACTAACGAAAAAACATAAAGGATAAAAAACAAAATGAAAATATACACTGATATACCCTATTTTTGTTTTATTTTTCGGTAATTAATGACGGATAGCGTTTGACATCTTTGGCCGAACAGAATTATCATTTTTACATAATTTAATTGATTGTATGCTGGTTCATATTCTGGACGCCAGTCTTTGCTCCTTTCTAATAAAATCCACAAACAAAAAACAAATATGAAGCTTAGAAATGGAAAAATATTAAATACTAAACTCGTTCAAAGGGTATCTACACGTCTCAATCTTCAAAATCGCTTATCTAAAAATACTACCATCGCTAACATTTTTAACAATAAAATCGTGGTTACCCTTCTATCGATTAGTGTCATGCCAAAAATGACTTACATGTCCCCGTCTTTCCACCAACAATACGGTAAGGTCCACGTTTAATGGTCGCACATTTTCTTTAAATTTTGAAATTGATATAACTTGAAAAACAAACAGTATTATTTATTTACTCACATGAAACATACCGGGATGCGGTATTCAGTACGTAGGTGAAACTGGGCGATATTTATCTAAACGCACGCAAGAACACCTGTATCGTTTTAAAAGACCCAATAAATTCAAAAGTATCATTTATCAACACCTTAAGAAGCACAATCATCCTATTAAATATTTAACAGTTCAACCTTTAGAAGTAGTAAATAAGCAGCCTGGTGAATCTCATTCAAAGTTTGTACGATCACGGAAAATAATTGAATTAAATTGGATTAAAAAATTACAGACAGTCTACCCTCTCGGTCTTAATGATAATATCATGGGAATTGGTAATATATCAAGAACCGATTCTGTTAACATTTTGGATATAGTTTCTAAAACTGTTCGTAAAAACCGTTCTCATGGTCGTAGAAAAAATTGCAATCAAAGAAAATTTCGGACCAATCATACCAATATTTTGGACCTAATTTCTATTTCAAAAAACAACGGCAGACATTATCTGTTAACAAAGCTCTGTTATTACCGGTTAATAAGTTAAATAAAATTTTAGAGGATTGCAACACAATTTCATATAGCAGTCCTAAGTATGAAATCGTTCAAATTATAATGGCATATTGTTATTCTAAACAGTTTCCCAAAATTGATCGCCCTGAAGATCATAAAAACATTTTATTAAAATAAAGTATGTCAATAAAGGTTTTGATTTTGTAAATATTGTCGGTATTTTTAACGACCATTCTGTTAAAGAACAAATTCCTGGATATTTTGATAATACTGAGCTCCTCTTATTTGTTATATTTACAAGAAATCTACCCGGAAATATGTGTTTAATTATAGCCAATTGTGTAAAGATGTTAATATCAGTGAAAATACACCTACTTCATGTAATTGCAGTAATTCCGAATACATTTATGGACCCATTTCCATGTTATAACAGGAGATCTTAACATCGTTCAAGACCGAGAGTTAAAATCATTCCTCAGTAAAGGACCTAAATATCGTCCCCGTCAATCATTAATTGGAATGAGTGTCCTAATATTATCCACTACTCACTCCGTACGTACTGTTTAAAATGGATAAAACGGGAAAAAGCTGACAAAAATCTTTGGACTCTTTTTTAATTCAGTAATGAACATAGTTGATATACGTATTCAACATTTTAAAAAACATTTTACTCTTAACAACAACCATTATAAACCTATTTCTGGTATCAAAGATAAACTTAAAGAACTAGCCAAGGAATTTGTTTTTGTCCCGGCCGATAAAGCTGCTAATAATATCATTATTGTTTGACGTAAATTTTACATTGAGGTTCTGAAAAAAGAAATCACCAATTCACCAACATTCCAACTGACTCCATTTTCAGAAAACGACATCTGTAACAAACATAAACTTTTAGCTACCTCTTTACAAGCAGAACCAAATACAATGAAAGTCCCAACTATGTACTGGCTTCCGAAGCTACATAAAACACCTTACAAATATAGATTTATTTCGTCTTCAAGCCATTGTTCCACTACTAAATTGTCTATTCTTCTTACCATTTCACTTGGTACAATCAAAACCTGATAATAAATTGTTCAATTAAGGCCTTTGAAAATAGTGGAATTAATTACTTTTGGAGTGTCAAAAACTCGTTGGAAGTACTTGATAAATTGCATGCTTATATTGGTGATTTTGAATTTGTTCAAAGTTTTGATTTTTCTACCCTGTATACCACATTGCCTCACATTCTCATTAAGAAAAAATTCACACACCTAATTAAATGGGCATTTAAAAGTCAGAATGTGAATACATATGTTCTAACTCTTTTAGGTCATTTTTAGTAGCAATAAACAAAAGAACTATGTCAATTGGACATGCTTTGATACTATATCTGCCCTTGAATTTTTACTAGATAATATTTTTGTTCGCTTTGGAGATTCCGTATATCGTCAGGTTATCGGAATTCCAATGGGACTAACTGTGCACCACTTATTGCGGACCTGTTTTGTATTGCTATGAGTTACAATTTATGACTAAAATCAGCAACGACCCATCGAAACAACATCTGATACAAAATTTAATAATACTTTTAGATATTTGGATGATATATTGGCTCTCAATAATGACGACTTCAGTATGTATACTAAAGATATTTATCCTGTTGAACTTACTTTAAATAAAGCTAATACTAACAATGACCACTGCCCTTGCCTCGATCTTGATATCTATATCATTAACGGAAAGCTTAATACAAAATTTATGATAAAGAGATGATTTTCATTTCCTATCGTTAATTATCCATTTTAGATGGTGACGTTCCTTGTCACCATCTTACGGTGTTTATATATCTCACCTTGTACGATTCACTCGTGTATGTAACAACGTTTCAGATTTTAACGAAAGAAATTTATGTATTACTAAAAAATTATTACACCAGGGTTTTCGATATCACAAACTAGTCAAAACATTTACTAAATTTTATCATCGGTACAAGGACATCATTCGTAAATATAGCTCAACATGCAGACTTCTTATATGTTCAGGTATTTCACATCCAATCTTTTATGGTAATATTCTTTATAAAGCACAAAGATGTCAGTATTCACCTCAAAAGCTAACAAAACCTTTAAATAGACTTATTAAGAAGGGATATAGTTGCGATACTGTTGTCAGGTCTTTTAAGATTGCATATTTTGGCTTTAATATTGATTCACTTATAGGGTCTTTCATCGGAACTAAACACATTTATTTAAAAACCAGTTGTTGGCATGACACGGGTTATGCTCTTCTCATATATTTTATGATGGTATGATACTAAACCCCTAACGGGAGGGATTGTGCCTGATATTCATATGATGAAGACATAATCTTTCAATCAGTTTAATTGAGGTCTGGAGCTGGCATGTCAGTTAACTACTAGTAGTCTGTTGTTATTTATGTATTATTGTCATTTTGTTTATTTTCTTTTGTTACATCTTCTGACATCGGACTCGGACTTCTCTTTAACTGACTTTTAATGTGCGTATTGTTATGCGTTTACTTTTCTACATTGGCTAGAGGTATAGGGGAGGGTTGAGATCTCATAGACATGTTTAACCCGCCGCATTTTGCGCCTGTCCCAAGTCAGAGCCTCCGGCCTTTGTTAGTCTTGTATTATTTTTACTTTTAGTTTCTTGTGTATAATTTGGAGTTTAGTATGACGTCCATTATCACTGAACTAGTATATATATTTGTTTAGGGTCAGCTTAAGGACGCCTCCGGTGCGGGAATTTCTCGCTGCATTAAAGACCTATTGGTGACCTTCTGTTGTTGTCTGTTCTGTGGTTGGGTTGTTGTCTTTTTGACACATTCCCCATTTCCATTCTCAATTTTATTTTACTGAATTTTATTATACTAGTATCAAAACCTTAAGTAACCTACGCAAAAACAATATTACTATAAGAATATCGGCTTTTTTAAATTTTTCATTGTTTGGTTAACTGAAAAAAAAAGGAATTATGTATATAAAGTTAGTGGGTCAGCGGCCCAGTTCACATACCGATTACATGAATTACCTAAAAAAATTAATTAATCCTTATAATTCTTAACTCTAACATTTGTCAGTTTTATATACCCTTTTTTTCTTTGACTACTATTTCATATATTAACGTCAAATCCACAGTTGACATGTCGTAACCAATGAGTGACCTGCCATATTGACTAGCTAAAATCCGTAAATGCTCGATTAATGCAATAGAATTGAAAGTGAAACAACACCTATCTCAAAATGTCCATTTTCCGAACACGTAGCTCAATTACATTCAGCCTGAGAATTTTCATTCTCAAATTTGCATGTCTTTAAATGACGTTTATGGACTAAAATCATTCAAATTTCGCTGAACTTTATTATAGTTAAATTTCATATGTTGTCCAAGCTCTAATCCATGTTGGTATGCATTGATAAAGGACTATTAGTTCTGTATTTTTCGGTACTTGCATAGGCTACGAAAGAAATATCAGTACCATGGTTTGTCAAGGTGTAAACTAAGGGGGGAAATTATAACGTACCGATCCCATCCCATTTGTTATTTTCCAAATCGTATAAAATTCATATACTATTATTATAAGACTGATATACACATATTAATAAACACATTTAGGTAAAAATGTATCAATCAAGAATCTTTTATCGTCTGATATATTTTCTAAGGAGTATGCGAGAGTTTTGAATAGAATAGTGAGGAGAAAAACCAGTAAAACTAGTTAATATTTGATTTTTTATCAACTGGGTAATGCCTCTCACTGTGGAAACTCAGTCAATTGGTCAGTTTTATCTGGTCCCGTGGATACCCCTTATATACAGGCACTATATCCGTTACACCAAGGCATCTGCTATTGCGATATTGTGATACATTTGGTAAAACATATGGCTGGTGGTTAAATGATACTGATTGTTCAGTTGGTTGTTTCAAGGTTATCATATTTCAGGCAGTATTTTGTTTTTCAATTTAAACAGTAAAGGAAGGATATGTCCCAATGTCATGAATGTTATTTTATGAATACGAAAAAAAAAAAAAAAAAGAAAAAAACTGTATCCGTATTTTTATTTCATGGAATTTGTGTTCATTTCTTTTTTTCCTTTTTGTTTTTATTTTACAGATGACAGACCTGCACTTACATGAATAAGTGGAGCTATAGGTAGTAAGAACTTACTGTTGAAATAAAAGCTCAATGAAGTTATTTGAATGCAAGCTATTTGTTTATCTTGGTATAACTTGTCATTTAAAATTCTAAAATAACGTCCGACTGAAGATATATATAAATCCATTTATTGAAGTTTCAATTAGCGTAAACTTTAAAAAGATCGATCATACTAATCTTTATTTCACAATAATGGGTAACGCAATATCTCGTTTTTAAATACTTTGAAAGCAACTTCAATGCTTGTAATCATTAATGAATTTGAACTGTCGTATGTTGGTTGAAAATGACAAATATTATCACCTGAACATTTTTTAAAGACCTGATGAAACTAAATCAAATATTTGGTGTTAAAACATTTTACAAGTCATATACAGCTATTCACCAAAAAAAGGGCCTACAAGATATTTTATACATTATTCCACAAATGTGAAAAAACGGTGCCAGAAAAGAAATACATTGACCGATTTCTAACAGATAGCGATTGATTTAAATATAAATGGACATCAATCCCATAAACTGTAAAAAGATAATTTGGGACTGTTATTTCTTTAGCATGCAAGAAAACTATACATTGGTTTTAATAAATTTCCAATGTATTTGTATATCATAACGATCTTCAACAGTATACTTAATAACCCTCGCATATCTGCTATTGTTTAAAGTTTATGATGTGTAAAATGTAACATTTGGCTGATGAAATCATCAATATTTCTTGAATAGAGTTTTATTAATAGACAAGGAAGATTTGTGTAATTTGTGTATTTTTATTTAACTCATCAACGATCATTAACAGATGGTGCAAAAGACAGTCATGCAAAATTATGTATTATTTTCACAGTAAGAAATCAGAAAATGTCTTTACTCATTCATGTCATTGTGTATAACAGTTCAGATCTACAATAGTGTTTGTACAAGATACTAGAAACAAACAAAATAAAACTTATGACAGACACTTTTGTTTGTATTCTAGAAAGACAGACTAGTATAAAAATGTTCGGAACTGATACTTACCCTTCTACATGTATGTATCCCTGAAATGCATGAAGTTATTTTGTTTTTCTTTATCATCTGTTGTCTTCTTTGTCATATTTGATATTTGAACTTTGGTAAACAGTTGTTGACTAAATATATACTTTGTAGGTTATACAATCGATGTTTTTGTTTGTTTGATCGCCTATACCGTTGCGTTTTTTTGTCGTCTTCGTACACTATTTCCAGGAATTTATATTGTCATTTTGACATAATAACCTTTGGATACGGAAGGAATGCAATCATATTCATCTTTTACACATTTGTTGATTTTAGAGGTAGACTTTTCAAGAAATTGTCGTAATTCCAATGGGAACGAACTGTGCGCCTCTTCTTGTCGACCTAATCTTATTTTCATATCGGTGGGAGTTCCTTCAAACGCTTGTCAAAAACAAGAAGATCAAAAAAGCCAGATCAATTAATTTCACATTCTGATATATTTATGATGTTCTTTCCTCAACAATCCAAACTTTTCTGATTGGGTTCCATTAATATATTCTCCAGAACTAGAAATGAAAGAAACTACAGACACGGCTTCCTCCTCCTCATTTTAAGAATAATACCGCGAACTTGACAGAAGCTGTCATCTAAGTATTATAATCTATGCGAACGAGACGATTCTTATCTTGAAATTTCCACCACCTTAGCAGCAATATACCAACTTCACCTGCATATGGGATATATATTTTTAAATTATTCGGTATTCAAAAGCTAACAACTGCTAGTTCGACGTTATAAAACTTACCAGTGTATGAACAGATAGTTTATAAAACAGGGTTATGTCAAAGAAAGCGTCGCCCTTGTTCATCGGAAGATACCAAGACCTTGTTGATAAATATTCCGTATACACTTCACAAATAATACATGATGGTCTTGAAGTATAGATTCTAGGTACTGGTCTTTTGGGTTTTTATGTTGTTTTGTGTACTGTTGAATGTTTGTTTGTCTTTTTCTTTTTTAGCCATGTTGTTGTCAGTTTATTTTCGACTTATGAGTTTGAATGTCCCTTTGGTATCCTTCGCCTCTCTTTTAAAATTTGGTCCATATTTGGTAATATTCTATTGGCGTTGCTCGGTATTTATATATCCCGCCATTGTGTAATTGTCCTATGGTCATTTTTTTTTCTTGTCTTCCATTATTGCCTATGTGCTTAGTCTATAGAGTGTCTTTATGCCATTTTGTTTTTCTTTGTTGACAAAGTTGTTTGTTTTTATAGTGATTAACATTGTAACACAATGTTGACAGCTATATCCGAATTTTTGACATTTTTACCTATTTTGTCTGTTTGTTTTACTCACTCGTTGTTGTCAATACAAATGAGTGGTTTAGCTAGCTATAAAACCATATTTAGTCCACCATTTTCTACATAAGGAAATACCTGTACCAGGTCAGGAATATGACACTTGTTTTCCATTCGTTTGATATGTTTGAGCTTTTGATTTTGCCATTGGATAACGGACTTTCCGTTTTGATTTTTTTTAAGAGCTCGGTATTTTTGTTATTTTCTTTTTTCTCAACATCACTTCCATAAAATATAATAAATGATTATTCAAAAGTTCAAATTTATTAACATGCAAGGAAAGAAAGCCGACTGTGCGTGACCCTCATGGGTAGCCAAGGTCGTTAAACACCCCCTAGTAGTAGTATACATGGAAATCAAACCTTGAATTTTACACCATTACCTATGCATTGGTATATCATAGCTTGCTTCAACAGTATACTGAATTACGCTTACATATCTCCTGTTGTTTAAAGTTTATGGTGTGTTAAGATGTAACATTTGACTGATGAAATCATCAATATTTTTTGAATAGGACATGTTAAATCAATAGACAAGGAATGTCTGTGTAATTTTTAATTTTCAATTGACGTCATCAACATATGTTGCAAAGTACAGTCCGAAAAGCTTTGAAAATTCTACACGTTCGCAAAATTCATTGATTGCAATTTATTGATTGTCTATACCAAATAGCTGCAACAGAAAATACTAAATCCATCCCAGATTTGCTTTCGAAATTGTATTTAACTTTTGAATACTTTTATTATATGTTATTTCTAAAAGACATATTTGAATCATAGTTTGTTTCTTAATGCTTTTTGTTCTTTCTATTTTGAAAAAAAAGCAAACAAAATATAAGTTATGTACCAATAAAATTGAGAATGGAAATGGTGAATGTTCAAAGAGACAACAACCCGACCAAAGAGCAGAAAACAGCCGAAGGCCACCAATGGGTCTTCAACATAGCGAGAAAATCCCGCACCCGGAGGCGGGCTTCAGCTGGCCCTTTAAAAAAATATGTACTAGTTCAATGAAAATGGACGTCATACTAAACCCCAAAACATAAAAATGAACTAAAAGTTTGAACGGCTAGAAAGTTTGTTATAAAGTAAGAAAAGAACGACTCCCTGTCAATTTTTGTTTAAATGTTTATTGTGTTGTTCATAAATCCGGCCGTTAGTTTTCTCGTTTGAGTTGTTTTACTTTTTTCATTTCGGGGCCTTTTATAACGTTCTATGCCTTTTTCATTATTGAATGCCATATTATTTCTTATATAAGAAAACATTCAGTGTTGGTGTAATCTGGTCTGTCACTGTCAAAGAAAAAAAAAAAGAATATTTGAAATGAGTGAATCATAATTAAATATAAGTATTGCAAACAGCTTTTGTCAGATTGCGAATTCTGAGATTCTTTAAGTAAAATTTATATACAAAATTTTATAGTTTTTGTCTTACATATGGGCATACAATAATGTTTGAAAAAGATACACGAAACAATTAAAAATGACACATTTTACAAATCACCCCAAATATTTGGTTGGATTGGAATTGCTCAGTTTTTCTGTTTTGTATGTACATGTAGTGAACATGTTTTGGTAATGGTATGCCGTTTCTCCCGTTTCGTTTGACCTGGTGTTGTCAGTTTCTCTCTACTAATAACGTTTGGATATAACCTTGGTATCGTCCGGCTCTATTTTAATAACATCTTAACATTAATTTTGTTAAAATGCATTAAATATTGGTACCTTTTTTCAGCCTTGTTAATGCAAGTACAACATATATATATTATGGTACGTTCAGTTAGTACATTGCCAATTGATACGGATTGATTATAGGTTGTTTTATTGACAAAAAACAGACGTGAAAATACACAATATAATATAATGTGAATTTGACATTCAAATGGATTAAATAAGGAATTCGCATACACATTATTTATTGAACATCTTGATCGATGTTCATTCTTGTTTAGATACTATTTTGATATATTACAATTTGACAGCATGGCGTCTACAGTGAAATCTACATTGTAAAGGCTGTCTTGCCAATAACAAGTTAGCTTAATGAATGATTTATTGGTAAGTAATACTTGCATGTTATTTACAGTAAACAAATATATGAAATTTAATAAGAGTGAACAAGATGATATAAAAAGAAAAGACAGGGGAGGGGTGGGGTGGGGTGGGGTGCTGGGGTGTTTTAGGGGGGTGTTCTAGAGGTATTACAATTTGTTTGATAACATTTCAGATTTTTTATTTATCAAATAATACTTTGGCATACAAGTGTGATAACTTCATTTATATTGGAGGAAAGTTTCACTCTATTTTGATCCAATTTGACAAATCTATATTGTATCGCCATGTATATGTGTAGTCAATCTAGAGTTCAGTAAATATCATTTTTTGCTCAAAGTATCTGAAAAATTAGCTAGTTATGTTTTTGTATATTTAGATCGTATGTTGGAAGCTGCATTACATACACATATACATATCTTTTTGAAACTTTCTTGTGTTTATGGTATGTATAGTTTCTTGAAACAGTCAAATTATTTTATGATACCCGTTGTCATATATTTTGAATATTAAATGCAAGGTTTTTGTATTAATAACACGTCTTCCGATGAGGAGCATATTTTGCACTTCTTTCCATAATGATGTAAAGTGTTGGCATTCTAGGGCAAAATTGTGAAAAATTCTTTCTTAACATCGGAAAGTATTTTCGGATTGCCTACCACATGAACTGACACATATCTTGTTATGAAATAACGTCAATTAAATGTGAATATAGATGTTTATATATTTTGAATGAGTTTATTGCTAGTCGTCTAGTGTATATAAGTTATAGGTAATACATATTTTAAGGTTATTCTTGTCGTATAACACAACGAGGGGTGTCAGGATTGACCAAATGAAAGACCGATCGTAGGGAGGTCTTTAATTAGGCAACTCTGACAATCCGAGGTGTGTTCTAGAAGAACAAAATTAAAATATGAATTATCTAACTTATATTCCGTCAAAAATATGCTTTCTGCAAAGATTTGCAGGACATGCAACATATTTTACCGACCACACTAAAGTGGTTCGTTTATAATGTAACATAAAACTCATTAATTAATCTGGATATAAAGTTTAAAAATCATTATCTAGTTGCACAAGGAAATTTCACACACGTGAATTTAGATCCATGTGAATGTCATTTGAAATTCACGGGAATTTCACCTCAAACGAGCTTGTATGTAAAACTCACGTGAATAGATTTTACATGAGTTTCACGGGAAACTAATGTGAAACTCACGTGAAAATCATATGATTTTTTTTCCAGTTGAATTCACGTTAATTTTTAAAATATAGAAATTCTAATAACATCTAAATTTTCAAATTTGATTAAAAACATGAAAAATACTAAATTTCTATTGTATTAGTGATGTCACTGATGAGTCTACTGTTGGCGAAAAGTACATGTGACATATACGTATTTTTGACTGGTATATGTTTGTTAGTTTTTATAACTGTATAGAAACAAATGTTGGTTGACATTTTGTCCCGGAGGGTATCTCCAGACCAGTAGTCACCACTTTTATGTTGACATTAAATCTCGTTGATCTGTTCATATTCTATGAATTTACCATTTATAACATGTTAAATTAATAGAAATACTAAGGTTTTTCTACCTCCAGGAATAGAGGATGTCTAACCAGTTCGTGTTAAACGGGATTGATACGTATGAAATATAACAAAAAAATAAATCAGGTTCTGTTATTTCATTTAAATGCAAACTGTATAATTGATAAAAAAATCCAATTCTTGAAAGTATTATCACAACAAAAGAGAGGCTTCTCACTTTTGGCTTCACAACAAGCATTTGAACCTTTTTTTATGAGGACCAACCAGTAGTAGCTTTATAGCTGAATAGTTGAAGCACTGTTTTTTTTTTTTTTTAATTTGACCTCGCCTTTTTTGTCACTGAGAAAAGATACTATCTTGTGATTTATTGCTCTGCATAAGAATACAACAATTCATACACTTCTTCAAATGTTTTTTTGTGTTTATTTGATTGTTTGAATGACCAGCTGAAAATAAATTATCAAATTATAGGTGTACAACATTAACACATGTTTCAAATACTCGTACGAAGTGTATCATTTCCTTGCGTTATAAGCTTGACGTAGTTTCAAATGATAATTGCATGGATATGTCTTTTGTGTGTCATGTTGAAGTACAATTAAACAATACTAAATGTTTCTTTAAAAGTAATGTTAATTTAGAACCAACTGTGATAACTAGGTACTTGTAAAAGACAACTAACCTTTTTTTTTGCATAATTCGCTCTGGTGTACAAAATGCAATCATCCATTAATAGTCTGACAAATTCTGAAATTGGATTCACAATTTGGGCCAATGTGCGCAATTCATTTCCGGTAGGCGGTAATGGTAGCCTTTTCCTCAAATCTTCTGCCCATTTCGTTAACTTGGATATGCATGATGGTGGGTTTCGAAGCTGAGAAGTTTTCAAATATGCGATTAAATTTTCTAAAAAGGGCCTTGGAAAATTTAGTTCTTTGCATTATATATCTAAAACTTCCATAGTTTTCACGCTTTAATTTTATGGTCCGCTGCTCTTCAAATTAGATTTAATGGATAAGCTCAGTCACTGCTTAAAAATTGAAGTATGTCAAATAGCACTGCACAGAGATGTTTGTTAACGCAATATTTTTGATTTCGATTTATTTAATTTGAGGCACATACGAGATAATGGGTAGCCAAACCCTGAATCCTTTTCGTCATCAAGTGATGAAAGTATGAGATGCAAATCATCCAAATTCATAAATCATAAGGATTAAAAGAGAGGCGAAAGATACCAAAAGGACATTCAAACTCATAAGTCAAAAATAAACTGACAACGCCATGGTAAAAAAAAAAAAGAAAAGACCAACAGACAAACAATAGTACACAAAACACAACATAGAAAACTAAAGACTGAGCAACACAAACCCCACCAAAAACTGGGGTGATCTCAGGTGCTCTGGAAGGGTTAGCAGATCCTGCTCCACACGTGGCACCCGTCATGTTGCTCAGGTTAGTACAAACCCGGTAATCTGATTGATCCTATAAAGGAAAACCTCTTGATATTGCTGTGAAAAATTATCCAAGACCAAGCTGACACACATGCGTGTTTTATATAGACATTTGCATCGTTTGAAAGTTCATATTTCGAAAATTTCATTCCTGATAAATTACATATGCGTGTTTTATATAGATATTGGCATCGTTTGAAAGTTAATATTTCGGAAATTTTATTCTTGGTAAATTATAAAATGACTTATTTACAGTTGATGATATGTACACAAGACCACGTGTATTTAAAAATGTCAAACAGTATGTTAAACTTTATGTAGTTTTTAAAAGTACTTGTTTCTTACATTTACGAAAGAAAACAAGGAAACAAAATATAGTTGTTATACCGAGTAACTTGCTGTGATATGTAACAGATTGAATCTTAAAATAGCATACTACGTGCATGATTCTACGTTTGATACCTGACAGAAGAGTATATAGCAATACCTATTTTATTGTTAATACAACACTTATCATCAATATTTCAACCAAGTTATACCAAGATGAAGTTTGTAGCTATCTTTTTCATTGTATGTGCAGCTGTGATGATGATTTATCATGTGGAAGGTAAGTTGACTCCTTATCAAATTTATTACAATTCTATTGTTTTAACAAACTTTAAACTATTTGAGCAAAAATAAGGCATTCTTATTTAACATTCATTTGTATTTTTAAAGAAGGGTGTCTTCTGTATACTACTAGGCAAAACAAATCCCCAAACAGGAATTAAAAAGCACATTGGTTGAAAAAGAAATATTGTTGCATTTCTATATGTATATTTAGTTGACCGATACTCATTCAATACATTTCCATATTTACAGACAAAATGTCCTTTTCATTAAAATTTGTTTTTCTAACCATCATCGATATTAAGAATTTCGTTAATTTTCAGCTTTAAGCAGTTACTAGATTTTCTGAAAATATAAAACAATAAGTTGATAAAATTGTTTTAGTATATTGATTTGTTCACCATTATTTTCTTATAATATTGTACCAATATAAATCGTTCCATTAACTTTGATTAAGATCTGTTTAACGTATCTTGTAATTTTATGCTTTTATAAACATTATATTTGTTCATTGTTCATTGATTTGTACATTTATCTGTTCGTTATTTTATTTATTTGAATTGTTTTACATTAGACATTTCGGAGCCTTTTATAGCTTACTATGCGGTATGGGTTTTGCTCATCTAGTTGAAGGCCGTACGGTGATCTATAGTTGTTAACTTCTATGACATTTGGTTTCTGTTTCCTCATTGGCAGTCATACCACATCTTATTATCTTTATATGGTTAAATAAACAAATTTCTATGTACTTTTCATTAACAGCAAATATGGAAAGAATATGTATTTTCATATTGTTTATATGTCTTAACAATACAGAAGATTTGTATAACATCCTACCAGATTATGTGTATTAAGTGTTTCCCGCCTTTTTCATATTTGATTATGTTTTAAAATGATGCTTTAAGTATGTTCGCTGATTATGTTTTTTACTTTTTGTCAGATATTCGTCATCCCTCGATTTGATCCATGCAGTGCCATTAATAATTTGCCTCTAACCCTTATTTTTCTTTTCCTTATTTTATAAAATATTGTTTTGATAGAAAAAGTTAATATTAAATGTACAATATAACTATGGAGAATCATTTCCATGCCAAATTTTTGATGGCTTAATAACTCAAAAACAAATACACAGATCTTCTATTTTCTTTTGTTTTATTTTAGTGTCGTCATCTATTTACCTTCAATTTATAACTGTCTTTAACAAAACTTTTATATTATTTTGATTTATACCGTATTCTGTTCTTTATACTTGAAAGTAAGAGCGTATTGCTTTATCTACTAGACTGCCTTCATTGAATAAACTGTTTAAATTTTATAACTGTTAACCTCATTGACATGGTAAATATATCAAACATAGTTTGTACGCAAAACAATGAATACATTTACCAAACAACTATCTTATTCTTATAATTTGCATTGATAATATATTTTGTTATAAAAATAAGGAAAAAGTTAAATCACAAAAATACTGAACTCCGAGGAAAATTCAAAACGGAAAGTCCCTAATCAAATGGCAAAATATAAAGCACAAACACATCAAACGAATGGACAACAACTGTCATATTCCTGACTTGGTACAGGCATTTTCTAATGTAGAAAATGGTGGATTGAACCTAGTTTTATAGCGCTAAACTCTCACTTGTATGACAGTCGCATCAAATTCCATTATATTGACAACGATGCGTGAATAAAACAAACAGACATAATAGGTAAAAATGTCAAAATAGGGGTACAACAGTCAACACCGTGTCACAATCTTAATCACAACAAAAACAAACAAATATTTAACAAAGAAGCACTAAAAAGCATATATCACATTTAACAACCTCGTTCATTGCTTACTTATTTTGTATTTTATTTATGTATGCCAAATCAACCCATAAAGGATCGAGGAATTTTAAGAATCGTGACCGAATCGTAATTTTAATATTAACGCAAGCGTAGAATCGCATGTTTGACGTCAGAATGTAAACGTCACACAGATAGAGATATAAAATAATTTTGTCGTTCAAAGTGTGCAAAAATTATAATAGAACAATAACACAAGTACAGAGACACGTCATATGTATCAAAGAAACATAAAAAGTCACACGGACAAAGCACAGAAGTAAAAATGAAAAATAATACAAACAATACAATGACGGGATGCATAAGTACAGAGCCACGTCAAATGTATATCACCAAAAACAGACCAAACAGCAAAAGTAACATTAACAAAGACAAACAAAAGAACACTCCAACACGTTATTAAGATGATAAACAGCGTCAGTACGCAGAATCTATACTTCAACACCATCATGTATTATCTGTGAAGTTGATACGGAATATTTATCAACAAGGTCTTGGTAACTTCCGATGAACTTTTTTAGAAAAAGGACGAAAGAGGTATGATTGCCAAGGAGACAACTATCCACCAGAGTTCAAATAAAGTGGATGTAAGCAATTATAGGCAACCGTACGGCCTTCAACAATGCCCCCTAACCTGGGAGCATATTAATTTTCTAAGAAAGAAACAATCAAAAAGTTATATCTTCTAAATACATAATTTAGTCTACACGCGTATTGTTTGATATCAATACATCTATATTTATTTTATGTAAATTAAAGGAAGAATACATGAAGTGGATAATAATAGAAGAAATGAAAGAAAAGAAGAAGTTGGTAAAAATGAAAAGAACGACACAAAGGAAAAATGCGGAGGAGAAACGGAAATGAAAATGATGGTATGTAATATATATTTGATATAGGCTAAAATGATGAGAAGTTCTTCATATTTTGTTCATACGGTAACCATGCAAGATTATTTTAGTTAAAAAAATAATCAAAATTATCTTTTCACCATAGTTGCTTGTAACTAACATACCTTTTGTTGATATCATATCTAAATTAATAAATAACTTCCTTTTTTCAAAATAAAATACAACAAACTATATATATGTTTTGAATCAGTGTAAACAGTTACATGCGTTTGACAGCGAAAGTGACCCTGGGTGTATCTAATTTTAATCAAACAAATTAAACAGCAAATAAGTTTTTTTCCAATATTATTTTCTGCATATCTTTATCAACTATCAAAAATGATTCTTTTTTTTTTAATGTGTATTACGATTTGATTGGAAGGTGGAAAGGCCTTCAATTGTCCTCAGAACAATATGTTTTCAAATACATGTATTATCATTATTCGTATTATTATTATCCTTATTATTTAAATTGATATTATTATCCTTATTATTTAAATTGATATTATTATTCTTATTAATTGAATTGATATTATTATTATTAGAAATAGAAGTATTGCATAGATGAAGTAAATATAAATAAGAAGATGTGGTATGAGTGGCAATGAGACAACTATCCATCCAAGTCACAATGTGTAAAAAGTAAACAGTTTTAGGTCAAAGTACGGCCTTCAACGCGGAGCCTTGGCTCACACCGAGCAGCAAGCTATAAAGGGCTCCAAAATGACTAGTGTAAAATAATTCAAACAGAAAAACCAACGGTCTAATCTTTATAAAAAACGAGAAACGAAAAACACTTATAAACTACATCAACAAACGACAAGCACTGAACAACAGGCTCCTGACTTAGGACAGGTGCATAAAATGCAGTGGGTTTAAACGTTTTAACAGGCGCCAACCTTCACCCTAACCTGAAACAGTGGTGTAACATTACAACATAAAAAGACACACAATGAAATATCAATTGAAATGTCTTAACTCGATCAAAAAGACATATTCACAAAAACAAGTAAATATACACTGCACGAATTAGTTTGATCTATGACACAATATAATTAAAAAAGATGTATCAATGTGAAAAAGACAACTTTAACCTAGGGCAAAATGGCGTTAAATAAAGTAACGCACATAGGTAAATTGAAATATAATAAGTTTGTTGTTAGGAGTACCGAAACATTTTTTACAAAAGAAATGTGTTGTTCATAGTACGAGTACAGAAGTGAAAATGTATCGTCTTTCTAAATACTTATCAAAGGTGGTACATATTAAAAATAGTAAGACGAGATATAACACAAAATAAGTAAACATTGAATAGCAGAAATGCAAATTGTGTCAACAGGTCAAATTAACACGAAAGTACGATTTAAGAGTACTCGCAGTTACTGAAAGCTAGTTAAAAGCCAAAATTAATTAATAATACAAAATCATGCATCAGAGGCTAAAATCAATTAAAACACATCCCAGGCAGGGATTTAGTGTTTTAACGCCATGGAAAGTCAAAGAAGACATAACTTGTGCAATGCCAAAATAAAGGTAACGACAAGCAGTAGGATAGTTAGGATTTAACCTTATGATAAATATGTATGATGTTATATATAGATAAAACAATTTCTAAATAGAAAATAAACGTGGATGTGTATATATAAATCCCAAAAAAAACATTCAAAAAGAATAAGCATATTCTACTTTCCTCCTTCCTTTTAAAAAAAAAATGTTGGACAGGTTTGTTTACCTCATTGTACAATTTGCACTAATTTGTTTTTAGATCAGGTAGATTGCTTGTGTCAGGAGACATGTAATACAGACGGGGCAGACCAGGAGTATATTGATATTAATGAAGAGTGTTCCGGAAATAATAAATGTTGTAAGCCCTGTTCTAGTAAGTTCTTTATTCATGATCACAAGATAACCCTAAACAAATATATAATGATTCTGAAAGTAACACACCATACCTTTGATCGTTTGATATAATAAATTTTGTCAGGTAATCAAGTAAGGATCAAATTTGGTGTTGTTTTTGGAGTTAAAATAAAGCTATACGTATGGATAGTTCTATCTATAAAAATGTATAACATATGTAAAAATAATTCGTTTTCGTTTAAAAGTTTCCCTCAGTTTACATTTATTGTTTTCTTGAATTTCTTACTGTTTAAAATCTTAATCATATTTCATGAAAAAAGACAAACAAAGGTAAAAGAAAATTGCTGAACTGACTGATCTGATCTCTAGTGGCTCATTAACTGCAAAAGTATGTAGCAGTAACTAAGTAAAACTTCGTTTTTGGTTTATTATTCATAAGTCATATTTGAAAAGTACAAAACAAAACTATTTTAGATTAAACGGCGATCAAATGTTTCTCAAATGTTTTCTCTAGAAATGATATCAGCGCAATTTTATTCTTTTGAAAGCCTATAACAGTTATGTTGATTAACAAATTCTTTAGATATGCATGCCACTACTGTATTACATCTAAATTATCAACTTTACAGGTACATGTGGTGGAAGTTTCACCGGACCGATGGGAAGTTTTACTTCACCAAATTATCTATCAAACTATTGAAGATTGCTTTTATAACATCACAGTAGAGGATGGTGATAGGGTAATATTGAACTTCACAAACCGTCTTTTGATGCGTTCATCTGGACTAGTGATTTTGTTAAGGTATATCTATTTTAAATGCATTTAACTAATTCCGATTTCATAATTTTATTTCAAAATTTTAAATAAAATTGATGCTTTGATTTCAGGTTTCTAATCATCGAAAGCGAACAATTTAAGTTATGTTATAGTTTTCTTCAGTGTTATATTTTTCTTCATTTTGCTACCGTTTTCATTCCAAGTATTTTTCTTAAAAATGATTGACTGTATAAAGTAACAATAATTAAAACTGCAGAACACTATCAAACAGAGGGATTTTATTTTTAAATGTTTCTGTTTTTATAAGTTGTCGGATGTTTGGATTCATTTGATTTGGATCACTTTTTTCCCCCACAACGACATCAATATCTATGATATCGGCGTTTAAAATATTTAAAACAGTTGACACATAAAATGATACTTAAAACCAAAATACTATATGAATATGTATGTCTTTGTTTGAAGGTATATAACGGAGAAATTGCTAATTCCGTGCAGACATTTGCATTTGGTGCTGGGCCATTTTCTTCTCCACTCCATATTGTAACTATCATATCTATTTAGTTGGCCTAATTTGTTTTGTGTGGCCTAAGAATGTTTACATTATATATTGTGTACAAATTATACACATTGTGTTACAACTATGCAGTTTAGAATTCACTGGAACATTCATTGATACTCATGGAATGATTAGAACTTTCTATTTCACTTACATAACGTTTCCAGAATGATCATAACAAAAGATGCGTAATTTATATTTCTAGCGTTGTCTAGAAATTTCCGTTTGAGTATTTAAATGCAGACCCAAAAGTTAGTTGAATATAGAGATTTAGAGATAGACATAGATAGACTTAGACATCAATAGACATCAACATTCTCAACAGTTGGATTGACACTTTTATTTACAAACTACATCATACTAGATTGTGACCAATTGGATATAATATTCTGTAGATTCCCGTGAAGATTTCCGGATAAAGAAAAGATAAAAGATTGGACTCATATTTTGACAGTTAAGTTGACATTTCTTTTGTGTAATACTTTTGTAAACTAGGGTATAATAAATCTTGTTAAATTTTATTATTGATTTGTGTCTTTGTTGGCTACAATTAAAAGGCGATTTTCTGGCATAACAGAAATTGGGGCTCAAGTCCGGGATAACGTTAATATCTTATTTAAAAAAAAAATTGTTTCAGTATTTTTATTTAAGCTAGCCAACAAAATTCTACAAAATGGCATTTGATGTCGGTAAATTTTGAAAACGCCAGACCTGGAGGGTTTGATAATTTAAAGAAAGAGGAATTAGTGTTGCTTGCTAAACATCTGAAATTAGACTTTAGAGTATCTATGAGAAAACAAATTATAAAAATTTGTTAATAGACAAATTAGTTGACGCAGAAATTTTAGGTGAAGAGGCTCTTGATCTGAAGGTCGAAAATGTTGACGCTATCAAATTAAAACAGCTTGAATTAGAACATGAACTCAAAATAAAACAATTGGAAAAGAAGAAAGACAAGCAGAACTTCAAATGAAGGAAAGGTTAGAGATGGAGAAGATGAAAGAAAAGAAAAGAAGATGACTTTAAATTAAAACAGGCAGAACTTGAAATGAGAGAAAGGTTAGAGATTGAAAAATGAAAATTGAAATGGCAAAAGAAGAAAGCAACACTAAATTCCAGTCAAAATCAGAACATCTTAATTTTGATGCAGCAAAAACATACGTTTGGTTCCCAAATTTTGTGAAAAAACAGTTGACAAATTTTTCCACAGTTTGAGAAAATTGCTCAAAATTTGAAATGGCCGAAGCCTTTTGGACTACAATGCTGCAAAGTGTTTTTGAGGGCAAGGCCGCTGAAATTTACTCAGCACTTTCATCAGAAAATAGTTCTGATTATGACAAGGTTAAAAGGAAGTTTTGAAAGCCTATGAGCTAGTGCCAGAAGCATATAGACAGAAATTTAGGTCTTATAAAAGTTTGATTCACAAACCTATGTTGAATTTGCTAGGAAAAGAAGATCTATTTGATAAATGGCTTACGTCAAAGAAAATAGATAAAATTTTGATAATTTAAGACAATTGATGTTATTAGAAGAGTTCAAGCAGTGTGTTCATTTAGACTTAAAACACATTTAGATGACAAAACTGTTGAGACATTGCAAGATGCAGCTGTTATTTCCGATAATTATACCCTTTCACATAAAAGAAGTTTCAAAGGTCAAAATTTTAATACTTCGAGTGGCAATTACAAGAATCAAAGCACTGAGCGTACTGATAGTAAGCCTGTTGCACAGAATAAGAGCCAGTCTAGTTATAATATGTCTAGTCCAAAATTTGATACTTTTGAGAAGAAGTCACTGACTTGTGCTTATTGTAAGAAGAATGGTCACCTGATGGCTGATTGTTTTAGACTCCAGAAGAAGAATGAAAGAGATAATAAGCCCAAGACCAGTGCTTGTACGACACCCCGTGTTGCCAATATCTTGGAATGTCCTGCGAGTCAGGCTTTTAAGTCCAGTTTTGTGATTACATGGAGGATTATAAACCTTTATGTCTGATGGGTTTGTTTCTATTGTTGATAATACTACTCCTCAGCCTATTAAGATTTTACGGGACACTGGAGCTTCTCAGTCTTTATTGTTAGAAGGTGTGTTGCCTTTGTCCGAGGAGACTTCTGTTGGTGCCTCCGTTTTGTTACAAGGTGTGGAGTTAGGTTGTATAGATGTTCCCTCCATCGTATTTATCTGAATTCAGATTTGATAACTGGGCCAGTTGTTGTGGGTGTTCGTCCTAATCTCCTGTTGAGGGTGTTTCATTATTGCTAGGAAATGATCTAGCTAGGAACAAAGTGGTTGCTGAACCAATTGTTACCAGTGAACCAGTGGTGGATGTTAAATCACCTGAAGATGATGCTGAACTGTATCCAGCTTGTGTCGTTACTAGGGCGAAGGCTGAAAACAACAAAATGAGGATTTGCAAGAAGACCAGTTTGATTACATGAACCTTTCTGACACCTTTCTAGCCAACATTGAAGGTCCCGGTAACTCAGAGAAGGCCATAATAAGACCACCTAGCATTAGCAAGAATGTAATTATGCCATGGCCAGATGTAAACCGCCATTCATTAGACCGAAGGAAATTTGTTGAAGAACAAAGTAAAGACCCTGAGGTTCTTCAGCTCTGCAAGAGGGCTCAACCACAGGAGGAAGCAGACAAAGTGGCCGAATGCTATTACCATCAAGACGGTATTTTAATGAGAAAGTGGAGGCTCCCTGATGCTACTCCAGAGGAGGAATGGAGAGTGGTATACCAAGTGGTGGTGCCTAAAGTCTATAGGCAAGATATTATTGGTCTTGCCCATGACACCCCCTTGGCTGGACACTTAGGCATAAGGAAGACTTGCCTTAAGATCTTGCAGCATTTCTACTGGTCAAGACTTAGAAATGATGTCGCAGAATACTGCAAATCATGCCATATATGCCAGGTTGTTGGTAAGCCTAACCAGAAAATACCACCAGCACCACTTCTGCCTATTCCAGCCTTTGAAGAACCTTTCAGCCGAGTACTCATTGATTGCGTTGGACCTTTACCGAAAACCAAGACCGGAAATGCGTATTTACTGACGATCATGTGTACCTCCACTCGTTTTCCTGAGGCTATTCCGTTAAGGAATATCAAGACACCTACTATTGTCAAAGCTCTGATCAAATTTTTCACGCTAGTAGGACTTCCAAAGTCTATACAGTCCGACCAGGGTTCAAATTTCATGTCAGGTTTATTTCAGCAAGTCGTGTACCAGTTAGGGATTGCTCAGTATAGGTCAAGTGCTTATCATCCCGAATCTCAAGGTGCCTTAGAACGTTTTCATCAAACATTGAAGAACATGATTAGAACTTTTGTCTTCAATTTGACAGGGATTGGGATGATGGTGTTCACTTTTACTTTTGCGGTCCGAGAGGCTGTTCAAGAATCCCTTGGTTTTAGTCCCTTTGAGTTGGTATTTGGTCATACTGTAAGGGGACCTTTAAAATTGATAAAGGAAAAGTGGCTTACTGAACACACTGACTTGAATCTTCTAGAATATGTATCTAGATTTAAAGAAAAATTGTATACTGCTTGTCAAATTGCTCAGAACAATTTAAAACTGTTCAGAATAAGATGAAAATATGGTATGATAAAGATGCCAGGGACAGAGTTTTTGAGCCAGGTGATAAGGTACTTGTATTTTGCCAGTCCCTGGACATCCATTACAAGCTAAATATTGTGGTCCTTATACCATTGAGAGTAAAATCAATGATTTGAATTATATTGTAAAAACACCAGGTCGGCGTAAACAAAATAGAGTGTGTCACATTAATATGTTAAAACCATATTTTGAGCGTGCTAATGGAGGTGAGAGTAAACCAGTTGCCACTTTAGCCATGGTTAAATTGGAGAACAATCATGACAAACCAGATATAATTGAACCTCCTTTTAGTTCTAAAACTATGGAAGAGACAGTTAGATTGAAAAATTCAGAAATTTTGTCAAATTTAGATTCAAAACTTGCACATCTGTCTTTTGATCGTAGAGAAAATTAAAAGCCTTGGTATTTTCTTTTAAAATCTTTTCCAGATGTGCCAAACAAAACCACTGCTGTTTGTCATGATGTCGATGTTGGTGATGCTTCTCCAATTAAGCAACATCCTTACCGGTTCAATCCACTCAAACTTGAATTTATGAGAAAAGAAATTAAATATATGCTTGACAATGATATTATTGAGCCGAGTAACAGTGAATGGAGCTCTCCTTGTCTGCTTGTGCCCAAACCAGATAAAACCTTTCGTTTCGTAACTGATTTCAGAAAAGTGAATTCTGTTTCAAAATCTGATTCCTATCCGATTCCAAGGATAGACGATTGCATTGATAATATTGGGCAAGCAAAATTTGTGAGCAAATTTGATTTATTGAAAGGTTACTGGCAAGTCCCATTGACACAGAGAGCTCGAGAAATATCAGCTTTTGTCACACCAGACGGCTTATTTCAATATACTGTAATGCCGTTTGGCATGAAAAGTGCTCCAGCTACATTTCAAAGAATGATCAATAATGTTATAAAAGATTTAGACTGTTGTTATGCTTATATTGATGATCTTATTGTATGTAGTGATAGCTGGGAAGAACATTTAACACATTTATATGATACTTTTGATAGATTGTCACAATCAAATTTGACTGTAAATCTTGGTAAAAGTGAATTTTGCCAGGCCACTGTTGATTATTTAGGGCATACCGTTGGCCAGGGTCAAGTGAAACCTATTACGGCTAAAGTGGATGCAATTACTAAATTTCCTCCTCCTACAAATAAAAAACAACTTATGAGATATTTAGGCATGATTGGATTTTACAGAAAATTTTGTTCAAATTTTGCTACTGTTGTTCAACCATTGACTCATCTTTTACGGAAAGATTCTAAATTCATCTGGAGTGAAAATTGTCAAAACGCTTTTGAAAATAGCAAAACACTTTTAATTAATAATCCAGTTCTGATCACTCCAGACTTTGAAAAACAATTTAAACTTGCCGTTGATGCAAGCGATGTAGGAGTTGGAGCTGTTTTATATCAGGAAACAGATGATAATGTTGAGAAACCTATATCATATTTTTCTAAGAAATTAGATAAACATCAGAAAAATTATTCAACTATTGAAAAAGAGTGTTTTGCACTGTTGTCTGCACTTCAACATTTTGATGTATATTTAAATCCCACTGTGCATCCTATTCTTGTTTATACTGATCATAATCCTCTCACCTTCATACATAAAATGAGAAACAAGAACCAGAGATTGACTAGGTGGAGTTTATTGTTACAGGAATATGATGTTATTGTAAAACATATTAAAGGTAAAGATAATGTAATAGCAGATGCTTTAACTAGAACTTATTGAAACACTTTGTATATACTATGCATTTTTGTACATATTATTCATGAAAAGTTTTGTTACACTCAAACTTTTTTAAGGGGAGGTGTTATGATATTGTAACTATCATATCTATTTAGTTGGCCTAATTTGTTTTGTGTGGCCTAAGAATGTTTACATTATATATTGTGTACAAATTATACACACTGTGTTACAACTATGCAGTTTAGAATTCACTGGAACATTCATTGATACTCATGGAATGATTAGAACTTTCTATTTCACTTACATAACGTTTCCAGAATGATCATAACAAAAGATGCGTAATTTATATTTCTAGCGTTGTCTAGAAATTTCCGTTTGAGTATTTAAATGCAGACCCAAAAGTTAGTTGAATATAGAGATTTAGAGATAGACATAGATAGACTTAGACATCAATAGACATCAACATTCTCAACAGTTGGATTGACACTTTTATTTACAAACTACATCATACTAGATTGTGACCAATTGGATATAATATTCTGTGGATTCCGTGAAGATTTCCGGATAAAGAAAAGATAAAAGATTGGACTCATATTTTGACAGTTAAGTTGACATTTCTTTTTGTGTAATACTTTTTGTAAACTAGGGTATAATAAATCTTGTTAAATTTTATTATTGATTTGTGTCTTTTGTTGGCTACAATTAAAAGGCGATTTTCTGGCATAACACCACGAATAGTTGAAATTTCTGACAATCCTTCTTCTAACACAGTTATCGTCTACTTCCATTCTGGCGAAACACAAACCAATCCGGGGTTTCAAGTAACTTATAAAATAATTTGGTAAGTGCATCTGATATCTAATCACACCTTATTAAGTGAATGATTATTAATAGTGCAGTTAAAGAGAACATAATACTGTGGCAGAAACAATGCGTAGGTCAATTAAAAAACCATGAGCATTTAAAAAGAGAGTAGACGAACTACAGTTTACAAAACACTACACGTAAAACTTTGAAGTTAGAGTAGCACGAACTTAAGTTAACAGAAGGGCTTCGGCAGGGCAGATTTCACAAGAGGCACATGTATTTCGGAAATGGGAAAATCTGAAGGTTGTCATTATAATATAGATGGTACTTACATGATTCTTATTCTTCAAAGTAGTATAAGAACTAACGAAAAAACATGAAGGATAAAAAACAAAATGAAAATATGCACTGAATAATATTATACTAGTATCAAAACCTTAAGAAACCTACGCAATAACAATATTACTATAGGAATATCAGCTTTTTTTTATATTTCATTGTTTTGTAAACTGAATTAAAAAAATGAAATTATGTATATAAAGTTAGTGGGTCAGCGGCCCAGTTTACATACCGATTACATGAATTACCTCTAAAAAAATTGATTAATCCTTATAATTCTTAACTCTAACATTTGTCACGTTTTATATACCCTTTTTTTCTTTGACTACTATTTCATATATTAACGTCAAATCCACAGTTGACATGTCGTAACCAATGAGTGACTTGCCATATTGACTAGCTAAAATCCGTAAATGCTCGATTAATGCAATAGAATTGAAAGTGAAACAACACCTATCTCAAAATTTCCATTTCCCGAACACGTAGCTCAATAACCTTCAGCCTGAGAATTTTCATTCTTAAATTTGCATGTCTTTAAATGACGTTTATGGACTAAAATCATTCATCAATCAAATCATTTATTATAGTTAAATTTCATATTTTGTCCGAAGCTCTAATCCATGTTGGTATGAATTGATAAAAGAATATTAGTTCTGTATTTTTCTGTACTAACATAGGCTACGAAAGAAGTACCAGTACCATGGTTTGTCAAGGTGTAAACTAAAGGGGAAATTATAACGAACTGATCCCATCCCATTTGTTATTTTCCAAATCGTATAAAATTCATATACTATTATTATAAGACTGATATACACATATTAATAAACACATTTAGGTGAAAATGTATCAATCAAGAATCTTTTATCGTCTGATTTATTTACTAAGGAGTATGCGAGAGTTTTGAATAGAATAGTGAGGAGAAAAACCAGTAAAACTAGTTAATATTTGATTTTTTATCAACTGGAGTAATGCCTCTCCATGTGGAAACTCAGTCAATTGGTCAGTTTTATCTGGTCCCGTGGATACCCCTTATATATAGGCACTCTATCCGTTACACCAAGGCATCTGCTATTGCGATATTGTGATACATTTGGTAAAACATATGACTGGTGGTCAAATGATACTGATTGTTCAGTTTGTTGTTTCAAGGCTATCATATTTCAGGCAGTATTTTGTTTTTTTCAATTTAAACAGTTGAGGAAGGATATGTCCCAATGTCATGAATGTTATTTTATGAATACGAAAAAAAACTGTATCCGTATTTTTATTTCATGTAATTTGTGTTCATTCCTTTTTTTCCATTTTTGTTTTTATTTTACAGATGACAGACCTGCACTTACAATGTACATGAACACGTTGAATTATAGCTAGTAAGAACTTACTGTTGAAATAAAAGCTCAATAAAATTATTTGAATGCAAGCTATTTGTTTTCCTTGGTATAACATATCATTTAAAATTATAAAATAACGTCCGACTGAAGATATATATATAAATCCATTTATTGAAGTTTCAATTAGTGTAAACATTAAAAAGATCAATCATACTAATTTTTATTTCACAAAAAGTAAACGAAACGCAATATCTCGTTTCTAAATACTTTCAAAGCAACTTGAATGCTTCAAATCATTAATGAATTTGAACTGTCGTATGTTGGTTGAAAATGACAATTATTATTACCTGGAAATTTTTTAAAGACCTGATGAAACTAAATCAAATATTAAAACATTTTACAAGTCATATACAGTTATTCACCAAAAAAAGGGCCTACAAGATATTTTATACATTATTCCACAAATGTGAAAAAACGGTGCCAGAAAAGAAATACATTGACCGATTTCTAACAGATAGCGATTCATTTAAATATAAATGGACATCAATCCCATAAACTGTAAAAAGATAATTTGGGACTGTTATTTCTTTAGCATGCAAGAAAAATATACATTGGTTTTAATACCAATATACACTATTTCCAATGTATTTGTATATCATAACGATCTTCGACAGTATACTTAATAACCCTCGCATATCTGCTTTTGTTTAAAGTTTATGATGTGTAAAAATGTAACATTTGGCTGATGAAATCATCAATATTTCTTGAATAGAGTTTTATTGATAGACAATTAATTGGAATTAGTAGTATACAAATAGATTAATAGACCTTGTGAGCTTTTGCAATTTTTGGAATCATTCTTGAATTTTTTATTAGAAATTCCGTGTCTTTGAATATCTTTGAAAGATTGCTTTTAATGTTTTCAAAAGCAGTTAAATTTGCTGTCATGTTGTTGTAGAATTCTCTAACGGCATCGGAATAACGTCCTTTGATTTTGATACCAGGATACATCATTGTAATTCCGGTGTTAATGAGTTCTATTCCATCACATCGAATTTTTACAAAGCAACTTTGCTCGTTACCCTTAACCGTAGGATCTTGGATTACATTGCTGTTTAATAATTCATAATAATATACAGGGTAAGCAACTAATAACAAAAATATAGATATGCCGGCTAAAGAAATGCCGTTTGGAGCCATCAAATGGGTGACTGCAAATCCGTAGTGTATATAACCTGTAAGTAAACAATATAATACTATTAAAAAGTAAAACACATGATCGCAAGTGCTTAAAGGAACGCATAAGATTAATGATGCAATACTAATTGATGTTAATATAAAAACAGTCTACAAAACACAGCATAGAAAACTAAAGACTACCAACCAAAAACCTTGTATGACTTCAGTGCTCCGGCTTAAACAGATAACACTCAAGACGGGACACATATAGCCTATATAGATTCAAAGATACACAGGTCATTAAAGATGGCATATTTTGGTATTAATATTGATTCACTCATAGGGTCTTTGCATTGGAAATAAACACATTTATTCTAAAACCAGTTTTTGGCATGATACGGGTTATGTTCTTCTCATATATTTTATTATGGTATGATACTAAATCCCTACCGGGAGGGATTGTGCTTGATTTTCATATGATAAAGACATAATATTTCAATCAGTTTAATTGAGGTCTGGAGCTGGCATGTCAGTAACTGCTAGTAGTCCTTTGTTAATTTATGTATCGTTGTAATTTTGCTTAGTTTCTTTTGTTACCTATTCTGACATCGGACTCGGACTTTTTTTAACTGAGTTTTACTGTGCGTATTGCTGTGTGTTTGTTTTTTTTTCTACATTAGCTAGAGGTATAGGGGAGGTTGAGATCTAACTAAACATGTTTAACCCCGCTGCATTTTGCACCTGTCCGCAGTCAGGAGCCTCTTGCCTTTGTTAGTCTTGTATGATTTTAATTCTAGTTCATTAATATGTTTTGGAGTTTAGTTTGACGTTCATTTTCACTGAAATAGTACACATATTTTTGTTTAGGGGCCATCTGGAGTACGCCTCCGGGTGCGGGATTTTCTCGCTGTGTTGAAGACCCATTGGTGGCCTTCGGCTGTTTTCTGCTCTTTGGTCGGGTTGTTGTCTCTGTGACACATTCCCCATTTCCATTCTCAATTTTACAGTATGACATATACGATAATAATCTATACAATTAGATCACTAGATCTATTTTTTTACCAATCTTGGAAATCTTAAATTACTAGCTCTGATGTGAACGTTCATCTGACAATATTATACGCATATTCAGGACAATTAAATGGTATATGCTATATAGATCAACTCCACATAAACATTAGTCTAACTTCCACCATAGTTTATTCTTATTAACCCCTCAAAAAGATATATGATATCAACTATCCAACAGAATCCTTATTTTGCTGTTCTAAGCAGATTAATTTAAAATAAAGAGATTTAAACCCGCTGCATTTGTTTGCACCTGTCCTAAGTCAGGAATCTGATGTTCAGTAGTTGTCGTTTGTTGATGTGGTTCATAAGTGTTTCTCGTTTTTATATAGATTAGACCGTTGGTTTTCCCGTTTGAATGGTTTTACACTAGTAATTTTTGGGGCCCTTTATAGCTTACTGTTCGGTGTGAGCCTAGGCTCCGTGTTGAAGACCGTACTTTGACCTATAATGGTTTACATTTAAGTCCTTTTTGACTTGGATGGAGAGTTGTCTCATTGGCACTCATACCACATCTTCTTATATCTATGTGGTATGATTGCCAATGACAACTATCAACCAAAGTTACATTGAAGTGGATGTAAACAATTATAGGCAACCATACGGCCTTCAACAATGGGAAAGACCCATACCGTATAGTCGGCTATTAAAAAAAAGCCCCGAAATGAAAAATATGAAACAATTCGAATGAGAAAACTAACAGCCTAGTCTATAACAAAACAAATTACAAAAAACAAATATGACAGACATGAATTAACATCAACCACTGAACTACAGGTTCCTGACTTGGGACAGGCACATAAAGAATGTGGCGGGTTTAACATGTTTATGAGCACTCAACTCTCCCCCTAATCTGGGACAGTTGTGTAACAGCACAACATAAGAACAAACTATCAGATCAGTTGAAACAGGTTTAACTCATCAGATCGATACAAAGAAAAACATTAAACAAAAACACTGACAGGACGCGGCAAGATATATATATATATATATATATATATATATATTTTAACGAACGTAATCAATGCATCACTAGTAAATTATTAAGTCAGGGATTTCGTTACCATAAATTACGTAAAACCTTTGCTAAGTTCTTTCATAGATACAAAGATTTGATTAGTAAATTTGGCTGTGCCTGTAGAAAACTGATTAAAATACGGTATTTCACATCCTAAATTTTACGGTAATATTGTACTTAAAGCGCGGAAATCACTATGTGATCCGTGTAAACTCATCGAACCTTTAAATAAACTTATTAGTTCAGGTTATCTTACCAATGTTGTAATTAGATCTTTGAATATAGTTTACATTGGCACTAATATCGATTTTGTCATCAGCAAATTAAAACATAACTAAATTTGTATTCTTTTCAAACGGGATGTTTAAAGACACACCCACGTTCATTTTGATCTAAAAAGAGGTTAAACTCCTAACTATCCTACTGTCTGTCGATACATTTATTTTTGGCATTGCACTAGTCATGTCTTCTTTGACTGTCCATGAAGTTAAAATACTAAATCCCTGGGATGTGTTTTAGTTGATTTTAGTCTCTGATGCATGATTTTTATTATTAATTGTTTTGGCTTTTAACTTTCTGTCAGTAACTGCAAGTACTCTCAAATCGTACTTTCTTGTTTATGTGACCTGTTGATACTAATTGTAATGCTTTTTGTTATTTAATGTTATTCAGGGTTATATTTGGTCTATATACCAGCTTTGATAAGTGTTTGGTACTAATATAAATTTCCACTTCGTACTATAAACATCAAAATTATTTATTTTGTTAAAATATTTCCTTTTCTATTGTAACTGTATACGTATACCTAACAACAAAATTATTTTCATTTTCCTGTGTTTAAAGTTATTGCTAATGGCTGATATTTTGTTCGAGCATATTGTGTTTCTTAAATTGTTTAACATTTCATACCGATATAACATGTTACTTTTATTATTCTTCCCTTAGTTTATTTATTTTGAATTTACATTGTATCATAGGTCAAATTTATTTGTTCAGTGTATGTTCAATGGTGTTAATATGTCCTTTGATTGAGTTAAGCTATTTCAGTTGATAATTTATAGTGATGTTACACTATTGTTTCAGAAAAAGGGTGAAGGTTTGGTACCATTAAAACGTTTAAACCCGCTGCATTTGTTTGCACCTGTCCTAAGTCAGGAATCTGATGTTCAGTAGTTGTCGTTTGTTGATGTGGTTCATAAGTGTTTCTCGTTTCTCGTTTTTATATAGATTAGACCGTTGGTTTTCCCGTTTGAATGGTTTTACACTAGTAATTTTTGGGGCCCTTTATAGCTTACTGTTCGGTGTGAGCCTAGGCTCCATGTTGAAGACCGTACTTTGATCTATAATGGTTTACATTTATAAATTTTGACTTGGATGGAGAGTTGTCTCATTGGCACTCATACCACATCTTCTTATATCTATATATATATCCCTCATCCCTAACCACAAAAAAAGACAATAAGTATAGATCTGAGAGTACTCGCAGTTACTGACAGCTAGTTAAAGGCCAATAACAACTAATAAAAGAATCATATTGCTAAAAATAAAATATCTATCAGTACACATCCAACATCTAAAGTTTTAACAAAACGCATTTGACTAGGAGGTCGAACAACGGATGTTCTTCAACCCTGCTGACTGCAATGATGATTTCCAAATATATATATATATATATATAGAAGGCTATAAAAAGGACCAACCAGCAAATTTACTATATACCGGATCGTCTAGAATAGACGATACTGTGCAGATAAGAAAAAAATTATATAAGTCTAAAAATTTGCACAACGATACTAATATAAGATGGTATTATCGTGTTGACAAATATTTCGGCTTAACAAATAGCCTTCTTCGGTGTCAATGATTTTAACAATACTGGTTACCAGAACACGATTTAATAACAACATCTTCGTATAACACCATCTTATATTAGTATCGTTGTGCAAATTTTTAGACTTATATATATATTTCGTCTAAATAACATCCCAACAATGTTAGATCTGTAAATTTGCGAAAGCAAATTTTTGTTCTTCCCCGGCCGGGATTCGAACACATGCTACTGAGATATCGTGGCACCAAATCGGCGTGCACTATGCCCGGCGCGCTAGACCACTCGACCGCCTAGGCTTGATAAAAAATCAAGCTTTCGGTGGCCGGGTGTTCCTTTCCACGTCAATTTTTATCTAGCGTCGTAACACAGTACATGATATATAAGGCATGAAGATGGAATATTATTGTATCAGTCAATTAAAAACATACTAAATATAATATGTATTTTCACGGTACTATAATCTGTCGATATCTATATTTGGACATTTCACAAGGTCATGTTTTTCTCTGACTGTTAATGAAGTCTTTACAATAAATCCATTAGATGTTGGATGTGTACTGATTGATATTTTATTTTTAGCAATATGATTCTTTTTATTAGTTGTTATTGGCTTTTAACTAGCTGCCAGTAACTGCGAGTACTCTCAGATCTATACTTATTGTCTTTTTTTGTGGTTAGGGATGAGGGCTATATAGATATTTATATATATATATATCTTGCCGCGTCCTGTCAGTGTTTTTGTTTGATGTTTTTCTTTGTATCGATCTGATGAGTTAAACCTGTTTCAACTGATTTAACAGTTTGTTCTTATGTTGTGCTGTTACACAACTGTCCCAGATTAGGGGAAGAGTTGAGTGCTCATAAACATGTTAAACCCGCCACATTCTTTATGTGCCTGTCCCAAGTCAGGAACCTGTAGTTCAGTGGTTGATGTTGGTTCATGTCTGTCATATTTGTTTTTTGTAATTTGTTTTGTTATAGACTAGGCTGTTAGTTTTCTCATTCGAATTGTTTCATATTTTTCATTTCGGGGCCTTTTTTGATAGCCGACTATACGGTATGGGTCTTTCCCATTGTTGAAGGCCGTATGGTTGCCTATAATTGTTTACATCCACTTCAATGTAACTTTGGTTCATAGTTGTCATTGGCAATCATACCACATCTCTTTATTTCAAATTAATCTGCTTAGAACAGCAAAATAAGGATTCTGTTGGATAGTTGATATCATATATCTTTTTGAGGGGTTAATAAGAATAAACTATGGTGGAAGTTAGACTAATGTTTATGTGGAGTTGATCTATATAGCATATACCATTTAGTTGTCCTGAATATGCGTATAATATTGTCAGATGAACGTTCACATCAAATCTAGTAATTTAAGATTTCCAAGATTGGAAAAAAAATAGATCTAGTGATCTAATTGTATAGATTATTATCGTATATGTCATACTGTAAAATTGAGAATGGAAATGGGGAATGTGTCACAGAGACAACAACCCGACCAAAGAGCAGAAAACAGCCGAAGGCCACCAATGGGTCTTCAACACAGCGAGAAAATCCCGCACCCGGAGGCGTACTCCAGATGGCCCCTAAACAAAAAATATGTGTACTATTTCAGTGAAAATGAACGTCAAACTAAACTCCAAAACATATTAATGAACTAAAATTAAAAATCATACAAGACTAACAAAGGCAAGAGGCTCCTGACTGCGGACAGGTGCAAAAATGCAGCGGAGTTAAACATGTTTAGTTAGATCTCAACCCTCCCCCTATACCTCTAGCTAATGTAGAAAAAAACAAACACACAGCAATACGCACAGTAAAACTCAGTTTAAAAAAAGTCCGAGTCCGATGTCAGAATAGGTAACAAAAGAAACTAAGCAAAATGACAACGATACATAAATTAACAAAGGACTACTAGCAGTTACTGACATGCCAGCTCCAGACCTCAATTAAACTGATTGAAATATTATGTCTTTATTATATGAAAATCAAGCACAATCCATCCCGGTAGGGATTTAGTATCATACCATAATAAAATATATGAGAAGAACATAACCCGTATCATGCCAAAAACTGGTTTTAGAATAAATGTGTTTATTTCCAATGCAAAGACCCTATGAGTGAATCAATATTAATACCAAAATATGCCATCTTTAATTACCTGTGTATCTTTGAATCTATATAGGCTATATGTGTCCCGTCTTGAGTGTTATCTGTTTAAGCCGGAGCACTGAAGTCATACAAGGTTTTTGGTTGGTAGTATTTAGTTTTCTATGCTGTGTTTTGTAGACTGTTTTTATATTAACATCAATTAGTATTGCATCATTAATCTTATGCGTTCCTTTAAGTACTTGCGATCATGTGTTTTACTTTTTAATAGTATTATATTGTTTACTTACAGGTTATATACACTACGGATTTGCAGTAACACAACTGATGGCTCCAAACGGCAATTCTTTAGCCGGCATATCTATATTTTTGTTATTAGTTGCTTACCCTGTATATTATTATGAATTATTAAACAGCAATGTAATCCAAGATCCTACGGTTAAGGGTAACGAGCAAAGTTGCTTTGTAAAAATTCGATGTGATGGAATAGAACTAATTAACACCGGAATTACAATGATGTATCCTGGTATCAAAATCAAAGGACGTTATTCCGATGCCGTTAGAGAATTCTACAACAACATGACAGCAAATTTAACTGCTTTTGAAAACATTAAAAGCAATCTTTCAAAGATATTCAAAGACACGGAATTTCTAATAAAAAAATTCAAGAATGATTCCAAAAATGGCAAAAGCTCACAAGGTCTATTAATCTATTTGTATACTACTAATTCAAGCAATCCAATCTACTATAAATTGAACGAAATCCTGCGAAATCACTATGCAAACTGTAATAACAAAACGATTACCGCAGAAGACAGACATATTGCACCATACGCTGCTGCACTGACAGCTACACTTATGCATTGGGAAAACATAAGAGCAACAACTAATGCAACATATCGAGGTATAAACAGATATATTTATCATCCGGGCAATTCAGTTGTTTTGATAAGTTTTACATCGTCCTCACTCAACATAAATCAGGCTAAAAGATATGGAAATATAACCTTTTACAACATAACTAACAATGGCATAAGCGATAAAGCATGGCAACCTAAAATGATTTCTGAATTCTCAGCTGCACCTAATGAACAAGAGGCACTGTATCCTCCTGGTTCCATTTTCAAGATTACAGCAACATACCTAGAATATGAAAAACGTAAACAATATACAATAAAATTGAGCGATTACGCATGTATGGTGGATAATCAACAGCAAAGGAACGAATTTCGATAACTATATTCGAATTATCTGGGAAATGCGAATGTTTATCAGTTATATTCTTTTTACAAGACGTACTGCATTTCGTTTATCCATTTAAAGTACATTAATCACTTTTAATTACATCTTATTTACTAATTTTCATTAACCATAAGCATTGCTTGTATGTGTCTTACACATATCATATATGAATTTCAAGTTTTAAGATTTGTGCAAAAATACTGCTACTCATTTCGCAAAACATCTTTCTACAAAAGATACTCGTCAGTCTTCAAAATAACTTACGATGATTTTGTTCGTGAAAAGATGACCTTTTATCAGTAGCGTTTCACTAGTTTTAAGATTTTAATTATTTGTCAAATTTCTGTGGCAACGTTCTTTTTAGATCATCGTGTTCTTATTTGATATGCTGGATGGTTGTTTTCTATAGGCTCTTATATACAAAATAAGGAGATGTGGTATGATTGCCGAGGAGACAAATATATACCAGAGTTCAAATGAAGTGGTTATAAGCAAGTATAGGACACCGTATACCCTTCTTATACACACATACATATCAGAAAAAAAGTAGATTGCAAATTATGTTTGGAGTTTTGATATAATTTGGTTTTTGTTTAAATCTGTTTGGTTTTAAATAATTATTTTGCCTTTAACAGTGAGTCCATTTTTTGCTAATTCCTTTTTTTCCTCCTTCTACAGTAACTGTTGTAATTTTTGTTTTTGTGTTGTTTTATAACTGATAGCTTTAGTTCACCTTTCTGTCAAGTACTGACTTTTTATGATAGCTTTGCATCTTTTGAAATTCATAAGTTCCTGACAATTGAATCGTTTGCTAGTTTATTCCAACTTTAAAACACTTCGAATTTTGCATTCTGATTCTACTCAATATGGTTTTGAGATGAAATTTCAAATTCCGATTCGATATTTGGTTTTTCAGTTTCTAATTGTGAAGCTTTACATTGAAAGTTCATAATTGTATCACAGTTTCTTTTCATCCTTTCATTTGATATTGATTTTTTGTACTATCTTTTGGGTTAATATAATTTGAATTAAATAATTGCTGTAAGTTATCATTCTTCTCATGATTTTGTAATTCAACTTTGAGTTCAATCTATTTCTTGAACCTGTTTATAAGAGCAGCAACAGAGGAATGTAGGGATTAAGTTTGGAGTGAGGTGAAATGTGCTGGTTAATTTTCATAATAGTATGCTGTTTGGACATTGCAGTAAACATGGATTGATGCCATTGATTACCAACAATTTTACAATGTTTTTATTGTTGTTAGCTGTGAGCATGTAGCCTAATATGAATCGTCACTTTTTTTCGCGTTCAATATTTTTGTTTAATATTTTATAAATATCTGTCACTAGTAACACACATTTTGATTGATCGGTCAAACAGGTATAAGCCACACCCCAGTTAAACAAAATCAAACTGGTATTAAGTCCTTTTAACTGCCTTTTCTGCCTCTTTGTAAGGCAAACCACTCAAACAGAAAAGCAACCGTGTGTGTCTATCGTCAATCCGTTCCAAACGTTATCAATTTTAGTCAGATGATAAACTTCCAACAAATATTCATTATTATAAGAAATTAATAACAAAATACCTTTGTAAATTAAGTAAATTAGAGTTAATGACGCCGGGTTTTTAAAATGTAGCAAATATGTTAAATAAGTCAAAAATAAAATAAAGATCAATAATATAATTTTGATGTGTTCACATGCTGTAGCTTTAGATAAGAAAGATTGTTGGTAAGTGTAATAAAAACTAGCGTCATCTAAATAAGTTTAGTATCTTACAATAATTGCTAAACGAGAAAGTTAATCAGGGGGTCTTAATTGCACTCCTTGGTTTTTGAAAGATAAGAAAAAAAAATCGAATAGAAATGAATGAATTAAAACAAGTTTTTAATCTGTTACTCTTTCTGATGGTAAAATTATTATTTAAATTCCTGTTATTGCTTCATTTGTCATTTTTGAGTGCGTCACATTTATGTATTCCCATATATTTACTTTTTCTCTCTGTCTGTTGTCTTATTTTCTTATTTTGTATTCGTTTATTATTTTTAATTTCACTAGAGGGACAAATGTAAAAGTAACAGAGAGAATTCATTGTTTACATCATTCCAGTCGATACATCTTATATTTTAGGTTAAAACGATACGTTTACAATTTCAGACAATTAAACAGTTTATTAGAAAAAAAAAAAAAAAAAAAAGCACTGATCGTGAAAACGTTGAAATTGTTTGAACTAGTTCCGTAAACAGTTAAGACTTGTTAAAAAGTAATTCACTTTCAAATCTGTTAAATATAAAAATAAGAAGAAGTGGTGTGATTTACAATGAGACCAGTCTTCTCCTCTTTTTGACTGAATAGCGAAATCAAGAATTGATAGAATTACATAATACCTTTAAATGGGAGGACGCATACCTTGGCGTAGATGTTAGATTATCTTGTTTCCAATTCGGCGTCCTCACGAAAACATTCATGTGGGTGACAAATTCCTGCGACAACAGCTCAGCTATTATTTTGGAAATGAAACAAGGTTTTGGTGGAACCAGTCCACCAATTGTTCTGCCCTTTCCCGTATTGTATAAGCTGAATTCTGATTTCGGAATTTGTTGTTAGCGTTTCCACATTCCTTTTAGTGTATATCTACCCTATAGATGGATTTAAACCACGAAGGATCTACCCAAGGTATTATTTCATGGAAGAACTCTTCCTATTCAGTCTTTTTGTCCTCCAGTATTTCCAAACTCGGTTCAAGCTCTTCTAATCAATACATTTTTTTGTCGCTAGACGAGTTTCTTTCTCTGCTTTATTTCTTGTTGTTACCTGTTTATTCTGCCATCTTGTAACTTTGAATAGTCCTGACAATGCCCTTCCAGAAAAAAATGAAGTTATTGTGACGCGGTTCAGAGCCAGATAACTTTACTTTAGTATTTTGGTTTAAAATCGAAACGTTGTTTATTTTTTCTCGAAGTTTAAAGATGGTTTAGTTGAACCTGGTTAAAATCGCTTGATGAATACAGTTCACTATTGCGGCATTTCCGTTGACTTTTTGTTAGGTCAATTAATACGTTCAAACTGTCTATTTCCATTCCAAAATGTACAAAACATTCACATTTTTACAAGCACAGCGTTTATTTTGTTTGTCAAAATGATTTTATTTTTAAATGTACACATCATCTTTAATGGTCTGAAGTTCACGTTCAATAAAGCTGAAAAAAAAAAAAAAGCAATATACCTGATAAAAAGAAAACAAAAAAATTATAGTGCATCTGAAATGAATACATAAAGAGATTAGTACCAACCTCTGATTATGTAAAGTAGGAATGTAAATGGAGACAGGCTGACAACATTTGAGTTCTAGACTGCTAGCACAGCCGGTTGAATATCGAATATCGAATAACGAATAACGAACCGGCCGCTAACTTCACATACATTGATAATTTCGAAAAAAAATATTTGGGATATAGCGTTAAAACAACCACATAATTTTCTTACTTAGAAAAAAATATACCCCTTTTGAAGCTAAATGGTCGGTCTGTAAATGTATTTCATTTAATATATGGATAAGAATAGTATTTTGGACAACAGGAAATATATACAAAAAAATCAAATCTCTCACCAATGCACGATTGGTCCTTTAAATAAAAAGTGTCCGTGTAATACATGTTCAAATAGGCAGCACATCTTGAATAAAATCATTCAACTTATATCACTAATTTTGGACGGTAAGCTGCGATTGGCTCATATTATGACACGTGTATAATCCTGATCAACACTATTAGAAACCTATCAGCATGAAAAAATTAAAAAAAAAAAAAAAAAACGTACGATTTTTTTTTTAAAGGGGAATGGGGGGATGGAATGGCACATCCCGCATTTTTACAAAAAAAAGAAAAAAAAATCAAGCCTGTTTATTTCAAATGTCTTTTACCACCCCCACCCCTTTTTTCCCGTTTTTCCCAAAATAAAAATCAAATGTTAGCTTGCTGAAATTTTTTTCATACATTACTTACTTGCGAAGTTGCATTTTAAAAAGTCTCAAATGTGTACGACATTCATCTTTTACTGCACATTGTTCTTTTTTATAAAATTATTAGATACTTGAATTTCTTGAGAAAAAAAAACTCTCGGCTGAAGGGAAGTGAAAACAAAAAGTTTGTTAAAACTGTAACTGACAGTAACTGGTACATTCAAGTTTCTTATCTGTTTAATTTTGCTACCTCTTCTAAATGCAAAATGTACTTCTTTCTTGAACCGTCGTACAAGTCAGATACAAAACAAAGGTAACAAAAACAGGCCGGAAACAAACTGCCGTATAGTTTTTCTGCAGTTTTAGTCAGGCCTCGGACCTTCACCTGACTACTCGTTCAGAAAAACTATCCGGCAACAGTTGCTACCGGCCTGTTCCTTTGTTACATTTGTATTGTATCTAATACATAAAAGGTTTGACAACTACGTAATATAAAACAGTTTTACTTTATTCTGTTTTGTTGTGAAATTAAATTTAGAAATATAAGTTTTCTTGGCATTGTGTGGAATTTACGTAAACAAGTGCATACAAAAGTCAAACGTTGTAAATGCCATTATACTATAACAGCTGGTGCCAGACAAAAAATAATGTCGGTTAAGATTAGACATTTGAACAGTCCATTTAGTTATATATTATTCGTTCTTGTGTTACACCACAATGTTGTTTCATTATATTTGAGATTACATTATTTGACCAAAATGAAATAGTAATTTGTCTTTATAGTGATTAAGATTATAACACAATGTGTGACTGCTGTACCCCAATTTTTGACATTTTCACCTATTATGTCGTTTTGTTTTGCTCAAATAATGTTGTCAATATAATTGAATTATAAGCGGCTGTCATACGAGTGAGAGGTTTAGAGGTTTGCACCCAAAATATTTAACTATAAACAATCATTGCAGGACCTTGATTTAGAACAATACCTAAAAAACCCTCTGACATGTGACTGTTCCCACTCGTCTTATATTTACATCCCCTCTGGTCATGTTATTACTGGGGATCTAAACATAATTCAACATGAACATCTCCGAAAGATGATATGTCATGGTCTTAAGTTTAGAGAACCCCAACACATCAATTGGAACCATAACTTCAAAACAATTATGGATTCCATTCAGGACTACGCCGGATCATGGGCTAAACGAGAAGAAGTTGAACTGGACACTCTTTCAGAATCGGTCAAAACAATCAGGTCTCTGATAAAACGTCGCATTCATAAGTTGAAAAACCGTGTGAATGATCGACCAAAGTCCGTTTTCAGAGACAAAGAGGCTGTGAATTGTCTATCATTTCGTCACGATAAGTATGTTGTTGTTTCTGCGGACAAAGCATTAAATAATATTGTCTTTGTATGTAAATCGTACTACTACGAATATCTTGTAAAAGAATTAGGAATAAATGAGCACTCAGGTAATCCCACATACAAAAACATATCATTTGACAAGGATGAGATTTTGGCGAATCATAAGTCCTTCATGGCTTCAATGAACAGTACATTGAACAAAAAATCGGAGTACTTACCTTGTTTGTATTGGATACCTAAGCTTCACAAAATTCCGTAATACAACGGTACATTGCCGGCTCATCTGCATGTTCGACTAAAGAATTGTCCATTAGATTGACACAAATTCTGTCCGCAGTGAAAGATGGTCCTCAGAAATACTGTGAAACTGTTTACTCGCGTTGTGATATTAACCATTGATACGGCCAGAATAAAACAACAAAAGACACAAATCAATAATAAAATTTAACAAGATTTATTATACACAAGTTTACAAGAAGTATTACACACATAGAAATGTCAACTTAACTGTCAAAATATATTTCCGATCTTTTGTCTTTTCTTTATCCGGAATTCTTCTCGGGAATCCAAACAGAATATTACGTCCAATAGGTCACAATCTAGTATGATGTTGTTCGTAAATAAAAGTGTCAATCCGATTGAGAGAACTTCTGAGAATATTAATGTGTTTGTCTGAATGTTTAACTTTAGTGTCTGTATATATATAGTTCGGAAATCTCTAGAACACTGTAGAAGAGAAACTCCTACAAAATAGTAGAATGGAAACTTCTAGAACACTATAAGTAGTTTAAATTACGCATCTTTTATTAAGATTATTCTGGAATCATTATGTAAGTCATATAGAAAGTTCTAATCATTCCATCAGTCTCTATGATTGTTCCAGTGATTTCTAAACTGCACAGTTACAATATTATTCTGTAAACAACTAAAAATATTATGTAAACATATTATAAGGCCACACAAATTAGGCCAATTAAATAAATATGATAGTCACAATATCATAACACCTCCCCTTAAAAAGGTTTGCGTGTAACAAGAACTTTTCATGAACAATATATACAAACATACATAGTATGTATACAGTGTTTAGATCTAGATAAAACATATGCTATTACATTATCTTTACCTTTAATACGTTTAGCAAAAACATCATCTTCCTGTAACAATAATCTCTACCTAGTCAACCTCTGGTTCTTGTTTCTCATTTTATGTATGACGGTGAGAGGATTATGATCAGTATAAACCAGAATAGGATGCATAATGGGATTTAAATATACATCAAAATGTTGAAGTGCAGTCAACAGTGCAAAACACTATATTTCAATAGTTGAATAATTTTTCTGGTGTTTATCTAATTTCTTAGAAAAGTATGATATAGGTTTCTCAACATTATCATCTCTTTCTTGATATAAAACAGCTCCAACTCCTACATCGCTTGCGTCAACAGCAAGTTTAAATTGTTTTTCAAAGTCTGGAGTGATCAGAACTGGACTGTCGATTAAAAGTGATTTGCTATTTTTTAAAAGCGTTTTGACAATTATCACTCAAGATAAATTTAGAACCTTTCCGTAAAAGATGAGTCAATGGTTGAACAATATTAGCAAAATTTGAACACAATTTCCTGTAAAATCCAATCATGCCTAAATATCTCATAAGTTGTTTTTTATTTGTAGAAGGAGGAAAATTGGTAATTGCATCCACTTTAGCCAAAATAGGTTTCACTTGACCTTGGCCAACTGTGTGCCCTAAATAATCAACAGTGGCCTTACACAATTCACTTTTATCAAGATTAACAGTCAAATTTGATGGTGACAATCTATCATAAGTATCATATACATGTGTTAAATGCTCTTCCCAGCTATCACTACATACAATAAGATTATCAATATAAGCATAACAACAGTTTAAATCTTTTATAACATTATTGATCATTCTTTGAAATGTAGCTGGTGCACTTTTCATACCAAACGGCATGACAGTATATTGAAATAAGCCGTCTGGTGTTACAAAAGCTGATATTTCACGCGCTCTCTGTGTCAATGGTACTTGCCAGTAATCCTTCAATAAATAAAATTTGCTCACAAATTTTGCTTGCCCAATGTTGTCAATACAATCGTCTATCCTTAGAATCGGATAGGAATCAGATTTTGAAACTGAATGTATTTTTCTGAGATCAGTTACGAAACGAAAGGTTTTATCTGGTTTGGGCACAAGCAGACAAGGATAGCTCCATTCACTGTTACTCGGCTCAATATTATCATTGTCAGGCATATATTTAATTTCTTGTCTCATAAATTCAAGTTTAAGTGGATTGAGCCGGTAAGGATGTTGCTTAATTGGAGAAGCATCGTTTACATCAACATCATGAAAAACAACAGTGGTTTTGTTTGGCACATCTAGAAAAAGATTTTTAAAAGAAAATACCAATTTTTCTCTACGATCAAAAGTGAGATGTACAAGTTTTGAGTCTAAATTTGACAAATTTTCTGAATTTTTCAATCTAACAGTCTCTTCCATAGTCTTAGAATCAAAAGATGGTTCAATTATATCTGGTTTGTCATGATCGTTCTCCAATTTAACCATGGCTAAAGTGGCAACTAGTTTACTCTCACCTTCATTAGTACGCTCAAATATGGTTTTAACATATTAATATGACACACTCTATTTTGTTTACGCCGACCTGGAGTTTTTACAATATAATTCAAATCATTGATTTTACTCTCTATTGTATAAGGACCACAGTATTTAGCCTGTAAAGGATATCCAGGGACTGGCAAAAATACAAGTACCGTATCACCAGGCTCAAAAACTCTGTCCCTGGCGTCTTTATCATACCATATTTTCATCTTATTCCGAAGAGTTTATAAGTTTTTCTGAGCAATTTGACAAGCAGTATACAATTTTTCTTTAAATCTAGATACATAGTCTAGAAGATTCAAGTTAATTTGTTCAGTAAGCCATTTTGCTTTAGCCAATTTCAAAAGTGCCCTTATAGTATGACCAAATACCAACTCAAAGGGACTAAAACCAAGGGATTTCTGAACAGCCTCTCGAACCGCAAAAAGTAAAAAGTGAACAACATCATCCCAGTCCCTGTCAAATTGAAGATAAAAAGTTCTAATCATGTTCTTCAATGTTTGATGAAAACGTTCTAAGGCACCTTGAGATTCTGGATGATAAGCACTAGACCTATTTGAACCCTAGTCGGACTGTATAGACTTAGGAAGTCCTACTAACGTGAAAAATTTGATAAGAGCTTTGACAATAGTTGTTGTCTTGATATTCCTTAGCGGAATGGCCTCAGGAAAGCGAGTGGCTGTGCACATGATCGTCAATAAATACGCATTTCCAGTCTTGGTCTTTGTTAAAGGTCCAACGCAGTCAATTAGTACTCTACTGAAAGGTTCTTCAAAGGCTGGAATTGGCAAAAGCGGTGCTGATGGTATTTTCTGGTTAGGCTTACCAACAACCTGGCATATATGGCATGATTTGCAATATTCTGCGACATCATTTCTTAGTCTGGGCCAGTAGAAATGTTGAAAGATCTTAAGGCAAGTCTTCCTTATACCTAAGTGTCCAGCCAAGGGAATGTCATGGGCAAGACCAATAATTTCTTAGACTTTAGGCACAACCACTTGGTATACCACTCTCCATTCCTCCTCTGGGGTAGCATCAGGGGGCCTCCACTTCCTCATTAAAATGACGTCTTGATGGTAGTAACATTCGGCCACTTTGTCTGCTTCCTCCTGTGATTGAGCCCTCTTGCGGAGCTGGAGAACCTCAGGGTCTTTATTTTGTTCTTTAACAAATTTCCTTCGGTCTAATGAATGGCTGTTTACGTCTGGCAATGGCATAATTACATTCTTGTTAGTACTAGGTGGTCTGACTATGGCCTTCTCTATGCTACCGGGACCTTCAATGTCGGCAAGGAAAGTGTCAGAAAGTGTCCATGTAATCAAACTGGTCTTCTTGCAAATCCTCATTTTGTTGTTTTCTTGCCATCGCCCTAGTAACAACACAAGCTGGATACAGTTTAGCATCATCTTCAGGTGATTTAACATCCACCACTGGTTCACTGGTAACAATTGGTTCAGCAGCCACTTTGTTTCTAGCTAGATCATTTCCTAGTAATAATGAAACACCCTCAACATGGAGATTGGGACGAACACCCACAACAACTGGTCCAGTAATCAAATCTGACTTCAGATAAATACGATGGAGGGGAACATCTATACAACCTAACTCCACACCTTGTAACAAAACGGAGGCACCAACAGAAGTCTCCTCGGACAAAGGCAACACACCTTCTAACAACAAAGTCTGAGAAGCTCCAGTGTCCCGTAAAATCTTAATAGGCTGAGGAGTAGTATTATCAACAATAGAAACAAACCCATCAGACATAAAGGGTTTATAATCCTCCATGTAATCACAAAGACTGGACTTACAAGCCTGAGCGCAGGACATTCCAACTTATTGATAACAAGGGGTGTCGTACAAGCACTTGTCTTGGGCTTATTATCTCGTTCATTCTTCTTCTGGAGTCTAAAACAATCAGACATCAGGTGACCATTCTTCTTACAATAAGCACAAGTTAGTGACTTCTTCTCAAAAGTATCAAATTTTGAACTAGACATATTATAACTAGACTGACTCTTATTTCGTGCAACAGGCTTACTATCAGTGCGCTCAGTACTTTGATTTTTGTAATTTCCGTTCGAAGTATTAGTATGAATATTTTGACCTTTGAAACTTCTTTTATTTGAAAGGGTATAATTATCGGAAATAACAGCTGCATCTTGTAATGTCTCAACAGTTTTGTCATCTAAATGTGCTTTTAAGTCCAAATGAACACATTGTTTGAACTCTTCTAATAACATCAATTGTCTTAGGTTATCAAAATTGTTATCTATTTTCTTTGACGTAAGCCATTTATCAAATAGATCTTCTTTTTCCCTACCAAATTCAACATAGGTTTGTGAATCAAACTTTTTATAAGATCTAAATTTCTGTCTATATGCTTCTGGTACAAGCTCATAAGCTCTGAAAACTTCCTGTTTTACCGTGTCATAATCAGATCTTCTTTCGGATGAAAGTGCTGAGTGAATTCAAGCGGCCTTGCCCTCAAAAACACTTTGCAGCATTGTAGTCCAAAAAGACTTTGGCCATTTCAAATTTTGAGCAATTTTCTCAACCTGTTGAAAATATTTATCAACTGTTTTTTTCACAAAATCTGGGAACCAGACGTGTATTTTTTGCTGCATCAAAATATTCTGATTTAGACACTACTTTAGTGTTGCTTTCTTCTTTGACGATTTCAATTTTCATTTTCTCCATCTCTAACCTTTCCCTCATTTCAAGTTCTGCCTGTTTTAATTTAAATTCATTGTCTTTTTCATTTTCTTTCATCTTCTCCATCTCTAACCTTTCCTTCATTTCAAGTTCTGCCTGCCTTTCTTCTTTTCTTTTTCCAATTGTTTTAATTCAACTTTGTGTTCCAATTGTTTTTCCAATTGTTTCAATTTAAATCCACCTTCCTTTTCTAATTCAAGTTGTTTTAATTTAAGTTCATGTTCTAATTCAAGCTGTGTTAATGTTAAAACATCAACATTTTCGACCTTGAGTTCAAGAGCCTCTTCACCAAAGATTTCTGAGGTAACTAAATTGTGTATTACCAAATTTTTAATAATTTGTTTTCTCATAGATCCTCTAAAATTAATTTCTAGATGTTTAGCAAGCAACACTAATTCATCTTTCTTTAATTTATCAAACCCTTCCAGGTCTGGCGTTTTCAAAAGTTTACCGGCATCAAATGCCATTTTGTAGAATTTTGTTGGCTAATTCTAATTCAATAAAATACAGAAAACAAATTTACTCTAATATCAACGTTCTCCTGATCGAGCCTCCAATTTCTGTTACGGCCAGAAATCACCTTTAAATTGTAGCCTACAAAAGACACAAATCAATAATAAAATTTAACAAGATTTTATTATACACAAGTTTACAAGAAATATTACACAAATAGAAATGTCAACTTAACTGTCAAAATATATGTCCGATCTTTTGTCTTTTCTTTATCCGGAATTCTTTTGGGAATCCAAACAGAATATTACGTCCAATAGGTCACAATCTAGTATGATGTTGTTTGTAAATAAAAGTGTTAATCCAATTGAGAGAACTTCTGAGAATATAAATGTGTATGTCTGAATGTTTAACTTTAGTGTCTATATATAGTTGTCACGGAAATCTCTAGAACAATGTAAGAAGTTTAAATTACGCATCTTTTATTATGATTATTCTGGAATCGTTATGTAAATCAAATAGAAAGTTCTAATCATTCCATCAGTCTCTATGATTGTTCCAGTGATTTCTTGCACAGTTACAATATTATTTTGTAAACAACTACAAATATTATGTAAACATATTATAAGGCCACACAAATTAGGCCAACTAAATAAATATGATAGTTACAATATCATTACACCGTATGTGGATTCTAAAAAAACTCTAAATAACTTCTGGAAAATTTTAAATCTCGATCTCTTCTGAAATTAGTTCTATCAAAACTTTTGATTTTTCAACCCTGTGTACTACCATTCCCCATGTGAAATTGAAAAATCGTCTAAAAAATAATCCACAATGTTTTCAACATAAAAATGGTAGCATACGCTATAAATTTATTACTTTGGGATACCATACGGCATATTGTGTTAATAGTGAACAATCAAAGAACTGAAATCTCATCTTTATACCTGAAAGGTAAAGGAACATAGATATATTTTTTTCTGAGACAAGTTCCTATGTGGATGATGAATAAATGACAAGGAATTTAACCTCACCGTTATTGCTATTATATTGTAGTGATATAATCATTTGTTATCAGTATACTCTGGTTTGTTGTTATATATTATATAAATATTTGTATAACAGTTATATATAATTTTCATCCATTTGTATATCATTCTATTCTACTATTCTAATGATAGTGCAGTGCAAGTGCATGGTAGACACTCTTCTGTAATAATTCGTTTTTCTAATAGATTGGATTTGTGTAGGCATTCATATTTTCCCGCGTTTGTTACAAAACGTTCTTGAGATATTCTTCAGCATGTGTTAACACAAATTTTCGGTATTCTTGATTTGTTATTTATTTATATATTTCTTACGACAAACCATTTTCAAATCAATTATCTGTGTTCTTAAAATTTATTTTCATGAATATTTATTGATGAAATTAATTTATAACAAGCGATAAGGAATGTTATTTTGCACTCGATAATATCCGCGTAATTATACGAAATACGTTCGGTTATCAGTCAAAAATGCAAGTCACTTGGGTAGAAATGTCTGCGGCAACATAACACCAGAATGCTCTCACGGTCATCCGCTGTAAAAAGGTAAAAAAAAATGCTACACAGAGGAACAAGGGATCAGTGTGCTGGAGTTTCTTATCGACAACATATTTGTTGAATTTGGAGATATACTTTTCAACAAATTGTCGGCATTCCTATGGGAACGAACTGTGCGCCTCTCCTTGCGACCTCTTCTTATTTTCAAATGAGTTGGAGTTCCTTCAGACACTTGTCAAAAACAAGAAGATCAAGGTCTTTTAATTTCACATTCAGATATATTGATGATGTTCTTTCCATTAACAACCCAAACTTTTCTGATTGGGTTCCATTAATATATCCTCCAGAACTAGAAATTAAAGAAACAGCAGACACCACTTCCTCCGCCTCATTTTAAGACTTATACCTTGAATTTTACATACATGGTCATCTTAGTACAAGAATCGTTGACAAACGAGACGATTTTAATTTTGAAATTATCAATTTCCCCACCTTAGTAGCAATATACCAACTTCACCTGCATATGGGATATACATTTCCCAACTTATTCGGTATTCAATAGCTTGCAGCTGCTACTCAGACTTTGTAAAACGTTACCAGTGTCTGAGCAGAAAGTTGATGAACCAGGGGTATGTCAAAGAACGTCTCGGCCTTTTTCTAACAAAGTTCATCGGAAGGTACCAAGACCTTGTTGATAAATATTCCGTATCAACTTCACACATAATACACGATGGTCTTAGAGTATAGATTCTGGAAACACAGGCTGTTTATCATCTTAATAACGTTTTATAATATTCTTTTATTTGTCTTTATTGAATATTACTTTTACTGTTTAGTCTAGTGTTGTTGACATTCATTTGACGTGGCTCGGTACTTGTACATCCCGTCATTGTGTTATTGTGCTATGGTAAATTCCTGTATTCTTGTCTTTCATTTTTGCTTATGTGCTTTGTCTATATGCCTTTTTGTGTTTCTTTGTTGTTTGTTTTATAGTGATTAAGGTTATAACACAATGTTGACTGTTGTATCCCTATTTTGACATTTTTACCTATGATGTCTGTTTGTTTTGTTCACACATCGTTGTCAATGTAATGGAATTTTAAGCGACTGTCATACAAGTGAGAGGTTTAGTTAGCTATAAAACCAGGTTTAATCCACCATTTTCTACATAAGAAAATGCCTGTACAAAGTCAGGAATATGACAGTTGTTATCCATTCGTTTGATGTGTTTGAGCAGCTTTTGATTTTACCATTTGATTAGGGGCTTTCCGTTTTGAATTTTCCTAGGAGTTCGGTATTTTTGTGATTTTACTTTTTAGTAGCTATGAAACCAGGTTTAATTCACCTTTTTTTTGTACATAAGGAAATACCTGTACACATTAAGGACTATGACAGTTGTTTTCCATTCCTTTGATGTGTTTGAGCTTTTGATTTTGCCATTTGATAAAGGACTTTCCGTTGTGAATTTTTCCTGGGAATTCGATAGTGGTGTTATATTACTGTTTTAAAAGCTATTTTTAAGAATGTACCATATGTTTTTGTATAAATCGGTAAAGATAAATCGACGTAATTTTCGAAAGTGTCGACCATATTTTGTTACGGGAGGAACTAGTTGAAATCAGAAAGAGACAGTAGATCGGCATTTATATTTTTGGGTCATTTCTTATGCCGCTTGTTAATGCTGACATCATCTTGTGTTAGCTTTGTATTTTTTTAATCAATAAGGGGGATAGAATGCTGATGACAGACCTTTCATAGCCTTGTTAAAATTTATATATAAACACCACTTCCTATTTTGTTGGGCGCTTTAAAGATTGTACTATTTAGTTGACAATGCATCTTAATTAATTGGTGTATGTGTTGATCCCGTTTTTGCTGTGCGTTATACATTTGTTAAGAATAAAGGTAAACGTTCAATACATATTTGCTTTTACAATTGGTTTCTTATTTTGTGCTGTTATGTTTTGGTTTTAATCTACATCTACTCAGCATTGTACCTATTATATATGTAATGTAAATAATCTAACTCATTTAACCTTACAAAATATAAGAGTAGATGGTTGCATTTTGACAATGTATGATTTATTAGATCATACAAAACTGTAAAGCAGAAGCAAATGGTAATAACAGTTATAATGTACTCTAAATAAAGCATGCCAATTCACGATGTCATGTGATACATCAACAGGATAATATGAACCAGCAAACATTATTGGACAGCACAACATACCATTAATTATATTATATAGAGAGTCATCTCATCATGCCACACGAGGGCATTGAAATCCAAATGTACAATTATTGAAATCCAGTGAAGGTTAAGAACGATGTGCACACTACGTAAAGTACAAATATAAAATATGTCTAGGTTTATACTAAAATATCACATGAATATGACACGATGGTAAGGTAAACCATAATAAAGTTTTAATAAATATTTAATCCGTAATACATGAGGTAATATATTTTCCTATTGTGTATAACAACATGCAGTATTGGCAACGTATGAAAACTATAATTACTTTAATGTTTACTCTCAAATTTCATGTCTAACTATCATATTTCTTATATATGGTCACATATACTAAAACGATTTCTAGACAACGAACCCTTTGATTTGAATGACGCACATTGAAAACAACATTTTGTAAAATAATCTTTACAGTTTCATCGATCGTGTTTCAATGTCATATTCATTAATTCATCAGCTCAAAATTTACACCCATACTTCCGTATTCGTGCGATGGAAGAAATATTGTAAAGACGTACCATAACCTTTCGTACCATTGCCATTTCGTACCATGAACTTGCCATTTCGTACCATGAACATAAACCATTTCGTACCATAAGAAACCATTTCGTACTATATGGAAAAAAAGATTTACCATTTCGTACCATATGGAAAAATGCTTTACCATTTCGTACCACATGAGAAAAAATGTTATAGCATTTCGTACCATATGAAAATTGAACTTTACCATATCATATTACCTTGTATATGAAAAATATTCAGTTTTAGATATTAGAAATTACATGGGAATATGAAATAAATGTAATATCTGTTTGCTTTTTTTAATTGATATTCATGAGATAAATGAATAAAAGATTGTGTGAAGTATACACCATTTAGACAGTAATTACATCCAATCAATCATATGACAAAAACAAGGTATCGACGAAAGTTTTACTTACATTCGAGTTCTTTTCCAATCTCCAATCAAGAAATTTCCTGTTCGCAGATTCTATGAAATGTTAGGTAATTAAACATAAGAAAACTTACCTTCAGTTCTTAATTGTGAATACATATAAAATATCATACGAAATGGACAACATTATTATCTTCAATATGGTGCGAAATGGTATTCATTATAATCTCCCATATGGTACGAAATGGTAAACATTATAATTTTCCAAATGGTACGAAATGGTATAAATTATAATCTTCCATAAGGTACGAAATGGTCATGGTACGAAATGGTTATGGTACGAAATGGTTTTTGTTATGGTACGAAATGGTGAGATGACTATGATTAAAAAAGAATACCTTTATGTTATGTTGTTAAATTGTGTATTTATAAGCATTGTTTGTAAATATTTGGATTAAAATAAATCTAACCATATATACATAGTATGTGTACTGTTTAAAATTATGATCTAGGAACACATTATTTACCTATAAATGCATTTATTAACTTTCAATAGCACACGAGGTTGTTGTTATACTGTGAACATGTGTTCATGTTTACAGTAATATTTAAATTGTTTAAGCATAACAATAATTCGCCTTCAGATAGTTAAGAGTTTAAGGTTTCTTGATATGATACCACGGACTAGCCATTCGCGGTGAAGTTTTACTTTGAAAATACATTTTCTTATTTTGACCATTCGATTCTCAGTCTTATTGCTGTAAAGTTTCCTACCCTCCCAATGATGTGAAACTTTTTGTATAACTTTTTTAATTATTGTAAAAAGTAAAAGAAAAAAAATACCGAACTCCGAGGAAAATTCAAAACGGAAAGTCCTTAATGAAATGGAAAATCAAAAACTCAAACACATCCAACAAATGGATAACAACTGTCATATTCCTGACTTGGTACAAGCATTTTCTTATGTAGAAAATGGTGGATAAAACCTGGTTTTATAGCTAGCTAAACCTCTCACTTGTATGACAGTCGCATAAAATTCCATTATATTGACAACGAATAACGTTTTCCCTCCAGATCTTAGGAGAATATTATGTAGATTTTGTTTTATTGACAGATATGAGAGAAGTCTATTTCTTTTTTTTTCTGTGTAGATATGTTTGTGAGACATGTATGATGCAACGCCTTTAGAGTGTGTTTGCAAAGTGATTTGAGGACAGCTGTTTTTGTTAGAATAAATTAAAATTTTACTGCACTCGTCTAGGTTACCTTTTTTCCCCATAGGTTCTTTAGTTTTTGTTCATAAATACTTTATTTGTGTTTGAGGCCACCAATAAGAAAATAAGTTGTAATTGTTTTTGTTTTGTTTTTTTATATTTATAATGTGTAATTTGCCGTCATTTATAAGTTTTGATTGACTTTCAACAATTTTACGTAAGTTTGGGTATCCTTATATTGATATTTTGTGTCTTTTTTGTCTTGTGAGATAGATGACTTATTTACTGTGTACCAATCTGATAAGTAAAATCTTTCAATTTGATTTTAAAGTGTTTGCCCTATATATATATATATTCTGTTTTTACACCATTGTCATAGATTTGGACAAGAGTTAATTATTTTCAAACGTGTTCATCCCGGTCACATTCTTTGTATGTCTGTCTATAGTTCAAGCCAGTAATTCCGCTGTTGTCGTTGGTTGCTGTCTGTCGTATTTGATGTTATTTTGTTGTTAAAGCATAGATCAGGCCGTTGGATAAGACTCCTGAAGTTTGACAAGAAGTATATTAATACTGATTTCTTGTTGCTGACAAGATACTTCTTGTTTCATCATTATAAGTTTTTGTCGTCCTAAAATACCACAATTGACACACATCTTAAAATAAAGAACTGCAGAAATTAACGTTATATAGTCCGATTACTCTAAATAGAATTTGAAAGTGATTTTAATCAAGTTTGATATCATTTCAAATTATAAATAAACGATTTTATGATACTTACAATTAGTGAAATACAGTGAAGGTTGTGCACACAACGTAAAGTACAAATACAAAATATGTCTAGGTTTATATTAAACTATTACATTAATATGACACGATTTGAAGGTAAATCATAACTTACTTTAATGTTCTTTTTATATATATTTAATCATAAATTAATTGTAATCTATTTTATCTACTACTGTGTATAACAAAACGCAATTCGCATCGTGGGAAAACCGTAAAATTTAATGTTTACTCTCATATTTTATGTTTAACTCTAATGTTTCTAACATAGGGTTATATAAATAATAAACCGACCTATAGACAACGAATCATTTGAATTCAATGAAGCACATAAATAACAATATTTTTAAAGTATCTTTTCAATTTCATCTGATCGTGTTTCAATGCAATATTCATTAATTCAACAGCACGACATTTACACCATGCGATGGAAGAAATATTGTAAAGCCGTCGTTGTTGTAGAAAACAGGAAATTATTTATTTCTTTATAAACAAATATGAAAAAACTAAACCTTTAGGTTATGTTTGCTTAATTGTGCTTTTACAACCAATGTTTGTAAATATTCGGATTTCACTTTTAGCGATCCATATAATATATTTATATATGTTACAGGCATTTCTAAATTTCGGCATTTTGTAAAATGCCTTAAAACTTTAGGTATTTTCTGAAATGCCTGCAAGATTCAGGAATTATAAATAATGACTAATTTTCCTAGGCATTTCACAAAATACCTAGAACAATTGAAAGGCATTTTAGAAAATGCCTGAAATTATTTCATAGAATTTAATGTTAAAAAACCATTGAAAGCTTTGAACAACAGAGCAGTTTTTTTATGATAATAACTGAATGTTAAAGCTTGCAATTTAATTTAAATCAAAAATAAGTTTTACTGAATTAATCCAAATCCACACAAGCACAGAACTCGAGAATTATTTGTTATTTCTTAAACTATTTGTATGACAGAAATGTTACACAATATTTGTTCTGATTTTTGTAAATACATTGTTTGGCGTTAAAATCTGGTTTTAGCACTTCGACCACATGATCATGACACATTTATCTCTTTCAATACCTTTTCTGATAAAACACTTAACGTTCGACAACATTGGGTTTCGCAATAAGCACACACGTCAAACATGAATATCTTCTTTTTCATATGTTCCTAAAAGAACTTATAATTCAGTTTTCAGTGGCCTAGTGTTACGTTTCCTCGTCAGTAGAATCTAGAGTTGTAACAGAGTTCATGATATATTAGGCATGAGGATGGAATTGATTGCAGATTTGCTAAAACTCCGAATTTGTTTGGTATGCAATTTCTCGTAACATAAACAAAAAAGTCACAGGTTGGCCCTCAAAATCTTTTTTTGTCAATATTTAAACCACTCAGAAGCGTACGAAAAGGTATAAATACGCCCAGTGTTTATGTTTGACATCAGGAGTATACCTATGACGTCACATTGTTTAGAAGCCATAGACAATGTGACAGTTTCACAGACTATTCATTTATGGCATTTTTAAGCCAAAATATTTACTAAAATGGAATTTATTTTAATATGTGGCATTAGAATGGAGATAAGTGTATTGTATTTTAAGCTTAGCCTTCGTAAAACTTGATTTTACTGTCGCAACTATCCGTTTACCTAGCTCGAACAAAAAAAAAAAAAAAAAAAAAAAAAACAACAAAACAATAACCATGCTTTTTCAAGTTAACTTGTACATTTTATTCCCCTTTATACCGAGTATAGGTGTAATACCAGCATTGATTTTCCCTATTAGTCTTTTTTAACGTTGCACTTTTCCAAAAATTGTGCAGAATTTATCTTTGTTTCAAATAAAGAATTACTTAGCATGAGTAAAGTTTTATCCTGTCCAGTCATAAAGACAAAATTTTACATAACATTTTATTGCATATAAGAAAATAACCATCACTGGAAGTTAACCAATCAAATTTTCACCCCTTTTTTTCCTGTGTACAAGCTTTAGTAACCGTGTAATCTCAATTTTCCAAAAATTCTATAGAAACACCAAAAACAAAAATAATGGTGCTTTGAAACACCTAAGACATATGTTTATGACTCAGAAATGTTTTACTGCAATGAAATGTAGGATTAATATCCTACAACTGTCAAGTTCGAGGGAATATTATTTTTCGACCCTTTTTCGTATGCAACCGGGTGTGATGTACCATGATTTGATGGTATTACACCTATATAAAGCTGAACCCACATAAGATGATAATGGTCGGATTGTACGACCAGTGAAGCTTCGAAAACATAAACGTTTATAAGACCATGCACAGTTGATCAGTTGGATTGTTTAAACATGATTTATATGAAACATTTTAAACCTACAAAGAAATATATATAACGAAGAAGAATAATCAGAGGTAATCAAAATTTTAACAGTCATATGGCGAAACAAGGGATACTAAGCTACTACCACAAAATAAAAAATACAATATATGTCATTAATATCAAGAAGGGAGCCGTTGAGAAAGAATTGATTATTCTGCCGATAGCATCAGTGTATCCCTGGATTTGCTCTTTTTTTCTTATTTTTGGTTTGTCGATGAACTAGTCTTGAATATCCCATTTTATGAAAGATAAAAACAACAAAGACATGAAATAACCAGAAAAGCATTTTTTAGATCTCCCAAACGACGAAAAGTGTCTTGTTTGCAATCTTTAAAAGGACATGAATAAGCCTTATACCATAAGAATGTAAAGACAGCACGCAATTGTATTTCATTATGTTCAATATTAATAACATTCAAAATTTAGTTTAAAAGAGTTTTTTTTTTTTGTACGGTCAATATATAGTAAAAATATATGTTGCCTTGACATCATTTTAAATTAACGTGACATGTTTCTTCCGGGCACTAACGTTTGCAAGTTTCATAATGGTATTCTATCGCATGATATCAAAAGTTATTTGAATTAATGTGACATTTAATGAATGCGGGTAATATTTATCATACGGTGTTTTGTTGCATGACACAGTTGATTTATTAGGTTTAAAATGATATGTTTACTTTTTACTTGTATATTTCGGTTGATATTTATAGGATATTTATAAACATTTATTATTGGCAATCCCTAAATTTGAAGAATGCGAAATTTATTAAAAAATAAGAAATATTTGATTTTGATTATATTCGACTTCGAGATACAAATATCTCTAAAAAGGTGCATACTAAATGCATATCTTTGAAAATCAGTCGAAAACCATAACCAAACTTAATATGAACACTAGGATTTTTACACGATGAGAGGTTTTCACTGTTCAATTTTAAACATTAAATGCATCCGCTATCATGTTTCGTAAAGAAGACTAAAAATGATGTAAACACCATTATTATAATAATACACAGTTTTCAGACTTTATAAACGGTTTGTTTTGATAGATTGAGGATTGTTTGCTTTACTTTCAGTAGAAAATAGTTCACACATGTTTGGTAGAACAACACATTAACAATTATAGATAATAACAAATTATCAATACATATAACAGGTATTCTCTGGAAAATAATTTCGGTTCATCATAACATTATATTTAACAAAAATATATGTTGCCTTGACATCATTTGCAATTCACGTGGAAATTTTCTTCTGGGAATTTTAGTTTACAAGTTTCATAATGGTATTATATCGCAATATAGACAAACTGTTATTTGAATTGGTATGATAGTTAATGAATGCATATGATATTTATAATACGGTCTTTTGTTGCATGACACATTTGATTTATTATATTCAAATTGATATGTTTACTCTTTATTTGTATATTTTGGTTGATATCTATAGGATATTCATAACCATTTACTTTTGAAAAACCTTAAATTTAAAACAATTCGTTTAAACGCCAAAGATGTAATATCTAAATGTTTCACATATATGTTATATCTTTAACATGCGTAATGTCTAGCTTTAGATTAACAGAACAATAAGAAAGGTTTGATTAACGTTATTATATTCGACATTGAGTTACATGTATCTCTCAAAGGGTGCATACCAAACATGTAACTTTAAAAATCAGACAAAAACACAAAAACTGAATATAAACACTAGGATTATTACACTATAATAGGATTTTTTACTGATCAACTTCAATCATTATATGCAGATTCGTACACAGAAGATAAAAAATTATGTAAACACAATTATCATTATTATACACAGTTTTCAACAGACTCTGCAAACGTTTTTTTCTATATATAATGATTATTGTTTGCATAACATCCAGTGGAAAATGTTTCACACATTTTTGTGAGAGGAATACATTAACACTTATCGGGGAATACAAATTATCAATACATATAACAGGTAGTCTCTGCAAGACAGGGAAGGCCCGAAATAAAGGGTGGAACATTTGCACTGCCACGTGAAAATGAGGGTATGTCGGATATGATCAGAACTTTTTCTCTTGAAATAGGCCACAAAGGGTCCTATCAGAGAGTTGAACCAAGGGTTTTGAAACATGAAGAGAGCGTGCCAATCAACCAACACTAGACATCACATTTTACTTCCTCATTTCAAACAAACATGGCTGCATAATTATACATAGTCCACAGAAAAACTGTTGCCTTCTTTAGCAATAAATGTTCTGCAGGAACGTGAGGAGTAATGGTGACCCTAGTTCTATAGACGTAAACTCATTATAGATAATAGGCTTAACATTTTGATCGCCAGAAGCGAGTTTTGTTTACCAAACACTTGTCATTGAGGATCGAATCAAGAGTCAATAGCCAAACACTGTGGTGTTTTTTTCTTGCATGATATATTTGACAAGATATGTTAAGATACAATGTTTTGTTTTTACCGTATTAGTTGATTATTATCAATGCACCCACCTATAACTAAGCTAAATTATACCTCATTCGTTATTATTATCTATACTTTCAGTTTTGCCCGGCCGTACGAATACGTACGGTGCAATTTCCTTGAAGTCAAGATCAAAGGCCGAGGACGAACACGTTCATATTTTTCAAGATGTCAGCATAATTCTGTCTTTTCCATGTAGAAATAATGTATGCAAAAAGGAAAGCTGTTAGAAAAGAGATTGATAGTCATTTATCATGCTGACTTTTAGTATTTAAAACGATATTTTCATAGATAGCCAGAAATTCCAGTAAAAATGTGAAAACTGAGTGAAAACCTCAAATGTTGGTGATTCAACTGGTAATCACCTTAAACCAAATAAGATCCTATATTTAACGATAAAGAAGTTTTTAAACATCAATTTACTACAATGATGCTTAATAATACTGTGAATTAATATTTTTTCGTGGATACCAAAAATATTGTTTTACAACTTGCTACGTTTTAACATGGAGAAAACACATTTTGATTTTCAAAAAATCATGGATTATAACTGCTAGCCTGAAAGAAGAAAAAAAAATCATTCGATTTTAATTATTATTTGATTTGTAAACTTCACCATGAAAAAACAAATGACTTAAAAATCAATTAATGAAAAGGGACATTTTAGAAGAATTCTCTTATCTTTGATGACTTTTGTCTTATACAATGAGAAAACGTGTCTTCTTGGATGATTCGACTGCATTAAGTTTTGCTCATTGTTTAAATTCATAAATTCAACGATGAAAGATAAAGATGTTAACTATCATACACTAGACACTGTAAAGATCACTTGGACTGTTCGAAGAACGAAACTTTGATATGAGTCAACTTAGATTAAAAAAAAATGATGTAGTTGTCGTTCCTTTTGTCATTAAACTCCTAACGTATTCAAGTAGGCTTTGAACTAGCTTTCAGTAACTGAGAGTACTCTCTGATCTATACTCTATGTTTTTAACTGATTTATATAGTTTGTTCTTATATTGTGCTGTTACAGCAATGTACAATGCACCATGTTAGCAGGAAGGTTCGGCGCCCGCAAACACGCTTATCTCCGTTACACTATATGTGTGCTTGTCCTAAATCAGGAGCCTGTTGTTCAATGGTTGTCGTATGTTGCTGCTAAACTTTATGATATTTGTTTTATGTTTAAGTTTTGTACAGTTTGTTCCTGTGTTGTGCTGTTGCACCACTGTGCATTGTCAGGGGGAAAATTGAGTGCTTATTAACATGTTTAACACCGCCACATGCTTTATGCATCTATCGCAAGTCAAACGAGTGTAATTCAGTGACTGCGGTCTGTTGCTGTATATCTTATATATGTTTAATCATTAATGGTTATATATGTAAATCAAGTCGTTTGTTTTCTCGATTGAATTGTTTTACATTTGTCATTTCATGGTCTTGTATGGCTTACTGCATGTTTTGGGGTCATATTTAACCAGATTTAACTTCTGATCACGTTTAACATGTTCTTAAACTTAAAAGCATCGTTAGTTTTCGTATTTTGATATGATGCAAAATATAACGAAATGCTTTTAAACGCAGAAAACTGATTTAAATTTTGCCACCAGTTTAGAAGGAAGGTCATGTTGGCATTTGAACATGAGTTCAAAAGGTAAACAAGTTCGAATTCGAAAAAATTTGTGTATATGGTATTTAGCTCGTATATTTCTTTTCAAAATATATTTACCTCTTTTGAGATTATTGAAAATTATTGTCTTCTAGATATTGACAATAATCGATATGCTATCTTAACACACACTTAGCAAAACGGTCGATTTTTGCAGATGGTGGTATTTTGGGCAACTGTAAAACCTTCAATGTGAGGCTGTTTCAAGAACAATATACTGACGTTGTTTATCATTTTAATTACGTGTTATAGTGTTCTTTTATGTTTGTCTTTTTAAATTATTAACCTTTACTATTAAGGATGTTCGCTACTCTGTTTCAAAATAACAAGCTTTTTAAAAGACCAATATAAATTGATTGTATATAATTAAAGGAACTTAAAAAAGCAGAAAAAATGAAGGGTCCGTGTTCTTTTTTTTTTGAGATATAAGCCATTGAAAAATTGGCGGGAAATAATTCTCTCTAGATTTTTCAGACATTTAACATTGGCATCTTTTTTCTTTCAAAAACTATGAAAATTTTTTCAAAGATGGCATTTAAAACTATATGTAATCAAATTAAGGAAAGAAACGTAGGGGTTATCGGGCAAAATTTGTAATGACACTACTTGGATAAAACCAGAGGATTCCGAATATCTGGTAAAAAATCAAAAACAAGAGGAGCAAGCATCCGTAAGTCTATTTTTTGGTAATATTTTGTTTACGTGGCTAATGCATCCCGCCAATGTGCTGTGGTCAGTCTTTGAAATCTTGTCTTTCGTTTTTGCTTATGAGCTTTGTCTGTATGACATTTTGTTTTACTTTGTTTGTTTTTATAGTGATTAAGATTAAAACACCATGTTGACTGCTGTGGCCCAATTTTGGACATTTTTACCTATTATGTCTGTTTGTTTTATTCACACATTGTTGTCAATAAAATGGGATTATATGCGAATGTCATACAAATGGTTTTGCTAACTTTACAAACAGGTTTAATCCACCATTTTCTACAGGAGGAAATACCTGTACAAAGTCAGGAATAGGACAGTTGTTATCTATTCGTTTGATGTGCTTGAGCTTTTGAATTTCCATTTGATTAGGGACTTTACGATTTGGAGATCGGTAGTTTTGTTATTTTACTTTATTTACAACCAAGTCGATGTAAAGTTTCTTTCTAGAAGAAACTGTACTGTTGGTTGAATATTTCCCGAGGGCATTATTAACTTGGTAGCTTAATGCATGATGAATACAAAGAATACAAATAACAAACAGGCTAAGACATCGCCCGTGTTACCAAGGTTTCTTCTGCTACACAGAACACTGTAGCATTTGATTTGTGTGCTCCACGGAATATCCTCCGAGATACCTCTAATAGAAAAAAGTAAAATAACAAAAATAACAAACTCCGAGGAAAATTCTAAGGCTAAACAGAAAAAAGACCAACAGACAATCAGTAGTACAGAAAAAAATAACATAAAAAACTAAAGACTGAGCAACAAAAACCCCACCAAAATCTGGGGGTGACCTCAGGTGCCCCGGAAGTGTAGGCAGATCCTGCTCCACATGTGGCACCAGTCGTGTTGCTCATGTTAGTACAAACCAGGTAATAAGTCTTATTCGGTTGGTCACATTCGGGGAAAGGGGCCGGGATTGTAGTTACGACATTAGGAACACATCATCTGTGAAACGGATATTCTAAAACGGTCAACCAGCTCATGATGGCGTCCGTAAAATGACAAAGGGGTGTTTTCAACTTCACCATTTGGAACTCTTGGTTTAATAGCCTCTTTGTGAGCAGCAACCCTCTATCAAGGAATTCATGATAGGAAGTACAAGCCCTGGAATATCGTATCAATTAGGAGATATACACTATGTATGCAGGCGCTGCTGGAATGTTGCTACATATGAAAAGTTCACAATTGGTAAGCTTAAATCATCTCTTTTGTCGTAAAGTTTTGTTTTCAACCGACCCTCATTGTCAATTTCTAGATTCTAACTTCTTTTCTATCTTCCAAAGAAGTTCCTGTAAGTAGTCTGCCTCATAAGAATAAAGAAAGAAGTTATCAAGAAAAGGAGTACAGTGTGTTCCCATTGGAATGCCGATTGTTTGTTGAAAAACACATCCTTTAAACGGAACAAATATGTTGTCAATCAAAAATCAAGCATCTTGATAATGTCAGTATCAGAGAATTTTTGTTTGAATAAGAGTGATTTTTACAAAATAGAATTTATCCCTACCTACTGCAAGATAAGACACCTAATGTAGTAATATTAAGCCAGCTACTGATTTATGTCACACATGCCAGGCTTTTGTAAAATCAATAGCACGCAGTAGAAATTTGACGGAAGAAAAGACAACAAAACTGACCCAATACCCGGACCACGTAGGGAAAGCAAATGCACAGAGAAACAATAACAAAGATGAATGTGATGAAGAAAAATCACTATATCTTTCTTTGTCAGAAAACAGCAAACAAAGAGGTAATTAGGTCTTTCCACTTTTCCGTGGAAAGACCTATTTTGATTCTGATTATTATTATTATTATTTTTTTTTTTTCTTCCGCCTAATTTTTTCTTGCGTAGTATTGATGTTTCAAAAGATGTCGCTTAGATATTTGGAATATGATATCGTATAGTTTATACGCTTTTAAAACTGACAACTGCGTAACAAAATACTTTACGTTGTATAAGTTATCTCCCAAACACTGTTTTTCTTGTACTACTCCTTCCAAACCGTAAAGATTACGACAAATTTATTTTACCAAATTGCTCGTTACATCTTCAGGATTAGGATTTTAATTTTGACCGAAGCTATTCGGAGACTCCATATGAGAGTTATTCCCCCTTATGTGTTTGATATAAGTGATTTGTATTTCTAACTGGTAAACCATAAGTGATATTGGCCTATGGTCTTTGGATTTGAGGTCCTTGGTCCAAAAAAAAGAAAATTTGGTCAAGGTCAAAGGTCAAGGTCATATTCTAAATTTTGATTTTGGCTTATTTTCACTTCTTTTCAAAAACCGTATAAGATATCGACAACATATTATTACTAAATTGTTAGTTGCGACATGTCGTAACACATACATTTTGGTTTAATGGGTGCGCTAACATTAAATTAGAGTTTTTCCCTCTTGTATTTAAAAATACGCGTATGGTGATATAACTCATTAACCATATATAACTAAGACCTAGGGTCTTTTGAATTGAGGTCCTTGGTTTATGACCTTGAAATTGAGCTCAAGGTCATAGGTAAGTTTGATGTTCTGGATTTTGACCTTTGCTTTTACCTCATATGTATACATGATAAAGCCATGGGACTTTTTGCATTAGGTTGCAAGCCATTTGACCTTGAAAAATCCAACCGGAAGTGACCTTGTGTAAACCGGAAGTAGCTATTTTTTGTACTTATTTAATATAAAAGTATATAGAACCATATATTTTTGGAATCAGTGTCAAGTAAACATTCAAATTATACCGGAAGTAACATTTTCAAACCGGAAGTAACAAATTATCTCCTTATTTAAAAAATGCATAGAAACTATATATTTTGGAATCAGCGTACAATAAGCTATCATTTGACGCTGGAAATGACATTTAAACCGAATTTTAATATTTTCATATCAAAATAGATCTTTATGGGTGGAAAGACCTTCAATTGTTCTCTGAACAATTGGTTTTTGATTTGTTTTTAATTGATGTTTTTGTTGACAGGTACATTGAACACACAGGTACATACTTGTATGAGTTTGCTTAAGGTGTTTGATTGGAGTGAGCACCAGTGCTGACTTTTTATCAGAGGAAACATGTCTACCTTTATAACAAACTTAATTAAAGTCTTGTAATTAAAGTCTTGTGTTTTGAAGGGATATCTATACATATATATACACTGATATATATATATATATATTGTAACATGTTTTTGTTATATTGTAACATGTATGTTTGCCTGTGAGAGAGCTTTCACATGTTTATTTTATCTTAGTATTAAACCTTTATTGTGTATTCAATATTACGGGTTGGTTTTACCGTTTGAATGGATTTACACTAGTACTTTTGGGGCCCTTTATAGCTTGTTGTTCGGTGTGAGCCAAGGCTCCGTGTTGAAGGCCGTACATTGACCTATAATGGTTTACTTTTATAAATTGTTATTTGGATGGAGAGTTGTCTCATTGGCACTCACACCACATCTTCCTATATCTATTATACATATTTTAAAGACAAAATTATACATGTACCTGTACATGCATGTGTGTGTATTGCTGTATAATGTGGTCTGTCTTGTGGTAATGTTTGACGCAATAAAAATATAGGTGATGCTCCAGTTATCATTTACAATTTATGTATGTAAAAAAAGCATTTACAATTTTTAAGTCTTCACATCTTAAGTAATTCTTATGCATTTTTTGGACACAAGAAACGTTACACCATTACACCATTGAAATGCAATTTCGAAATGGGTAATAGTTTAAATTAACTTACACAGATTAACTGACATGTACACAAAAGTTGTTTTTCGTTAACAAAAATCACATGGTTTTACCGTTATTAAAATAAAACTTTATAAAACTGAGTAAAACAAAAGAAATTTCGAAAAAAGTGACTTACAGACAATATTCAAGCTCATTTCCTTGAGTATTACGGAAAACTAGAAAAAACGTGAGTAAAATGTAGAAAAGTCTATCGGCTATATATAAACATATATATATAGATTGTAGCTTTTTATTGATTCATATATGCCCTAAAAATAAGTAAGAAGAGTTGATATTTAGCAACTATTATTGATTTAATATTAATGATCGTGTTATTTACAATCAGCATACCTCTAGTCAGACATGAGGAGTATCATCAAACGGTCAGGTTTATTCTTTAACAATAAAAAAGCAAATAAAAAAGACGGACAGCAACACAAAAACAACAGTGTAATTATGTATAGGCTTCAACTTTAGACAAATCTAGAATTTGGCGGGGGTGATCACGGGTATGAATTATTAACTCTCGTCCTGATCTATCAAAATGTTGTAACTACTAAATGTATATAGAGACAACACTGTAAAATCAGTTAGAAATGGCTTCATAATCAGATCGACACAGAGTAAAATAAAGAGCTGAGAGACAAAAAGAGGTAATTTGTTTTAATTGATGTTTTGTTGACAGGTACATTGAACACACAGGTACATACTTGTATGAGTTTGCTTAAGGTGTTTGATTGGAGTGAGCACCAGTGCTGACTTTTATCAGAGGAAACATGTCTACCTTTATAACAAACTTAATTAAAGTCTTGTGTTTTGAAGGATATCTATACATATATATACACTGATATATACATATATATATATATATATATATATATTGTAACATGTTTTTGTTATATTGTAACATGTATGTATTATACATATTTTAAAGACAAAATTATACATGTATCTGTACATGCATGTGTGTGTATTGTTGTATAATGTGGTCTGTCTTGTGGTAATGTTTGACGCAATAAAATATAGATGATGCTTCAGTTATCATTTACAATTTATGTATGTAAAAAAGCATTTACAATTTTAAGTCTTCACATCTAAAGTAATTTTATGCATTTTTGCACACAAGAAACGTTACACCATTACACCATTGAAATGCAATTTCGAAATTTGTAATAAAAAAAAAAAAAAAAAACGGACAAAATTAAACAGCATAGCATGAATATTTACACATTTATTTGTTCACATGTTTTTATACTAGTTAAATAATTTCCTATTTTCTACAACAACCGCGGCTGTGTAATAATTCTCCCATTCCATGAACACTGACGCGTAAGTGTAAAACTCGTGCGTGCTGATGAACTACATGTACTATATATTGCATTGAAACACGATCTGATGAAATTATAAAAATACTCTCTTTTTAGAATATTGCTTTCAATGTGCGTCATTCAATTCAAAGGGTTCGTTACATTAATCATAGCAGCCTCATTTCATTTTGTTATACACAATAAGGGATAAAATTAAATGTATTTGTGACACCGATATAAAGTGTTAACCTGAAAGCGACATGTCTTGCGGTTACGGAAGTAAATTTTGTCAAAGTATGGCGGAAAAAAAGAATAATAGTTAAAATGTCAATTGTTCGTAAATAATTGAGAGGTCTTTCCTTTTGTTATGTAAAATATAAGTTGAAGTACATGTAAAATGCAATGAAAAGCATTGAAAAGCATTAAACAAACATAAATCCCTTAAAATACGATCAAAAACATAATTTTGTGATCTAGGTCATGAACTTGAGTCTGACCTCATGACCTTTGTCAAAGTCATTGATCGCCGGTGTCCTTGCTGAAGACACCATTGGTGTTGGAACTTTGGTTTAGGAGTTGAAGCTAATTTTGTATTTTCAGAAACCGGTAACGGGGATTATGCCACTTACGGATAGGTCAAATCTCTTTGTTGAAAATGTATCTAAGTTGCGCCTTGATGACACAATAATTGTTCACTCCTGAAAATTCATGTACGTATAAGGGTTTCTGAGATATCCCAAAACAAGCAATTAGGTCAAAGGTCAAAGTCAACGTAAAAAAATGCTTGAAAGCACACTTAAAACTCTTTAAATAAGGTCAGAAACATATAAACCGCTATCTGGTATATGACATTGATTTTTGACTTTATGGCTTTTGTCAAGGTCATTGGTCCCAAATATCATTGCTGAAGACCCCATGGGTCTAGGACCTTTGGTTTAATAGTTAAAACTAAGTCTGTCTTTACACAAACCGTTAACGGGGATTATGCCCTTTACGATAAGGTCAAATATCTTTGGTTAAAATGTAACAAAGTTGCGCCATATTGGACTAAAAATTATCCACTAATTAAGACCTCTGTAAATACAATGGTTTCTGAGATTATCCCATAACAAGGTGTAGTGTCAAAAATTAGGGTCAACGTAAAATGTTTATCTTGAGGAATTTTCAAAGTCACATGAATTGATGATGTTTGGTGCAGATCCTGGGTGGCTACGACTTACGGTTTCTGAGTTTTGGTGGCCAACCGACATCGGTTAATTTTTAAACCCTACCAATGAGTCTTCGAATCCTTTCGATCAAAATGTAACGAAGAACAAGTGAATGGTTCTGAACAGATTTCACCCTTCGGTTTGTTTCCACCTATTACGGTTACGGTGTATGGAAGATAACAAGGTTTTCTAGTTTTTGGCAGATATCTCCGGACCAATAAAAGTTTACGACTCACAGGGTGAGTTCAAGATAGGTATTTTTTGTGACACTGATACAAACTGTGAACCTGAAATCGACCTCTTACGATTACGGAATAAAATTTTGTAAAAGTTTGGCGGGAAAAAAGAATAATGATTAAAAACCAATTGTTCAGAGAACAAATGAAAGTCTTTCCACACTAGTTTTCTAACTAATTAACAAGAAGCTACTTCCTGTTTATTTAAAGTTTTCTCTTGGCGTCCAATCATAGGTTTCTTCATAATGTTTCAATACATATATGGTTTCTATAAATATTTGCCTAAAATAAGGGAGATAAGTGTCAACTTCTGGTTAAGAAAATGTCACTTCCGGTCGCAAATGGCAATTGTATTAATACTGATTCCAAAACTAGATGGTTTTTATATACTTGTGTCTGTAAAAAGGACTAGAACTGACAACTTCCGGTTTAGAAAACGTCACTTCTTTCTCAAATGATAGCTTTATTCACACTGATTCCAAAAATATTTAGTTTGTATATAATTTTACCTGAAATAATGAATTATTTGCTTCTTCCAGTTTATAAAATATCACATCCGGTCTCAAATACAATTGAGAATGGAGATGTGGAATGTGTCAAAGAGACAAGAACCCGACCAAAGAGCAGAAAACAACCTAAGGCCACCAATCGATCTTCAAAACAGAGAGAAAATCCCGCACCCGGAGGCGGGCTTCAGGTGGCCCCTAAACACAAATGTGTACTAGTTCAGTCAACATGGACGTCAAACTTAACTAAGAAACATATAAATGAACTAACATTAAGAAAACATATTAGACTAACAAAGGCCAGATGCTCCTGACTTGGGACAGGCGCAAAAATGCAGCGGGGTTAAACATGTTTAGAGAGCTTTCAACCCTCCCCCTATACCTCTAGCCAATGTAGAATAAACTTTAAAAGGCAAAAAAAAAAAAAAAAAACCAGAAAAATAAAATTTTCAAGTAATTTTACATCACAAAATAGTCAAACTAGTTATAGGATTTATTGCCATTAAATAAGTTTTGTTGGTCTCAAAAACTTTGATAAATAGAGCTATTAAATGTTTACAGTTAAAGGATCATCATTACAAGATTAAAAATACCTGCAAATAATGAAACATAACTGTTTGCAATAAAGGGATAAAATAAATATCAAAATGGCATATTTCTTTACCAGGTGAGCGAATCAGGCTGTTGGTGGCCTCTATTAGCTGTTGTTGTTGCTGGCGTATCTGCTATCAACTCTCGTTTTGGGTGGGGTTCATGTTGCCCAGTCTTTAGTTTTATTTGTTGTGTTTTGTTGACCGGATATGAGGTACTGTTTTAATTTTCATTTCCTTGAACACTTTTTAATTATCTTAATGTTCACACGATTTCAAAAGTGTAGGACTTTCCGTCCATTAGCATTACTAGACTTGATGAAATTGGCCCAATGTTTTCGATTTTGCATTTTAAGACTAAATGAAGCGTTTAATTCTTAGATATCGGTTAAAACCTGTTGTTTTGAATTCCTTATTCATTAATTAACAAGGTGCCAACGCATAGTTTTGTTAATTATATGGATTGTGTTTATTTCTTAGTAGTAACATTTAAATCATAAATTCAATGAACAAATCGATGTGTGTGTGTGACTCAATTTACTAGCTACAATGTGTTATAGCGGTCTTAGCCGTTTAAATATACCAGAGAATAGCCTTATGTCTAATTTTAAAAGTATGTCTTATTTCCGATTGTGACATTTTGATTCAGTGTGTTGCTTGGCGTGATTTGTTTGTTTAACAGGTTACGGTAACCCTGTCGACGCACACGGTCTTTGTTAGTTGTTGCGATTCCTTCACTTTGCATTGTATTACCTTAATTTGTATCATCTTTAATGATTGTATTTATATTTCAAATCAATTACTTCTGTTCCATCTGATTGAATGTACTAAAACATTGTTTCATATAGCTTAAAACTTGTATGTATTTACCTTACAGAACTAGGTTAAACATATATGTACTATTTGACAATTAACAATATAAAGCAATGTAAAGTAATTAGTGTTTTACATGACTGATAAAAAAAAAAACTGAATGCTTTTTCTCTGTAGTGTTTGTAAGAACTTATTTTCTACGTGCTACTTTTAAAGATAATGAAAAACAGAGCAAAGTATTTGAAAGTTATGGCTACTATTTTGTATTATTTGACAATGCACTTATGACACCGTTAGGTTTTATGTCAATACCAGTAACAGCAAGGACAAGACGAACAATATCTTCTGTCGCATATCCAGTGAACATCGTCACTATCATAACGAATACAGCGCAAACGCATTCCAATATATACGTTTTGTTTCCCCATAGAAAATCACGGATTCGATCAAAAATGTCCTTTTCACGATGAAACTTCATTGTTATAATGTTCAGAACAAGAAGAGATCGCCATGGCCAATATCCAATTTGGAAATGAGAAAGAATGTTATTACTTTGAATCTGGATATTCATTCGCACGTTTGATTTTCCATTCAGTATTTCATATATTTCAACAATTAGTCTTTGGAGAGTTAATCTCTTTTCATTAGTTAGAACGTCCTGATGTTCCTTTAATAATTTGTTGAAAACTTCGGAAGCACTTACAACTTGTATGAATTCAACCTCATAATTGGCCTACAAAATATAAACTTTATTAAATGTAAGACACAAACACATTATAGCACCTTTATCATACTTTATAGCATTTAATCTTTGATTTATAACTGCATGTTCATAAAATAATATCCAATTATCCTTGACTATCTTCTGTATGAATATTTTACTGAGATATAGGGTGTGCTTGTAGAAACATAAACCTTTGTGTTTATTGAAAATAAAGTCTGCTTATAGAAAAAAAAAAACATTTTGGACTTGGAGCAGGCATTAATGCAGCAATATCGCACTAGATAAATACTCTACTAAAAAGAACGCGTTGACATAGGATCATACAAGCCTTTAAACCCAATTAATGTTTTCTTACGTTTATATAAATTCTACCACTGCCACGAGTGTGATACGATCGTTATCCTCTCGAGACAGTTCAATTTTCAAATTTAAAACGCGAGTCTTGCCGAGTTTAAAATTTAATTGTTGAGAGTAGATAATTATCGTATTGCACAAGATTTAGCGGTGGAATCTGTTTCTCTAATGATTTTTAAACGATATGCAGACAAACTCAATCCTTCTTTTTGAATGGTCTGCAAAAGATGTGTACTTTCTATGTGACGTCATCAGGCATGGTCACCTTTTTCATGACGTCACAATATGAAATTCAGAAGAAAGCAAGAAAATTTGACGTCATAATCAAATTTTGACCAATGAATCACACGTTGATTAAATAAAAAAAAATTAACAGGGCAGGAAAAGGATAAATCGTGTAAGAATTAGAGATATTCAATTTTAACCATTTGTTAGGAAGACAGCGAATACAGTGAAACATGAGATAGATCAAACAATTCACGTCTTGTTGTCTATTGTCTATTCTTGTCGACATTTGTTGATTAACCTTAATAAAATGTAAAGATTAATCACAGTTTTGTTTTTGATACTGACTTTATCACTTTAAATAAAAGGCGAATCCGAGAGAGCGACCTGATTGATATCTGGGCTGACAAAGTGTGTATTAAAAATGAATGCGAAGAATATTTCTATTGGAATTTGTCCTAGCAATATCTTCCTTTTAGGTAGATCATGAAATAACACAAACTAGTTAAACAAATATGTTCACGCGGCGTATAAACATTGCGATCGTTGTTAATTCTTATTTATGTCATTGTGTGTATTTCATTTATAAATTCGTGAAATTGACGAGTTTTAAAAACGTGAGACTGGTACATTGTTACGTAACGTCCGTGCTTAATATGTCGTTAGATTACTGTCCACGACTTGGATTGATATAAGGCAAAAGAAAAATGTACCAACTACTGTTAAAGATAATTACAAGTCAGAAAAAAAAATTGTACAGAACAGATGTTATGTTTCGAAACAATTAGCGTTGATTCAATGATGCATATACTCGTATTTAATTCAACGGCAATGCAAAAAAATAAATTAGACATGTATAAAAATAAGAAAACGAAGTCTTAAAGTTTTAAAAATCGAACATTGTGACACTAAAAAACTGCGTTTGGTAATTTTACCTCTTAGTCATGTTCGATTAGCATTTTTTTTAATTTATAAAAAATACCATTATATGTTAAATTCATATAAATGCTGATATTGTTTTTTCTGAAAGACGTTCCGTCATATCCTATATTAAGTTGTATACAGCCCACGAAGCATGAAAGCCACCCAATATTATAAAATTGTTAGCTCCGCCTACCTAAATAATTATATCACTATTTTTTTCGCATTGTTCGTGTATTTCGTACAAACGATTATGATTTGATAACAGATTGCAAACTTTATTTATTTGAACAACGAACTTGACGATATGTCTTATGAATATGGATAATGTAATCATATATAAATAAGAAGATGTGGTATGAGTGCCAATGAAACAACTCTCCATCCATAAAATATGTAAAAAGTAAAGACTTATAGATCAATGTACGGCCTTCAACACGGAGCCTTGGCTATATAAAGGGTCCAAAATGTCCAATTTAAACAGGAAAACCATCGGTCTAATCTATATAAAAATAAGAAAATAAAAAAAAAAAAAAAAAAAAAAAAACGAGAAACGAGAAACACTTATGAACCACACCAACAAACGCCAATCACTGAACAACAGGCATGTACAATAGTAAGTAATGGCTGACGAATGTTGTACGAGCTATCTACTTTCAAATCAACATCTTCATTTGCTAATTTCAGTTATATAACGCACTAAAAACAGATCATATAGATTGATATAGCTTTCATCTCACGAGACAATTTTCCGAAGTTTTGTGTTAATAGTTTTTTTTTTCAGATTAAAAATGTTAATATATATTGTTTTTACATGTATTTCGAAAATCTAACAAAAATGAGAATTGATTGCTGTGTTTTCAAAAATTGATATGAAATGAAAGTTAGTTTATATCACGTAAAAAAAGGAAAATTTCCAAAATGCCAATAACACATTATTTAAATGAGTACAAAAAAAAAAAAAGAAGCAATAATTGTTACAGAAAACTCGTCAATCCATTTTGAATTTGAAAAGAAAGTAGAACAACCATATAACAATGCGTGAACTGAAAACGGATCGAGACCTGTTGCATCGACAGGTATCGTCTCATTCTATCATATAGTACATTCCATGCAAAACCGCGGTCAGTCCAATATTTTACAATAAGGAATTGTACGTTATCGGTAAATGAACCAATCAGACACCTTTTCTGATCTTGATCAAATAAAGGCAACAGTAGTATACCGCTGTTCGAAATTGATAAATCGATTGAGAAAAAAACAAATCCGGGTCACAAACTAAAACTGAGGGAAACATATCAAATATAAAAGAGAACTACGACACAACAGAAACACAACATTAAAATGTAACACACACAGAAACGAACTATAATATAACAATGGCCATTTTCCTGACTCGGTACAGGACATTTTAAGAAAAAAATGGTGGGTTGCATCTGGTTTTGTGGCTAGCCAAACCTCCAGCTTTTATGGCAATGTTAAATTTAACATTAAAATGACAATATTACATAACAGGACTGCAATACAAATAAATGGGAGAACATATAGGACAGAGAAACATACGAATAATAGCTAACAAAAGGTACCAGGTTTAAAATTCAATACGCAAGACGCGCGTTTTGTCCACACAAGACTAACCAGTGACGCTCAGACCAAAAAAGTTCGAAAGCCAAAACAAGTACAAATTCAAAAGAGTATTGAGGACCAAGAATTTCAAAAAGTTGTGCCAAATACGGCTAAGGTTATATGTCTGGGATAAGAAAATCCTTAGTATTTAGAATAATTCATACTTTTGCAAACAGTAAATTTATAAAAATGACTATATAATAGATATACATGATAACACCGAAGTGGTGACTAACTACAGAATAAAAACGGATACATAAAACAACATAAACCAGCACATAAAAATTCACAGCCGAGTTAGCCAAAGAGATCAAAGCAAACAAAGTGACGTCACATTTGAATTTCTGAAATTTCCCCAAAATAGGATAGAATTAGGATAGAATTCAAGGTTTGGTTTATAATAATAATATAACATTTATAATAACAATGAAAATTACAATATTAATTAATGTAAAATGTGGTAGTAATTAGATAATTAATAGTATTATCTAGCTATGTCGGTGTTTCTTCTAAATCAAACTGTAAACCAAATATATCGTATAAATTTAGTTGACCCAAACTAAAATCTAATTAATGAACTGGGTGATTAATTATCTTTACCATAACACACGAATACAACAGAAAAAATAAGATATACAACTACAAACGATAAGACATTTGAAAAAATCCGATGAGAATAACAAATATAACATTAAAACTAGGTACATAAATTTTGGATAGAAAAGTACCGTGACACGTCTTATAGCAATGCGAATTCACACTCAGCAAAACAGTCACAATCGGGAATAAGTCACGTTCGGTTATTAAAAGATCAGACGACGTTATGTCAAACCACAATCTAACACGTGGTAAAAGTGTCCTTAGTTAGTTTGGACAAAGACACAGCGTATGGATCGACCAATTCGTGATGGTGTCCGTAAAATTTACGGAGTGTCATTCTTAATCTGTCCTCCTCATAACTTTGTTGGAGCAGTTTCTGCGTTAGGAGCTCACTCCTGTATATGAAGTCCGTATAGTGTGAACATGCACGAGCATAACGTATCAACTGAGATATGTTAACACCATACGAAGGGGCAGAGGGTATGTTACTGCTGAGAAATGGGAAATTGATAATTGGGAAGTTGAAATCGTCCCGTTTATCATAGATTTTCGTGTTAAGTCGTCCATCTGTGTCAATATTAAGGAAAAGATAGATCAAGGTATGAAGCAGTCCTTCTAGTATCAGTAGTATCCTTTATTTCAAGTTCACTGGGATATATGAGATGTAAGTATTGGCTGAAATATGGGTTATTCAATGATAGGACATCATCAATATATCGGAAAGTAAAATTAAAGAATTTCGCAAGGTGCTTTTTTCTTTTTGTCTTTTAGAAGGTTTTGAATGAATTCTGCTTCATACGAGTACAAAATCAAATCGTCCAGTAGGGGTGCACAATTAGTACCCATTGGAATAACGACTGTCTATTGAAATATAAATCCTCCAAACTCAACAAATATATTGTCGATCAAAAAGTCCATCATTTTGATAATATAGTCTTCAGTATATTTTCTGGTAGATTCAGTGTGGTTCTTCACAAAAGATGAATTATTGTAACCCAAAACAAGAAACTTGTATCTACAATTCCCATTTTTATAGAAAAAGCTCTGTTTAATGAGATGGTGAAGTCGAACTTTCAACTGAGCATGGGGAATAGTAGTGTAAAGCGTAGAAAAATCAAAAGTCTTTATGTTGCTGCAAAATTGCAAAGATTGTGATCGAAGATTAAACAGTAGATCTTTCGAATTTTTGAGAATCCACATCTGGTTAACACCACTGGTAGAATATATCTCATCACAATATTTTTGAAGCCCATCTTTAACTGTAGAAAGAATAGTAGTCAGTACTTTGGAAAGATGTTTAGTCGAACATTTTGATGACCTAGCTATGTATTGTTCTTTATATGGAGTTTTGTGAAGTTTTGGTATCCAGTATAATGATGGTAAATTTTCTTCGTTTTCTTTGATGTTGATACAAGAAGAAAGAAGGACAGATTTGTGATTTTGTAAAATTTCGTCCTTGATAAATGATGTTAAAGAATATGTAGGATTACCAGTAGTTCTATTTATTCCAAGCTCTGTTGTGAGACATTGCAAATAATGGTTTTTACATATAAAGACAATATTATTGGAGGCTTTATCTGCTGGAACAACGACATATTTGTCATGCAAAGAGGATAAAGCATCCACAACATCGGGATTCTTGAAAGGGTTAGTAACTCTTGTGCTCATAGTACATCGTAGTTTTTGAATGCGCTTCTGAATGCATGATCGAATAGCTTTGATCCATTCAGACAAAGCGTCCAGTTCTGGTTCGTCTGGTTCGCGCTTTACCCATTTTCTTGCATAGTCCTCAACTGCATCCATCAGTAACCTGCAGTTCTTTTTCCAGTTGATGGGCTGGGGAATTCTATATTTTGGTCCCTTGCCTAACAACTCTCTTAGTTGTTCATTGGTAACGATGCCAATGTGGTAGAGTGTTTTACATTAATATTTATTTCTTTCAGAATGATTAATATTAATAAGTAGTTTTATTATATGTATTTTAAGAGTTCATCAATTCTTCTATTCTCTTATGCAATCTTATTTTCTTGGTATGTTATATCTTCTTAGTACTGTAGTTCTACTCTATTTTTCTGGTTCATTAGTCAGTCAGTCATGTGTCATATTATCTTGTCTTCTATTGGTTATAGTCACTGAGTTAAAAGTTTTACCACACCTTTTGAATACCTTGAGAGAGAAAGATATACATTACAGCAGCCATATTTAAATTATTTATATTTAGTTATATTCTGGACACCACATCTTCTTATATCTACTAATTTCATATTAATCAGGTCAGTTACTAATATTTCTAAGTCTTTAATATTTACACTGTTTTCCTTTAGTTTGAATCTGAGAGAAAATGTATTTTGAATAAGTCAGAATGATTGTGCATGAATGATAGATATTTTATTTTAAAGAAGTATTTTCATGAACTCAGAGAAATAATACATCATAGATATATTAATGATACATGTATTGGTACAGTTATATTATTATTATAAAGGTCTAAAGCAATGTCTATTGAACATTATACTTATTGTTTATAAATGCTATGCAGATATAATTTAGTTCATTATACTTATGTAGGTTATATTTGTATTTTAACAGGACCAGAATATCTTGATATTATTATGATCTGGTGATGCTTCCAAATAGGAGATAGACCTTTGTACCATATACATGGTAAGATCAGTGTTTTCAATGTATTTTTAGTTTACTGTATTGTCCGTGTTTGTCTATTTAATTTAAGTTCAGTAAATGTATTGTTTTTGTCTTGTGAATAGTAGTTACCTGTATGTCAATAATTACATGTAAACATTTAGTAACAAATAGTTCATTAATAAATCAATGAATGACTAACGTAAGATTATTGGACATAATGTAGCACTTAATCCTGACTTGGTTTATAATTGAGTTTGATTGAATTTATATATTTATAACATATACACTTTAATAGTATTGGTTGTATTCTTATAGAAAAGAACTAGTTTATTGTATTTTATACATGTACTTTCCGTTATAAGAATTAGAGTTATATCCTTTGTACACTGTATTGTCTATGTATTTATGTTTTGTTATTTGTGTACTTTCAGGGTTATTTATTTATGTCGTAATAAATAAACATCTTTACCATCTAGACGAATCATTTTATTCCGTCCAAGAACCCTGTTACATTTGGCGCCCACTAGTAGGTTAGACGTTCAACGACATATTTCCTTTTGGAGCCTCACTGAAGGTCAGGATCTAGGACGTGACATCCACCGGAAGATTGGAAAAATCAGTCGAAAATATTCAACACGTTGGTGAAAATTGTTTATTGTACATACTATTTGCTGTTGTATACATTGTTTATGTAATGAAATGGTGAGAATATACACATAGTTACCCTCTTTATAAATAATTTGCAAATATTTGGTATCAGAAATTAAGCAACTATTGAAGAAAAACATTGACTTTGAAAACATCCAAATTTTGAAATTGGCCATTATCATGCATGTTTAGTGTTGATATTGTATATTATTGTACTGTTTATAAATTTTCTTTGTTTGAATAATACTGACAACTGGTCTGCTTGTCCAAACTTAGAAAATTATTAAAAATCCAGCTGGTATTTACATTTCACTTTTGTGTTTTGTACTTAGCCATTTTTATTTGTTTACATTGTGTACTATTGATTGTTGGTGTTACATACCTGTTTGTGTTTGTTCTTTTCATTCACTTACACTTTGTTAACACGCATACACATCAATTGTTAGATACTGTTGTACTGAATTGGTATTATTTATGAGCAAGTGTACTTAGATTATTTTTCATATTTAAAAAAAAATACTTTGATTTGGTATTAGCTTAGTACGTGTGTACTTAGTATTTATTGACATTGTTATTGCTATACAGGGTAGTCACATATACATTTGTACTTGTACTTAGTATATAAGGGTATAGGTTATTTATTTTATTTGTATGTCAATGTGTGCGTATGTATGATTGATTGTTGATATGAACCTGTGATTGACCTTGACCTTTCACCTTTTAATAAATTTTCCCTTGCCTTGCCCGACACTTACCCTACTTTGTGCATTGCAGTGCATGTAAATTAATACACTCTTATACACATTTAAAAGCGTACATACACTTGATAGTCTATAAGCGAACCAGATATAGATAGAGATATATAGATATACTTGAGTGAACTCATAGATTGAGACAAGAAGACATATTTGGTATTTCATCAGAGGATATGATTTGATGTAGTAAGTAAACCAAGCCCTGACATATAAAACTTACATTACACAGTAGGCTTTGGTTACACAGGAAAACTAAGTATAGTTGTGTTGTGGTCAAACTTTAGTTTATTTGTTGTCACTGTTGCTTATACTTATACTTGTACTTTGACTTTACTTTATAGTCTATCTACTTTACTTTGATATATTGATGAACTTATCTTTACTTTAGTTTTGTTCATATTTATTTATATATAGTACTTGTGTCCTACTTGTATATATTCATACTTGTGGTTAGATATTTTCATACTTGATATATTTATTCATTTTTTCTCAGGGAGATAATCAGCACTATTATTGAGTTGTCTTTCTTTGTATATTGTGTTTATCATACTTAGGTTATTAATTTTTTTGTAATTTCAGAAATTAATTGTACTTTATAATTTCAGATTATTATTAGATAGCTGACTTTATTTTTTTTTCCTACTGTATTTTGATACTAGTGTTTAATCATTATACATAACTTCTTTTACAGTTAGTTTAGATCCTTGGTACCAGATTTAATACTATACTTTGATATTTCAGATCTATTGATTATTATTTGATTTCAGATTTTGTTATTTTGTTCCACATTTGGACTATAAGTAATCTTTACTTTAATTTTCAGTGCTGCATATATATTATATAGTATATATATATATATATTTTTCTGTATCCATCATAGATTACTGGTGATACCCATAGTTATATCTCATTTCATTGTGTCTTAGGATATACTTACCAGACATTTGTTTTCACTTTGACTAATTTTGAGTAAGAGATAGATTTATATAGATTTACCAGATAGATTTATATAGGTTTGTCAAATACATTTGTATTAATTTCAGCTATTCATTACCTTTATTTTGTATTCATTGAAGGTACTTAATATAATTTTGTATTCATTGAAGGTACTTAACATAACTTTGTATTCATTGAAGGTCATTAACATAACTTGTATTCATTTTAGGCACTTAATATTACTTCTTATTCATTATAGGTAATTAATTCTATTTTGTATTAATTTTAGGTACTTAATATATACATTTGGTATTTATTTTAGGAAATTAATCACATTTTTTTGTCTTTATTGCAGATTATTAACATTCATTTACTATTTCTTGTAGAATACTAATTCTTTTCTGTATTTATTTCAGATAACTTTGTTTTATTTAAAGGTGCTAATATTTATTATATTTCTCGTAGATTTAGGATATCTTAATTGTAGATTCATTCATATTTTGACATCATGGCCGATGAGGATTATCAACAGCTAGTTGACACCTTGAAGGAAATGCATATAAAACCAAAGGCAGATACACCTGAGGCATTACAACAGTGGATTGAGGCTTACGCAATGGAAACACTACAGATGGGGAAACAAAAGCAACCTATTAAGACGGAACCATCATCATCAACATCATCACATTATACTCAGCCACCTAGAATCAACATCTTCTCTGGTAGTAGTGAAAAGAAAGGAGGTGAAACAACATATGAACTTTGGAAATATGAAGTACTTGGACTCATGAAGGATAAGATCCACTCAGAGGAAGCTATCATCCAAGCCATACGTAGAGCTTTGCGTGGTGAAGCCGGATTAGTAGCAATGCGTTTAGGAGCAGATGCATCATTAACTGAGATCATGACCAAGATGGAAAGTGTTTTTGGCAATGTAGATGAACTTGAAACCATCATGAGTGACTTTTACAATGCGAAGCAGAAGGAAACCGAGGATGTTTCATCATGGAGTTGTCGCTTGGAAGGAATTCTTGATAAAGCCATCCACTCAGGGAAAGTCAGTAAGCCACAGGCAGATACCATGATGCATGACATGCTTTGGAAAGGACTTAAACCAGATATAAATCATATAAGTCACTATGAGAAGCAACGCTATCATACATTTGATCAATTACGTGTAGCTTTGAGAAAGATTGAGAAAGAACATAATCTTGATGAACTACCAAAGGTGAAAGCAACATCAAAACAGGCCATTGCTAATGAAAAAGAGGAGGAATCTGAACTTGCTGCAACACTAAAGCAAATCAACACACGCCTTCAACCGCTAGAATCTGGACTACCAAATAAGCAACAAGATCAACCAAATCAACAACAACAAGATACACAACCACAACCATACCAACAGCCATTTAGTCAAAATCAGTTTAAAGGTAGAGGTTTTAATAGAGGTGGTAGAGGAAATAGAGGTTATGGAAGAAGTTATGGTAGAGGTTGTGGAAGAGGTTATGGTAGAGGTTATGGCAGAGGTTTTGGTCAGAATCAACATCAGTCAACATCAGACAACACATATAGATTTCAACCGATTGCATGTTACCGTTGTGGTAGAGACTCGCACATTGCCAGAGGATAACGAGCCAACACTGATGTCAACGGCAAACCTTTAAACTAGATTATGTCATCGACAAAGGGCAGCCGATCGACATGAACATACAAAGCCCTAAACAGAATTTATGCAAATCAAAAATACAACCAGGACTTTGTGGACAACTAACAGAATCAAAGATTATCATCAATGGCATTGAAACTTCATCTCTTCTAGATACAGGGTCCACTGTTTCAACAATAGCTTATGAATTTTACACTCAACACTTTACTGACACACCACTCACACCTTTAGAACAGATTATCAGCATTGAATGCGCAGATGGAAATTCACTACCGTACCATGGATATATTGAGGCCAACATTCAACTGAAAGAAACTGATCAGCATTATCCAACCATACTACTTGTCGTACCAGATAGTCCGTATCATTCCAAAGTTCCAGTCTTATTGGGAACAAATATATTGACAACCATCATTGATGATTACGAAGATAGATTTGGCAACCGATTTCTTCAAACATCAGATTTAACAACACCCTGGTATTCTTCATTTAGATGCATACTACTGAGGGAGAAAGAACTTAGAAAGATGAACAACAGAATAGCATTGATTAAATCAGCTGAATACGAAAGAGTCATTATACCACCGAACAGTCAGATATCTATTAAAGCCATGACAACCAAAGAATTACCATACCACTTCACATCTGCTATTACTCAACAAACACCTTCATCTATATTACCAACAGATTTAGATATTGAACCATCATTGATAGATTATAAGTACCAGCACAACGACATGTTTAATATTAGAATTTGCAACATCACTACAAGAACAGTCATCGTTCAACCAAATTCTATAATTGGTGAACTACAACCTGTACTTATACAAGATCAACCTATCAACAAAGAGAAAGAATTTACACCACCGTTATTACAACAAGTAGATATATCCACCGACAATATAACATCAGATCAACTTCAACTTGGAAAAGATTTTATCACATCATACAAAGATATATTTTCCAAAGATGATTATGATATTGGACATACCAACATAGTACAACACAAGATTCTGTTAGAGGACGATCGACCATTCAAACAACGATATCGACACATACCGCCTTCAATGTATGAAGATGTTAAGAGCCATTTATACCAAATGCTCCGAGCAGGAATTATTAGAAAGTCTCACAGTCCGAATGCCTCCAACGTTGTTCTAGTAAAGAAGAAGAATGGCACTCTTAGAATATGCGTGGACTATAGGGAATTGAATTTAAAGACAAAAAAGGATGCCTATGCTTTGCCAAGAATGGAAGATATGTTAGACTGCATGGCTGGCAACAAGTACTTCTCAACCGTAGACATGAAGTCAGGTTATCATCAGGTAGAGATACTAGAGGAACATAAGGAGAGGACAGCATTCACCGTAGGACCTCCTGGACTCTTCGAGTACAACCGGATGCCTTTCGGACTTGCTTGCGCCCCCGCCACTTATCAACGTCTTATGCAGGATTGCCTCAGAGATCTTCACATGCGTATATGTTGCGTTTTCATAGACGATGTCATCATATTTGCTAAAACATACGAGGAACACCTAGAGCGACTTGAGATGGTTTTCGACAGATTTCGACAAGCCAACTTGAAGCTTTCGCCAGCAAAATGTTCTTTCTTCCAGCCAAAAGTCAAATATGTTGGACATATTGTATCTGAAGAGGGAGTAGAAACAGATCCAGAAAAAGTTGAGAAAGTAATGAATTGGCCTACTCCAAAGTCACCTGAAGAAGTACGTAGATTCATCGGATTTGTAGGATATTACCGCAAGTTCATCCGTAACTTCAGTCAGATAGCAAAGCCACTTACATCTATCATGCCAACTTCAAATGTAAAGAAAGGAAAGAAAAAGACTAAGAAACAACAACAAGAAGCATTTCAGTGGACTGATAAGCAAGAAACAGCTTTCACAACATTAAAGCAACTCTTATCTTCAGCACCGATACTTGGATATGTTGATTACTCCAAACCATTTGAAGTGCACACCGATGCCAGTGGTCAAGGACTTGGTGCCGTACTATATCAAGAGCAAGATGGACATCAACGTGTAATCGCATATGCTAGCAGAGGTTTAACAAAAGCAGAACAGAACTATCCAGCACATAAGTTGGAATTTCTTGCACTAAAGTGGTCCATAACTGACAAGTTCCATGACTACCTCTATGGCCACAAGTTTAGAGTACTCACAGACAACAACCCACTCACATATGTACTCACGTCTGCAAAACTAAATGCTACTGAACACCGTTGGCTCGCTGCAGTAGCCGCATACGATTTCGATATCATCTACCGTCCAGGCAAGACAAATGCAGATGCAGATGGACTATCCAGATTGACAACCATCAGCCAAGATTCCATCAAAGCAATATGTGGATGCATACATACTCCGTTGATTGACTCCTATGCCATATCACCAGATTCCATCGACATCAGTAATTTGGATATGCATATAGATGTTTCAACTGACACGAACTGGTCAGAAGTCCAAGCTATGGATCCACTGCTTCACACATGGATAAAACAACTGAAATCTGGACAGAAACCAGCAAAAGGAAAGATAACACCAAGTCCACTGAATAAACAGTTCAACCATCTCAGACTTATAGATGATATACTTTACCGAGAGATTAGCATCGACGAAAAGATACATCATCAACTTATAATACCATCTTCACACATCAAATTAGTTTTAGAAGCACTTCATGATGAAATGGGACATCCAGGCAAAGATAGAACCACCAGTCTTATTAGAGAACGCTTTTACTGGCCTGGAATGAATAAAAATATTGAAGAATGGATCCAACGTTGCGAAAGATGTATTAAGAGAAAGAAAGAGCCAGGAAGAGCACCACTAGTCAACATCACAACAACTCAGCCAATGGACCTCATATGCATTGACTACCTTACTCTAGAACCATCAAAGGGAGGAATTCAAGACATCTTGGTAATCACCGATCACTTTACACGTTATGCACAGGCCATACCAACACGCAACCAGACTGCAAAGACAACTGCAGAAGCATTGCTCAACAACTTCATTGTGCATTATGGTTTACCTAACAGAATTCACTCAGATCAGGGTCCATCCTTTGAAAGTAACATCATTCAGGAACTTTGCCGTCTAACAGGAATTAAGAAGTCAAGAACCACACCTTACCATCCGATGGGCAACGGCATGACTGAGAGATTTTATAGAACATTACTGTCAATGCTTGGAACTTTACAGCCAAAAGATAAAACCAACTGGAAAGCTTATGTTGCTCCGTTAGTTCATGCGTACAACTGCACTCGACACGAAGCAACTGGACAATCACCATACTTTCTTATGTTTGGCCGACAACCGAAGCTTCCCATCGACTTAGCATTTGGACTTGTAAAGGTAAAAGATAGGAAACTACAAACTAAGTATATCCAAGAATTGAAGAACAGACTAGTAGATGCATACAAGCTTGCTTCAGAATCAGCAATGAAGGCACACGAGAAGCAGAAAGAACAATATGATCTGAAAGTTAGAGGAGCAGTCGTAGAAAAAGGCGATAAAGTACTAGTAAAGAAAGTTGCTTTTGATGGTAAACATAAGCTGAGCGATAAATGGGAGAACGATATCTACCTTGTACTAGAACAACCGAATAAAGATATACCCGTCTACATTGTACAGAAAGATAATGGCGAGGGCGTAAGCGAACGTTACATAGGAATCTTTACTGCCTGTGGGATATATTTCAAGTCAACCACCAACGACAGAACCAGTACCTAGACCAGTTCCTAGAGCGAGAACAAGAATGCGAAGGAAAACAACAAGAACAACTCGAACACAGACTGTACCATGGAGGAAAGCGATAGCGATGGTGATGATTATGAGATATTTGAACATCAACGACCAATGGTTCACAACACTCCATCCAGTGTTGAGGATGATGAAACAGAGAGTCTTGATGGACACCAAGAAATACTACTACCTCCGGAGTCAGATGGGGACGCCCATGATATAGATGTACAGGAACTAGATTCTGTACACGAAGATGATGAGCAGGAGATGCCTTTAGAACCAGAGACGTTTGATCCAGCTCATGTTGATGATATACCTCCAGTTTTGCCTCGTCGATCAGGTCGAGAGAGGACACAACCTAAGTGGTTACAGTCTGGTGATTTTGTGACGAAGTCTGCAGTTCCACCTACTGATACACCTGTAGTTATACCATCTGACTGGAGACAGAAGGCAGATTACCTATCTAGCTGTATTGACAGAGGTTTATTTTCAGGGATAGAGCTAGAAGCAGGGAAGGCTTTATTAGCCATTTTGACTGCAGATCATTGATGTTTTATATTTTAGTTATTAGTTTACTATTGATAATATTAATATTATATTTGATAATATTTCAGTGGATTATCCTGATTGATTTCTACACTGTATTTATTAGTGATTGCAGTATCAGTACATTGCAGCTTCAGATATAATATTATTTCATTTTATTTTCATAGATATTATGTTGTTTAGTTTGAAATGACGTGGACGTCATTTTAGAAGCCAGGGAGTATGTGGTAGAGTGTTTTACATTAATATTTATTTTCTTTCAGAATGATTAATATTAATAAGTAGTTTTATTATATGTATTTTAAGAGTTCATCAATTCTTCTATTCTCTTATGCAATCTTATTTTCTTGGTATGTTATATCTTCTTAGTATTGTAGTTCTACTCTATTTTTCTGGTTCATTAGTCAGTCAGTCATGTGTCATGTTATCTTGTCTTCTATTGGTTATAGTCACTGAGTTAAAAGTTTTACCACACTTTTGAATACCTTGAGAGAGAAAGATATACATTACAGCAGCCATGTTTAAATTATTTATATTAGTTATATTCTGGACACTAATTTCATATTAATCAGGTCAGTTACTAATATTTCTAAGTCTTTAATATTTACACTGTTTTCCTTTAGTTTGAATCTGAGAGAAAATGTATTTTGAATAAGTCAGAATGATTGTGCATGAATGATAGATATTTTATTTTAAAGAAGTATTTTCATGAACTCAGAGAAATAATACATCATAGATATATTAATGATACATGTATTGGTACAGTTATATTATTATTATAAAAGGTCTAAAGCAATGTCTATTGAACATTATACTTATTGTTTATAAATGCTATGCAGATATAATTTAGTTCATTATACTTATGTAGGTTATATTTGTATTTTAACAGGACCAGAATATCTTGATATTATTATGATCTGGTGATGCTTCCAAATAGGACATAGACCTTTGTACCATATACATGGTAAGATCAGTGTTTTCAATGTATTTTAATTTACTGTATTGTCCGTGTTTGTCTATTTAATTTAAGTTCAGTAAATGTATTGTTTTTGTCTTGTGAATAGTAGTTACCTGTATGTCAATAATTACATGTAAACATTTAGTAACAAATAGTTCATTAATAAATCAATGAATGACTAACGTAAGATTATTGGACATAATGTAGCACTTAATCCTGACTTGGTTTATAATTGAGTTTGATTGAATTTATATATTTATAACATATACACTTTAATAGTATTGGTTGTATTCTTATAGAAAAGAACTAGTTTATTGTATTTTATACATGTACTTTCCGTTATAAGAATTAGAGTTATATTCCTTTGTACACTGTATTGTCTATGTATTTATGTTTTGTTATTTGTGTACTTTCAGGGTTATTTATTTATGTCGTAATAAATAAACATCTTTACCATCTAGACGAATCATTTTATTCCGTCCAAGAACCCTGTTACACCAAGGTCGGCAGTAATAACATGACAAGCTGGACTATAATTGTATTTCGACGATGCACATGAGAATCCGGAGGCTTGGATTTCACATCTTTGAGGTTAAAGGCCTCTAAAACCCTCTTGTGGTTGAAAATCTTGAATGCAATAGACTTGGTGTAAGTATAAGAAATAACAGGTGTAGCTTTATTTTTGAAGTAATCAGGTATAGTTTTTTGTACAGATTTCTGGTGGAAAATATTGCTAATATTTACAGCATCTAAACCTTTATTGGCGAATTCTACCTTAAAAATTACGTTTTTCCTCATTTTTGGATGTAGTCGATACGGGTTTGAATAGTCTATGGTTAGCACTGTCCATGATTATTGCAACTAATCTATACAAAACAGAACCAGAATCAGTAACGGAAGTATTTTGGGCCTCTTGAAATAGTAAAAAAAGTTTTGATAATGGAATGGAGTATAATTTAGTTCTGATATGATGAATTCCTAAAGGTTTTTGAACAAACGTTAACAGACTATCAATTGTCACGGTGTGCACAGCAGGTGGTATATATTTTCTGTGACCATGACTTCTATTTCGTCGAGCAGAAATATTAAATAATTGTAATGTATTGACAGTACTACACCTGTGACTAGACAAAATACCTACACCATCAATTTTGTCATTGCATCCATAGGGAATGGCTGTTCCCAACTCTCTTATCCAAAAGTCTTCTCTTTGTAAACGATATGGTGTACTCAATATGGGGTCATTTGTTGAATGATATATTTTCTCTATAATCCGGACTTTCATTGAAACAATAGAATGGTCAGGCTGATTGAAATATTTATAGAGAAATTTGTTGTTATTAGGATCATTTACATTAGACCGATGATCATTCATTCTAAAATTGAGTCTTTGTCGAGTTTCCCCGACGTAGATCAATCCACAAAGAGTACATTCAATACACAATATTGGAAGCAGTGCAATTCAAATCCTCATGACTGTGTGTATTGTAACTTTTGGTGGTTAAATTACTTTGAAAGTGGGTATCAGATATTAGTATATCACAGGTTTTACAATTTTTACGGTTACATTTGGAAATAGAGCAATATTGGTGGTTGTCATTGAAATCTAAAATATCTGAAAGATGAACAGTACAGGGCCGCATATAAACAAACTTGTCTGAATTTTTATAGAACAATGAGTATTCAGAAGACTGCACATGTGTCATTTCCATTACATCATTTAAGATGATCCTGGGGACACCTGATAAAATCGATGTTGTGTCCTTGACAACATCAAAACTAATTTCTAAGAGATGTATCATTAAGATGCAAAACTTATTCCGATACCTAACAAACACAAAACGTTGTGAGACGTGCAAATAGTTGACGTGAGAGAGAGTGGGTCTTGATCAACATGCTTCCGATAAAGCCTTATCATAGAGGTCATAAAAGTGATAAACGAAGCAGAATATGCATATATCCTCTTATCTGTTAAAACCACCAGTTGGTATCGATGTCCATGTAAACAGGATTTAACACAATCTGCAAAAAGGTTACACAGCTATTGTGAATATAAAAGAGTAAAATCTTGAATTTGCACATTAAATCATACTTGAATCCTCTATTTACCATGGCTATTAATTCCATACTTTTTATATTTTAGCGGATACTGTTTTAGATAACGCTTTATAAAGAGCGTGTTTTAAAAGAGCTTTTTAAAAATTATCTTTATCAGGAATGCTCAAACACAAATATCTGAAAGCAACAGATATATAATAAAGTAGAAACATTGAGAGCTGTATTACCAAAAGCCTTACTGTAGATCAAGTGTAGAATATTTGTAAAGTCTTCAAAATATATGTTGAATGACAACACTACCTTTTGCTAATATAATTTTTGTAAATGGAAGTGCACGTTTCCCTCGTACAATTTGATTTCTGTTTACACATATCCATAGCTAAACTAAGGATTATTAATTATCTTGATCTAGTAATTGTACTGTAACATTAGATATGGGCATATCATTAATTGACACCCTACAATTTCAGCCGAACACACTTGATAACAAATTTGACTTATTCTTATCTGGAACGTTTTGACATCGCTTTTGATTTTAAGTCTTACTGGGTAGTGTTTGAGACCTACGCTAGGAAATATCAATGCATTTTACCAATAATATCAGTTACATCGTGGACCAATATATTTTTTAAATAACAAGGTATTCAGTTATATGATTGTTACGATCGACAATCATCAGATATTGTTATAATGTTTTAGAATGAAAGATTTATTTTCTACTAAAAAAAAAAAAAAAAATTGTTGTCCAATTCCTTATTAACAAACTACTTAATAAAAACATAAATCCGAAACATGTTTGGATCTAACATTTAATAAATGTCTGTCACTTTGGACAACACGCACTGGACCCTTTTCCTGTTCTATACGTTTAAATGTCGCTATTATACTCCCCATTTCACAATTATATGAGAAGCGAGCTACTGGCATCAAGTGGGTTTATTCGCGTCAATAAAGGTACAAATGTAACCAATTCATTGACATCCATCTTAAAACTACTGCTACTCATGATTAAAATATCAAGAAGAATTGCTCTGGTCTAGATTTAGATCTAGCTAGTCTTCCAGTTAAACGTTTTGTATCAGACACAATTACTTAAATATTATTTTGACATATTTTGTTACCTCGTTATTGTTAGAACCGACCGACAATGCAATTTGATTTGCGGCTACTTTTTCAATGAAACAACTTCGTAAAAGTATATCATTGGCAGTTGGTAACTATGTAACTGCGTTATTCTTCACTATCATAAAACAATCTTTAGAAATACTGTTTAATTGACTTTTGAACTGAACACAACATGAGTTTGTTTTGACAAATGAATACGAAACAATGCTCTCCTGTATAATTGTAATACCTTAGGATCTCTATCAATTTTAGTATGTCTCTTTTGCAATATGTTCACAATGATGTATTCACTTTTTATCTGAAACCAGGCTGAGATTTTATCTATAATCTGTCTTAGGACCTCTTTGGAAATATAGTTTCTCGACTGTTTCGGTTCTTATACATCCCTGGATTTCAAATGTTTGGCTTCGAGCGTATCGGATGAATGTAAATTATCGGACGCATACATTTGATAAAGTGTTGTGTTTAGTTGTTCTATAATACAAAATGATGCTGGTTGGTCTAAGAAACTGATTTTTATAATTTTTAGGTTTATAAAAATTGAAACATTTGACGCCTTATACTTCGTTATAGTTTAAATAAAATATTCGGAGCCGGACTTTTGATCAAATTTCAATACGAAATTATGACACACTAAACATGGCAACATGAAGATCTGAAATCGCATTGCTTTATTTTCACTTTTGTTTTGGTACTTTTTTTAAATAATAAAGAATGCAGCATTTAAGGATGACCAAAGAGTAAAGAGTATAGAGAGAAACATATAACTGACACAAATCATCAGAAATACAAGAATTAGAAAATTATTGCAAAATATGTGTCGACTCATTGTTATAGGTATCATCTTGCATTACATGTTTTAACATTCCAGTTAGCCTGTCAATTATTTTGATACAAATATGTCAGTTATAAATAGCAAGGGGGTAAGGGTTTAGGATTTTTTTTGTACGTACTAGTAATAATTCCTGAAGTATATATGTCATGGTTATTTCAGGCTGATATTTTAGACTCCTCGGTGAGACATTTCGACTTCCGGTAAATTTTGCGTAAAAAAATATTCAGAACCTATACCCACCTGTTGTTTCATTGAAAGTGAACATTAGTTTCTATTACATGTATATCAAAATACATGCACTAAAGAGATATGAAATAAGGCAGAACATACAAAGGTGGACATCAAAAAGCACTGGAAAATGGTCAATAGTACACAGAAAAACATTAACATAATGTGTTCTAGACAGAATGATCACGTTTTTATTTGTATTGTGGTCCAGTCATGTGATGTTGTCGTTTTGGTGTTGTGTTTGACGTTGCCATAAAAGCGGGAGGTTTGGCATGCCACAAAACCAGGTTCAACCCACCATTTTTTTTTCTTAAAATGTCCTGTATTAAGTCAGGAAAATGGCCATTGTTATATTATAGTTCGTTTCTGTGTGTGTTACATTTTAATGTTGTGTTTTTGTTGTTTCGTTGTTCTCCTCTTATATTTGATGCGTTTCCCTCAGTTTTAGTTTGTAACCCGGATTTGTTTTTATCTCTATCGATTTATGAGTTTCGAACAGCGGTATACTACTGTTGCCTTTATTTTTAATAACATTGTTTTTAAAGAGTAAAGTAAATATTTTATATACATGTTTTTTTTTTTTTTTTTTTACGAAAAATGTAATAATAGTTTTAACTATATATATAATTAGTATTTTATTAAAATAAAACTGTTTTAGTCATTATAAATCTACTTATTTAAGACATGTAACATATATTAATTGTAAAATTAAAGAAAGTTGACACTGGAGGCCATTGTTTACAGATTTCTGCATCACAGGGCTATGTGATAGTACACAAAGCTGGTCCAGATTCAATAACAATCTTGCCATCTTCATTTTGTAAAGTTCGTGAGTCTTTAAAGTCACATTATTCTTTGTGTGCATTATCTTTACTCTGCTGTTGAAATATTCAATGACAGTTATTACATTGGTCTTTGCTCCAGATTCAATACGATGGTCATTGCCTTTTCCGTCATATATTCTAATGTCCGCATTTTTCCAGATGTGCGAGTCAACCATTTCTTCAATGTAGGCACCGGTATATTTTAGCAATCTCTTTATATCGTTGTTATCCGACTGTATTGCATTTATCCGCTCAGGTGTTATCCTATCTAATTGCCTTTTATAATCGGAAATAAGTAGTGTAGCCTGAAATACACCAATTACTTATTACTAGATCATGAAAAGTAGAATACTTGTGGTTTGTCAACTGATGTATTAAAAAGAGGAAAGACATCTTGCCAAACGATGGTCTGGATCTTCAAAATTGGAATTGAGCAAACGGGTAACAAGATATCTTAGGGGAAAATGTTACAAAAACCCTACCTGGATTTCCGCTCGCACTAATGCGCCACCTGGCGCCAGCGGAAATTGTAAAATTTAATACTGCGTTACAGTTTATCTTCATTCATGTTACTGTAATGCCGATGTCGGAAACTCGATAAAAAAGTCAAAATCCGATAAATCTCTCTTTTTTTGTTCAACTTCAAGCACGCCAAACTATAGATTTTAAAACAAGAAACTGAGAATACCAAATCGTAATATTTCACCACAAGCAACATTCCTCAGCTTCCGAACTACGCTTGACGCGATATATGTCGATAATTACAGTTTCAATATTACACAGTTTAATATTAAAGGGATACTTTTGTTGCACATGTCAGCGAGGGAACATTCAATTTGAGATAGCTATATCATATAACAATTTTTTGTTCTACTGTATTGCATCAAATTAACTGTAGTTCGAGATAAAAAAATAATCTATGTACGATTCGTGCAAAAAGCATGGAATTTAAAACAAGAATATTAACAAATAAACCAATAAAATAGTCCTATACTTTGAAAATTGTTTTTTTTCATCATCAATGCATTAGCAAAAAAAAAAAAAACAAACTTATCAGTCATTCAATTGTACAATACAAATAGATTGTTGTGGCATTTTAGATATACAAACTCACTTTTAGGGACAATCAGAAATGTGAAATTGTTTTGAAGGCATAAGTTTTAAAGCTTAAAAGTAAAACAAAAATTAAATAATAATGTGCTTGAGGTTTAATTACTATGTTACTTTTATTATTCTTCCCTTAGTTTATTTATTTTGTATTTGCATTGTGTCATAGGTCAAATTTATTTGTTCAGTGTATGTTCAATGGTGTTAATATGTCCTTTGATTGAGTTAAGCTATTTCAGTTGATATTTTATAGTGTGTCTTTCTATGTTGTGATGTTACACTATTGTTTCAGAAAAAGGGTGAAGGTTTGGTACCATTAAAACGTTTAAACCCGCTGCATTTGTTTGCACCTGTCCTAAGTCAGGAATCCGATGATCAGTAGTTGTCGTTTGTTGATGTGGTTCATAAGTGTTTCTCGTTTCTCGTTTTTTATATAGATTAGACCGTTGGTTTTCCCGTTTGAATGGATTTACACTAGTATTTTTTGGGGCCCTTTATAGCTTGCTGTTCGGTGTGAGCCAAGGCTCCGTGTTGAAGACCGTACTTTGACCTATAATGGTTTACTTTTATAAATTTTGACTTGGATGGAGAGTTGTCTCATTGGCACTCATACCACGTCTTCTTATATCTATTGAATTTACCAAGATGTACTAAATACCTATTTCTTGAATTACATACACATTTGATATTAACAATCTACTATAAAATAAGGTAACTAACCCACCTTAGTGTGAAATTGGGGGAGTTCTTTTTTGGCATTCTTTAATCAATAACCCAAACAAATTTTGTTTTGTATTTGACTTTTTTTAACTTCATTGTTGACCTAATCTGTTGAATTTTGTTTCATAATCGTGTGTTAAGAGGACAGAAACAGGTATGTAATAATACGTTAATGATAGAGTAATCCAAACACACAAAACATTCAAAAATATTTTGACATCAATTTTTACGACCTCCATCATGAAGTGGTTAAATAACTATTAACCAGATGTCAACTTAAAAGTTTAAATTGTCGTAACCACAACTCTGAATGATAATATATTGATTAGAAAAATAAACATAATAATGTTAACATAGATATGATTTTTTATTTTCTCCGAAACTGGGCTGGAAACTGTACTTTTTGTTCTTACTACAAAATGTCCTCCGAGTCCGATGTTAGATGCCAGCTCCAGACCTCAATTAAACGGATTGAAAAAGAGTTTAAACATGTGTTTTGCATTGTGACTTTTGAATGACGACATTTGTGTGCTTTGTAGAGCATGTTACCATAAAAGATAAGATGTTAAATACCTGAATGTGTAAGCTGTCTGCATGTTAATTTATATTTACGTATGATGTACCGATGATAAAATATAATAAATGTTTTGACAAGTTTGTGATATCGAAAACCTTGATGTAATAATTTTTCAGTAATATAGAGATTTCTTTCGTTAAATCAAACACGTTGTTACATACACGAGCGAATTTAACAAGTTGAGATATATAAACACAATAAGATGGTACCAAGGGATCGGCACCATAAAAAAATGGATTATTAACAATACGAAATATAAAATCATCTACTTGATCGTAAATCTTAGTATTTAGCTAACGTTAAAGATATAGATGATGTTTCGATGGTTCTTTATTGATTGTATTCATAAGTGTTACTCGTAACACTACAGAATCAGGTCGTTAATAAGGGGTGCACAATTATTTTCCATTGGAATTCCGATAATTTAACGAAATACGGAATTAAATGCCCATTTAATTAGGTATGTGATTTTTTGCTTAATGAGATATTGAGGCAAAGTGTTATACATGTTATATTGGGCAGACAAATCTAAACTTTGAACGAATTCAAAATAACCAATATGAGCAATTTATCAAGTTTTTCAAACGAATGTTGGACACTCAAAAGTCCTTATTTAAACAATTCATTACCAGATTTTGTATTGTACCAAGTGTACTTGTAAGTAGAATAGACAGTTTAGTGGTGGAACAATGGCTAGAAGACGAACTAAATCTAAGATGTTTTTGCTGCTTCTGAAGCCAGTATATAGTTGGCACTTTCATGTTATTAGGTTCTGCTCGTAAAGAGGCGGCTAAACATTTATGTTTGTTACAGAAAATTGAGTCAGTTGGGATGTTAATGAATTCGTGATTTTCTATTATGGTTCAGACTATGTCGAGAATGTTTTAGACTTGGTCGAATATGGTTTAGACACTTACAACATGATTAAGTACTGGTCGAGTAAAAGTCGAGTACAAGTTCAGACTGTTAAGTCTGGTTCTTTAGTAAGCTTTTGAGGTGAATGACGACATTTGTGGGCCTGCTGAAACCTGCCTCCGGATGAGGAATTTTCTCGCTGTGTTGAATATCCATTGGTGGACTTCGGTTGTTTTCTGCTCTTTGGCCGGATTGTTTTCTCTTTGACACGTTCCACATTTCCATTCTCAATTTTATTTTGACTACAGTCGAGTAATATCGAGTTAATTTCAGACTAATATTAAAACTGGTCAGGTAAAAATCAGTACAGTTGAGTACCGATATAGGTCATTTAAGACTTTTACTGGTTTGTAGTGTTAGAGTGTTACACAGTCAGGTATTGTTTGTAGGTTATCAGGTTTAATGAGAACATTTACACAAAATTGTCAACTGCATTTCATTAAAATGTATGTGCCTTTTGTTGTAAAAGAGACCAGAGGGACATTCAAACTCATAAATCGAAAATAAACTGACAACCCATGGCTAAAAAAGAAAAAGACAAATTAAACACAAATGCCATGTCAAAGAAAGACGAGAGATAACTAAAGGACATTCAAGCTAATAAGTATCAGTTAAAAAAAAACGGCGATGGCAAAAAAAAAAAAAAACAACCAAAAAGACAATCAACAGTATACAAAAATATAAAATGATCAAAATACCGAGCTCCAATGAAAATTCAAAACAGAAAGTCCTTTATCAAATGGCAAAATCAAAAGCTCATACACAACAAACGAATGGAAAACTGTCAAGTGCCTGACTTGGTACAGGCATTTCCTTATGTAGAAAATAGTGAAGTAAACCTGGTTTTATAGCTTGGTAAACCTCTAACTTGTATGACATTCGCCCCATATTTATTTCAATAAGTGAACGAAACAAACAGAAATAAGAGGTAAAAATATCAAATGTACAACAGGCCATATAGTGTTATGATTTCAATCACTATGAAAACAATATAACATGTAAACAAAGACGAACAAAATGACACATACATGTAGCGAAAGCACACACACAAACATGAAAGACAAGAATACAAAAATGACCAAAGCATAATAACAAAATAGTGGTGTGTATAAGTTCCGAGCCACGACAAAAGGATACTACAAAAATTGACTGAACAAACAACGTTAATAATTTACAAAGACAAATAAAAGAACACTAAACAAACACGTACTTAAGACGACAAACAACGTCAGTACCTAGAATCTATACTTCAAGACCATCATGTTTTATTTGTGAAGTTGATACGAAACATTTATCAACAAGGTATTGATATCTTCTGATGAACTTTATTAGAAAAAGGACGAGACGTTCTTTGACATAAACCTTGTTCGTCAGCTCTCTGCTTAGAAACTGGTCACATTGTATAAAGTCTGCGTAGCAGCAAGTTCTTGAATACCGAATGAGTTTTAAAATATATATATCCCATATGCAGGTGAAGTTGGTATATTGCTACTAAAGTAGAGGAAATTGACCATTTCAAAAGTAAAATCGTCTTGTTTGTTTATGGGGGGTATATACTCCATATGCACGCACTAATCGCACATGAACTACTTGGCTCTTCATTCCTGAGAACATTTTTGATAATACAGAATTAAATAGAAACGTCTTAGCATATTGTCTGTAAGCTAAAGTATTGATACAGTATATCGTGGTAACTGATTTTTGGGGTGAAATACATTTAAAATACCAAACATACACTAGATCGAAACATGTAGTCTTCAACTATCGGTACATGTAAACGTAACATGTAAAGCTGTAAATATTTATACTACTCTACACAGATAACGATTGAATTACACACAATCAGCAATATGTCTTCCACTGGTGGACTGTAAGTTTCTGAGGGTCCCTTCAACTCCGTAGTCAGTGCTTTGGTACTGATATGATTGTTAACAAACTTTTTCGGAAGTCTTTGATAATATCGGATTTTATTGCTGCATTACAATTTAAACTCCCTCAGATGTGTTTCTCTTTTTTGTTAGGTCCCTTTTAATTATACAGCTATTAAAGTTTTTAGGTCTAGTACATTATTTGACTTTCAAATGTTTTATCTTGAGCGTTCCTGATGCAAAGAAAACTTCAAACTTCAAACAAAAACACAGACAGGACGCGTCAGGGTATGTATTCATCCCTCATCCTTAACATAAAAAAAGACACTATAAGATAAAATTGAGAATGGAAATGGGGAACGTGTTAAAGAGATAACAACCCTACAAAAGAGCAGAAAACAGCCGAAGACCACACATGGGTCTTCAACACAGCGAGAATCCCGCACCCAGAGGCGGTCTTCAGCTAGCTCCTAAACAAAAATGTGTACTAGTTCAGTAAAAATGGACGTCATAATAAACTCCAAGGCATATAAATAAACTAAAATTAAAAACACCATACACGACTAACAAAGGCAAGAGGCTCCTGACTTAGGGGTTAAAAACATTTTTTGTGACATCACAAGTCTCCCCTATACCTCTAGTCAATGTAGAATAAACAAACACACAGCAATACGCACAGTAAAAATAAGTTTAAAAGAAGTCCGAGTCCGATGTCAGAATAAGTAACAAAAGAAACTAAGCAAAATGACAATGATACATAAATTAACAAAGGTCTACTAGCAGTTACTGACATGCCAGCTCCAGACCTCAATTAAACTGATTGAACGATTATGTCTTCATCATATGAAAATCAAGCACAATCCATCCCGTTAGAGGTTTAGTATCATACCATCATACAATATATGAGAAGAACATAACCCGTATCATGCCAACAACTGGTTTTAGAATAGATGTGTTTATTTTCGATGGAAAGAGCCTATGAGTGAATCAATATTAGTACCAAAATATGCCATCTTTAATGACCTGACAACAGTATCGTAACTATATCCCTTCTGAATAAGTCTGTTCAAAGGTTTGGTTATCTTTTGAGGTGAATGCCGACATAAAAGATTGTACAGATCTGAGAATATTCGCAGTTACTGACAGCTAATTGAAAGCCTATAACAACTACAGTCAAACCTGGGTAAACCGGAACCTGAATAAACCGGATTCCTGTCTATTCCGGTCAAAAATTAAAGTCCCAATATTTTCCCTTCATAATCTTTGCAAAAATACCCTCTATAAACCGGACCTGTGTATTCCGAATTCCAATCTCATTAGAAGTCCCATTACACTTAATTGCATTATTAAATACCTGTCAAAACCGGTCTGTTTAATTTATTAAACTGTACATCATGATAAAGTATGGATCGATGTTAATCAACACAAATTTGTTCACACAAGAGGGTCCTTATGGGTATTAAAATAGTGAGGCGTTGAGCCGTGAACTTATTGTAATGAACTGTTTTTATTAACAATATTAAGTGGTCATTAAAATAAGTTAGTTCAAACAAGAATGGAAACTTTATGTTCGCCAAAAAAGGGAAAACAAGATTTTGATAACAATCTTAATACACCGTCGGCGAAAAGATCTCGCAAAGAACTTACATTAAAATAAAAGTACGATCTTATAACGGAATATGAAAAAAACACCTAAGCCAACGCAAAAAGATCTTGCATTACAGTTTGGGATTGGCAAAACAACTGTTTCAGACATTTTAAAGAGAAGTGGTGAATATAAAACAATTTACGAGGACAACACAACATCTGCAAGAAAACGACATGATACTGGAAGTAAATACGGAGAGCTAAATGATTTAGTGTTTCAGTGGTTTAAGCAAGCCAGAGCAAAAAAACATTTCGCTAAGTGGGCCAATTATTCAGGAAAAGGCATTAGAATTGGCAGAAACCCTGGATTTAACTGATTTTAAGGCATCAAATGGGTGGTTTGAAAGCTGGCGGTCAAATTTTCGCTTGGCTTTTTTAAAGTTTGCGGTAAAAGTGGCGATGTCGATCAAAGTGTAGTGGACGATTTTATATCTAGACTGGAAACTATTGTCGGGGATTACACACCTGAAAATGTGTTTAACGCAGATGAAACAGGTTTATTCTTTAATGCATTACTTGACAAAACATTTGGCCAAAACGGGGAAGCATGCAAAGATGGAAAATTAGCTAAGGAAAGAATAACAGTGATGCTAGCATACAATAGCACAGGAGAAAAGTTACTACCGTTAGTGATTGGCAAGGCAAATAAACCCCGATGTTTTAAAAACATTAACGTTAACAATTTGCCTGTCATTTGGCAATCCAGTAAAAAAGCGTACATCTTTACCGAATGGATGCAGCAGATTAATAAGAAAATGAAATCTAAAAAGAGGAAAATATTATTATTTCTTGACAATGCAACATCGCATTCTGATTCAGTAACACTAAGTAACGAAACGAATAAATTTTTCCCATCAAACACTACGTCTAAATTTCAGCCATTAGATCTTGGGATTATCCGTGCCTTCAAAGCCAGGTACAGGAAGCATATGTTAAAACATGTTATTACAAAGATCGACAATTGCACTGACAACACTTCTCTGACAAAAGAAATCAATGTTCTTGATGCTGTTCATTGGATTGATAAATCTTGGAGTGATACAAAAGAATCAACAATCACATCATGTTTCTGTAATGCTGGATTCCCCGTTGTGAACCCCGATGAAAATATTGACTCTGACAATGAAGAAGATCCGGATGATGACATTCAACTTTCTGAATTAATGGGGATGGTACGACAATGTTCCGGTCATGATGATATTACGATCGATGAAATGCTCGCTATTGAGGCAGCTATGCCAACGGAGGAAACATTCGATGGAGACTGGGAAAAAACTTTGGTAGAACAATTTAAAGAACGCGAGGACTATGACGCAAATGAAACAAGTGAAAGTGAATGTGAAGTTGACGAGCTTGAAACGGATGCTCCCGGTGCCGATTTCTCATACGAGGACGTGTTGAAAAACATTAAATATATGATTAGATTTTCCAATTTGAAAGACGACCGAATTTTGAAATTTCTTATGCCAATGAAAACAATGATTGAAGACACTATCTTACGTAGCAAAATGGTTAAAAAGCAGGGAACACTTCACATGTTTATGTTAAAATAATTGTACACAAATCATGATGTAAACTTTATTAAATACATTTATTTTCAGTATTTTTGTTATTACATGTAGTACATGTGTATATAGTTTTTAATTGGATTAGAACATTGCATTATAAAAGTCCGACGTACATGCCTCTACTTCCGGTAAATCAGAAAACCTGAATAAACCGACCCACTGTCCAAACCGGTCCATTTTCTTAGTCCCATAGCCGGCCGGTTTATACAGGTTTTACTGTAATACAAAAAAAACTTGTATCTAAGACTATAATATTAATCGGTACATATCCAGCATCCAATGGATTAAGTATAAAGACTTCATTAACATTCTGATAGAAACTTGACCTTGTTAAATGCCAACATATACGTATCGGCACATTGAATTATCGTGAGAGTACATGGAATATTTAGTATGGTTTTTATTTACTGCTAACAAAATCAATATTTATACCAATAAAAACAATATCATGATATTTAATTACAGTGTTGAATAGGTAACCTTTACGAATAAGTTTATTTAAAGGATTGATTTCATTTTGCGAAATCCACACTGCTTTCATCAGTTACAAACTGTGCTGTTTTCGTCCAGGCTACAAGGAAATACGATACTCTAACAATTGTTTGGTGCGTATAATGTCAAGTTTTCAGGTAAAAATACTTCCAATAGAACCAGGTTTGTATGGGGCCAATGAAAAAGAGCTTTGGTCAATGTTTGATTATTTCAGTCTTTGGGGTAAAGATCTTTTACGACTATTACGGTAAAAAATCGGTTTGGAGAAGATATAAGAAATGACAGGTGTAGTTTTTATCTTTGAAATAATCAAGTATTGTTTCATGAAAAAACTTTTAATCCAAATTATATCTTATCTTTTGAACATCCAAACCTGTAAAACAAAAGACATATTAACACTGTATGTTTTTCAAAAAGAATATAGATCCAGTTTGAATCAGACAAATATACAGTAAAGGCTAGCAAATTCAGTTCTTGCTCATGGTAGTAGAATTGTAGACGCAGTGGTGATTAGTATGTTATGATACATGACTATTCAGCAGCGGTATAGTACTGTTATTTATAACCCACCATTTTTTCTTAAAATGTCCTGTACCAAGTAATGAATATGGCAGTTGTTTCTATGTATGTTGACGTTTGCTTTTGTTGTAGTTCAGTGCTCCTGTTGTTCCTTTGTTTTCCCCTAACAGTTGATGCGTTTCCCTGGGTTTAAGTTTGTTAGCCGGATTTGTTTTTGCTTAATCAAAATTATGACTATTGAACAGAGGTATACTACTGTTGCCTTTGTTTGTGACCGGTCTCTAACATATTTGTTGAGCATTCAGTTTGATAAATTTACCAATTTAACAGCATATTAAAATATATTTTGAAAGTTAAGATAGGTGAAAGACACATAAGGAACATACAACCTCATCAGTCGAAAAAGACCTTACAATGTCGCAAAATGCGCAAAACAACTAACAAAGAAACAACAACAAAATACAAAATAGACTGTAACAAAGAGTGAGCAATACAAATCCGACCTAGATAGCAGATTTTGCTTCACTTTTGACATCTGTCGTGTTGATCATGCAAGTACAACGCCGCCGATGATCAGTCTAATTCGGTAGGTCACAGTCGAGGAAAAGAGGACGGGGATGTGGTAACGACAGTTGGAACATATCCGTCGTCATCTGTCAGAAAGATATTGCATCAAGGTCAACGAACTCGTGAGTCAATACATTTTTCACCCTGACCACTTGGAAGTCTTGATTAAATAGCTTCCTCCATCGACAAAATAATTGAAAGAGTGTCGTTATGTCATTAATGATATTTAAAAAAGACATGCAATATAAAATGGTATAAGCAGTCATTCGATTACAATAAATATTTTCGTAACTATATAATTCATTGTACGGAAATATATCTTGTGGTACCAAGACTAAATATTTCCAAACCCTTTCATGTTTTTACTAAATAAAAAAGGAAAATATATTATCACTGTTGTATTTGTCAAAGAGAAAACAACGACCAAAAAGAAGAAAACAGCCCAAGGTCACCAATGGGTCTTCAACGCAGTGAGAAATTCCAGTTACCGGAGGTGGGCTTCAGCTGCTGGCCTCTGAATAGTTCAGTGAAATGGAAGCCTCACCAAACTTCAAAATGTACAAATGAACCAAAATGAAAAAAAAAAAAAATAATAATAATAAAGACAAGACTAACAAAGGGTAGAGGTTTCTGACTTGGAGCAGGCGCAAAAATGCGTCGGATTTTTGCTGTTTCTACCTCATATCTCTAGCCAATGTGGAATAAACAAACGCACAGCAATACGCACAGTAAACACACAGCTCAAAAGAAGTCCGAGTCTGATGTTAAAATAGGAAACAGAAGAACAAAGCAAAATGACAATGATCAACAAAAGTTAGCAAAGGACTAATTGCAGTTACTGGCATGCCAGCTCCAGACCTCAGTTAAACTGATCGAAAGATTATGTATTCATCATATGAAAATAAATCACAACCACCCCCTTTAAATCATTAGGAGTTTAGTATGAAGCCATGATAAATTATACAAGAAGGACATAACCTGTATCATGCACACATCTGGTTTTATAATAAATGTGTTTATAGCCGATTTAAAGACCCTATGGGTGAAACAATATTAATAATAAAAAAAAACAAAAACAAAAACAATGTCATCTTTATTGACTTGACAACAGTATGGTAGCTATATCCATTGTAATTAAGTCTGTTTCAAGGTTTGGTTAGCTTTTGAGGTGAATGATGAGGTTTTTGTGATTTGTATATTATAATACTATAAAAGATTGGATGTACAATACTTGAACGTGTAGGATGTATTCACGCTGATTTATTTGTAAGAATGATGTCCTTGTCCCATATGTGCCGATGATAAAATGTAGTAAAAGGTTTGACAAGTTTGTGATATCTGAAACCCTGGTGTAATAAATTTTCTGCAATATGGTCATTTCTTTCGTTATAGTCAAATGCATTGATACATCAACAAGCGAATTGAACATTATATTTGCGTAGCAGTTATCTTATAATTACTTCTATTATATGGAATTTAATGCATATTTGTTAATCTAATGTCAAAACATGTATCTTTTCAGATAAAAAAAAAAAACTTCATTAATTATGCAAACACATTTTTTTATATATTATATAACTAAGTTTGATATAATTGATATCGACAAGAAATACAACATGTGTACAAAGATCTGTCGGCAATCAAAAATAGTACAATACTATAAGAATCAGGACTGCACAGGCAATTGGAATCGCACAGTGCTTATTCTGCGTTATAATATTATAAATGACAGAACGATGAATGGCATATCCTCCTCTTTCGAAATAATATTGTTAAATCTGCAAATTTGCAACAAGAAGCTGTCTTCCGTTCCCAATTTTGAATAATAAAGGTTGATCAATCTGTTCAAGGTATATATCCATACGTACATTTGACCGCCCATCTAAGATACTATATATATCGACAAAAAGACGGCTTAGCTCCTGTTTTTCCTCTACAGTTATTCTGGCTTAACATTTCTCTAGAATGGAACTGAATATCTCCCAAGCACTGTCACATTTTTCGTATGAAGGATAGCATTCACCCTGCAATTATATATGTGATAACATTTGTTTTTAATATTAATTTACATATAATAATGAATAATAAATAATAAGTTAATTTAAAATCGAATCTATATGTAAAGAGTAAAATCCATTTTATTCCTATCTATAAGTTTTTCAATGTTTACCAGAAATGAATGCAAATTTCATATAAAAACACACAACTTTTACAATATTCCATGCTTTTATTCTTACAATTGATTAACTTTACATTTTGTCTTCGGGAAATTCCCAGAATATATGAAAGTTTTAAAGAATATGTGGTAAAGGTAGACGTGACAGTTTTTTATTCGGGAATTTCCCGAAATCATTTTCAACATTATTTAAAACATTTGGTAGCATAGCTATGTGACAAATAGATCTTAAACACATTTCGGGAAAAGTCCCGAAAAAATAACCTCAATTCAATTTGCATAACGCAGATGTCTTCAAACATTTTGGGAATTTTCCCAATAACTAATCTTATATGCTAGAACTCATGACTACTGATTGCTTTTCATATTTAGGGAAAAATCCTAAAACTAAATCCGGAAACTAAATTTATAAGCAAACATTTATGTTACAGAATTCTTTAAACATATCTGGAAAAACCCGAAAACAAAATCTGTATGCAAGATTTTACAACACATAATTCTGATACATTAGGAAAGTTATTTTTTTTTAAATTTGTTTCCAATATAAGTAGACATTTGATGATTAATAAAATAGATAAGTAAATAAAATATGAGAAATAATTGTATGTTTATATAACTGTACGTTCGTTATAGTTCCTAAAACAGTATTCAATTTCTATGATAGATAAAGTTTGCTCTCCACTGCAACATGTTATATTTGACAAAGTGCATATTACAAGTTAAACATAAAAATAATATTGCATTAAATAAACTGTTTACACAGATATATATCTGACCTTTATATATTTTTGGTGGTAAAATACTAATGTGGAAATAAAATTGCATCACTTAAACTTATAAACTATGTTAAACCAATCAAAATAAATGTACTAGGTACGAAAGTGCAGGGTTTCAAAAATTGTTGCTTAAAAAGAAAAAGAATGCTATATATGGTATAAAGTAATGCATATGCAATGGCTATGCAATAAATAATAAACTCATATACAAAATTACAATAATTTATAAATAGTGGTTGCTTGACTGGATCTAAAAGGTACACACAAGATTTGTAGGATGCATGCCTATACAAATACGATAATATTGCATTATTACATATACAAAAAAAAAAAAAAAAAAACCACAACAATTTGAAAGATATTAGAAAGTCTTCAGTCTTTTAAAGTATGTTAAGTATTATTTTCATCTTGCTTTTCTTTATATCTGTGTCTTTTAGGACTCTTGTCAAAATGTCCTCAAAGATGTATATGTATCCTTCAAAGAAAAGTCAATATTTTAAAGTCCTCCAGGGATTTTATTCATGTTTTTTTTTGTCAGCATATTTTGTTCCTCCTTATAAATGATCATTTTGTTATCACAGGATCTTTCATAGCTTACTGAATGTTATGTGTCTTGTTCAATGTTTGAAGCCATATGACAATGATGATGTTTAAGTTTTTTTTTCTTATGAGGACAGTTGTCTCCTTATAAATCATACTGCATCTCCTTTTCTAATCTTGTGTTCTCATTTTTAGATCTACCGTATACATTTCACTTTACCAATTATTGCCTACAAACAAATGGGGCAAACTGAAACAGTTTTAAGAAATACAACTTTTATTTTACTGTTAGAGTTAGGATTAGGATTAGTAGTTATACTATGTATATATCTCCTACTCTAAAAGAGAGGCAAAGTTTTATTCCTTTTTAAATCAAATTTTATCTCATACTTTATTATATTACGTTACAAATAATTGTTTTCAAACAAACAAGGCAACTTTTAATGGTTTTAAGAAAATATATAAGGGGTTCCAAAGAACCAAGTGTCTCGCCTGCAATTGCTGAGGTCAGTGTAAAGTGTCTTTTGACTTTAAAAATAAGCACAAATTTTACTTGACAAGACTCGACATAATCTTGACTCTACTTAACTGTACGTGACTTTGAGTACTTGATAATCTCGGTAAAGTCTGAATGTGGTCTCACTAAAAGCTTGACCAGTCATGACCAGTCTCGGCTCAGTCTCGACCAATCTTGACCCAGTCTCCAACCGTTTTAACCTTTGAATTTAGTCTCGACTGGTCTTGACTCGACTGAATCAGCTCATCTATGTCAATTATATATCGATAAGGTTAGTTGGGAGTTTGGTTTATTGATGTAAAATTTAAGGATTTAATTAATAGGTAAAAAAAGCTACAATTTTCAATTCATTTAAAATCCAGATAGTCACCTTTAAAAAATTCTTTAACTTTTTCAAATCATTTTGGATTTTCACAAAACTCTACAGCTATTTTAATTATATTTTGATCTCACGCAATGCCAGGTTATTTGGTAGTTTGGTTTATTACCGTCTTATTTAGGGATTTAACTAATTAGTAAAAATAATCAAGAATTTTGAGTTTAAAATTCAGATAGTCATCTTTAAAAATTTCTATAAGTGACCTACCGAATTAGACTATTTACCGGGTTGGTACTAACATGAGCGACTCGACGGGTGCCATATGTGAAGCAGGATCTTCTTACCCTTCCGGAGCACCTGAGATCACCCCCTCCCCAGTTTGTTGGTGGGGTTGTGTTGCTTAGTCTTTAGTTTTCAATGTTGTGTTTTGTGTACTATTGTTTGTCTGTTTGTCTTTTTCTTTTGTAGCCATGACGTTGTCAGCTTATTTTCGATTTATGAGTTTGAATGTCTCTATGGTATCTTTCGCCCCCTTTCGTCAATTTTGATTTTGATAAAAATCTACAGCTAACTCCGTTATATATTAATCTTACAAAATGCCATGTTATTGTTTATTAATGTCAAATTTTAAGTATTTTTGATAATTTTTCTTTTATTGAATTGTACATAAATCAGGTCGTTGGTTTTCTCATTTGAAGTTTTGTTTTCTTTAACACACTTCATTGTCTTGTCTAGGCCTTTTACAGATAATGCTATATGGTATGCATATTGCTCATTATTGAAGGCCTTACAATGAACTATAATTGTTTAAAACTTCATCATTGGTTCTCAGGTAAATAGTTGTCTCATTGGCAATCACACCACATCTCCTCGTTTTACATTACATATATGTTAACTACTATATATAAGCTTCATGCCGGGACATCTGGACAGCATTCGTCATATTATAAGGAGGGTTTGACTTCATTGCAACTCAGCTCAAAATCAGATGATGTCTTTAAATTTATGAAACAGCAACCCGATTATCACACTGACAATACACATCTAGATGACTACAAAAGACGGGGATATTAAGCTTTAAATAATTCTGAGTTTATAACAGTTGTAAATAAGTTCAACTGTCAAAGATCTCAAACTTTTGTTTATTTGTTTATAAAAAATCTTAAAAATAATATATCAGAACTCAAGTTTCATATGTGATTACTGATTTTATGACACACCCTTATCTTGCTTGGAATTAATTCAGACAATTTTTCTAGATTTTGATCATTTACATATAAAAAAACTCATAAGGTTTCTATCATGCATACACTATTCATTATACACAACATTTTAGAAAAATTATCAAATTTATTAATATGAGGATAAGAATTAAGAAGAGAAGTGATTTAAACTTAACAGTTCATTTGCAACAGAAGCATGATACCAGGAGACTATACTTTTATCACTTCAGTCTATATGTATACATATGTTTGTAGAGTAAAATGATTGATTGCATGATAATATGTAAGTATGTATTGTACAAACCATAGGGTACAGATCAAGGTATAATGCATGATCAGAACAGCCAATCAATTGTCATAAACAGTACTATAATCATTGAATACATAAACTAAACAAGTGAACATAATACCTGATCAGTTGCTGTTACAGTCAATTTATTCACTCCATTACCTATTAATTACTTGGTGTCTACCCATTTGTCCCAATTTTTAGAATTCAATTTTAAACAGTAATGAAGTTTTAATGAGTCTGTGTCACTCATCTGGATAGACTCCCACCTTTAACAATGGCCACTCTTTTTGTTCTTGTCTTGCTGATAAAATTTGCAAATTGTCCCCCAAAATTTAAAAATTATCATTAAAGGGTAATAAATCGTATAAAGTGTTGGCTGACAATTTCAGGTAACTTGAAATATTATTGATCTTGTTCGCTCATCATTTTTGCTTTTTAAGGTTTCTATTTTTCTATTATAAAATTAAAGAAAGAAAAAAATCACTGAAAGGCAATACCTCCTATTAAATGTCAACTGATAATATTGGCCATAAGACTTACTTTTAAATCTCATCGTGTTGATCATTTTTACTATTCAAAGATTATCTCTCGTACTATAATTTTCAATAGGGTCAACAACAAAAGAAGATGTGGTTTTTGATTGCCCGTCCAACCCTAATTTATCGCTCTAACATTAAATAAAAATTAATTAATTAATTAAAAATGACCGTTGTAAAAAAAAGTTCTTCCTTAAGCATGTACAAAAATCATCTATGTCTTATTTGCACTATCTATGAAAGTGATTTTAAGAATGTGAATGCTAATAAACAATTGGCCAGCTAGCTAAAGTGTGCTTTCAGTTCGGTTGATCATATGAATGCAACTATAAACTTGATATATTAACGTTCATGACAGTTTAACACTTAAAAACATTTGAACAACGGTTAAAATAACTTTTTTATGAAAGTATTAAGAAAAAATCCAGACCAACCCATCCTAATTTTCTTTTTTTGGCATGGAACTGGAAACACACCTAAATGTTGTTTGGCCTAAGAAAAATAATAATCAAGAGTGCATACACTGAAATGTCATGCCTGCTTTACTTATGATTGAATTTAGGTTGAAAATCTGTAATACATATGATGGATTTACTTCAATATCACATACATTTAACGTGATACCTGATCCATGAAAATGAAGTCACGGTCAGTTGAAACAGTCAGGCATTACAATCATTCCATACACCAAATATAGTGGCCTTATTGCTATTAGAATCGGAGACATTGACCAAACCACAAACAAATAAACATTGTCCAATGAACCATAAAATTGAGGTCAAAGTAAGATGATACCTACCAGTCCCACATCTACACTTTACAATCATTCCATACACCAAATATAGTTGACCGACTGCTTATAGTATCTGAAATAAGGACTTGACCAACTTTAGCCTTAATCACTGATCCATAAAATTCGGATGAGGTCAGTTTAACCCTACCCGACACACAATATCACACACCTATAACCCCCCACAAAAAAAAATTATCTTCAATTTTGACCCCCATTTTAAAGAAAAAAACCCTTTTACATCCAAAATAAAAATTTTACCAACATTTTGTGTGATTTTAACTTCAAAATTAAGAAGAAAAAAACACACTTTGCATTTATACCCCATAAAAAAAATAAAAACATTTTTTGTAAAGAGCACACCAAAACCTTAATCCTGGGTTTTTATAAAACTCATTTTTCCCTAAGGGAGTAGTATAGTACTTGAACGACCCCAGCGCCCCCCTCCAAAAAAAAAAAATTTGACCCCAAAAATTACCCTCATTTCAAGTAAAGAGCCCTTAATTTTATAAAAAAAAAAAAAACACCCAAAAACACCAAATTTTCTTACTCCCAAAAAATTTTTTTACTTTTTATAAAAACGTTATTAAAACAAAAAAAAACAACAAAAATTTCAAAAACAAAAATAAAAAACCGGGAGAACTGACAGAGAAAGAATTCTGTGGGATTTAAGAGAAAAAAAAAATCAATTTTACTTTTAAAATGAAACAACCTACAGCTCCCGATTTATCAATGGATATACCATTATATCCAGAATTACCTACAGAAGATGGACAAAATTATAGACTACAAAAATAACAGAAATAGAAAAACATTAATAAATGAGAGAGATAAACGTAAATCACTATACAAGAAATATAAACGTGGAGTCAATGTTACTGATGGTGTCGATACAAGTTTAATTTCGACTTCTGTTGTTTTAGCTGGTATAGGAATAGCTTTTCCTATCTTGCTTCCAATACAGATTACAGCTATTGTATGTGGAAGTTTAGGAGGTTTAATTAAATTTGCTAGACGCAAGTTAACAACAAAATCAAAAAACATTATGAAATTAAAACAATGGCAGAATGTAAATTAAACAGTATAAAAGATTTGATATCAAAATCTTTAACTGATGGACAGATAAGTGAGAATGAATTTAAATCAGTTTTGGATGAATTGGAAAATTACAACAAAATGAAAGAAAATATACGTACAAAACAAACACAAACAGTATTGAATGACAGCGAAAGAAAGAAATTGATAGAAGACACAGAAGCTAGAGTAAGAAGTGAATTAAAAAAAATGGAAAATATCTAATTTTTTAACAAAATTACAATAGTTAATGACCCTCCCCAATGTATGAACTATAAAAATTTTGATTTAAAAATGGCTGAAGGAGGTGTTGAGTTTGGAAATCCTTTATTTGATCGTGATGATTATGATGAAGAAAAAGAAACTACTTTTCGAAATGATGAAGAATTTCAAAGTTCTATAGACAAGGAAACTGAGGTATTAAGAGATTTATCAGAAAATGACACTAAAATTCGCGAAAAAGAAATTACCGAAAAATGATAAAAGATTTTATAACGAAAATAATGAATTATATTCAAACAAAATTACAAAGATTTTTTACCAAAGAAGATTTTAATGGAAGAACAATGTTGTATGTAAAAGATGAATATGGTAGGAAATTGCATTAACATATTATCAAAAGGAGTATTAAAATTTTATAAATTTAGCACTATTCAAAGAGAATACGGTGTTAAATTTGTCAAAGATGTTTTGGGTGTAGACGATTATAAAATATCTGATAGAATAATAGAAGGTAGAGCAGAGTTTCAGAGAATGTTAAATGAAACACCAATTCGTGAACTCAATAATATAGAAATTCCATTAAAAGAAATATCTACACAACAAGAAGGAGAAGAATTATTAGAAACAGCAAGTAATACCGAAACATCTGTGAAAGAAATAGAAACTTCTTTTGTAGAAGCAGGAGTATCTTACAAAGAAATGGAAACTCAAACAGATATTACAAAAAGAGATGGATGGTATAATCAGTGCAATGACATCAGTAAAAGAAGAGATTGCAAATGAATTAGCAAAACTGAATGAAACAAATAAAGACTTAGCAAAAGAAAATACTAAATTAGAACAAGCTAAAGAAGACAATGATGAATTTCAAATAAATAGAATAAGTAGTCGAATAAGAGAGTTGGAATCTGAGAGAAGTGCAAGACTAGAAGTAATTAATATTAATAAAGAAAAACTACGTAGTCAAGTAAACAGAATTAAAGAAACAATAAATAAAGTGTTATACGAAGACAAAACATTAGGTGAAAGAATTAAAACATTATTCAGAGAACAAGGAATTACAATAGCTAGTATTTTAACCGCTTTTGGAATGATTATTGGTGTTATTGTTGAGACATTTACTGGTGGAACTACTTTTCTCCTTCTCCTCCTCCTCCACCATCAAAAGGTGGTGTACAAGACTGGATAAAAACAATTAAAAATCTTGGAAAACTATTATCTTTTCTTGCAGGAAAATTAGCAGCTGCATTACCAGGTATTATAGGTTCTATTGTATCTTGGTTATTGTCTGCAACAAAAGACGTAGTAAATTGGTTTGCAAACAACTTATGGGCTTTGCTTGTTTTGGTTGTTGGTTTATTGTATGCTGCTGCTAGGAATATTTAAAAATAAATTAATAAATTTTATAAATAATAAGTGCTGTAATACCTAATACAATACTTCCAAATATTATTGCTTTTTATTATCTTCGTGTTCGTCATATTCATTTTTTGTGTTGGTTCTATTTGAACTGGTTCTGATTTTTTGGTTCTGATTTTTTGGTTCTGATTGAGATTGTTGAATCGGTTTTGGTTTATTTGGTTGGAAATCGACAGGATCGAGACCGGTAAAATCAAAATTTTTATTATTTAAATCATCATTTAAACCGAGTGTTTGATTTTCTGTTGCAATTACAATTTTGTTGTTATAACCAACAATGGTGTCAATTTGTAATACCATATCACTGGGAGACATATATAAACCAAGTCCATAAGCATAATCAACTTTACTTCTTGCGTATTTTAAAACATTTTGATAATTTTTATCTGAGTGGGTAAATCGATAGGACTATTAATAACATCTTGTACATTTGCTAAGAATTGTTTTGTGCATCAAATCCTGTTCCTACTTTTAATATTTCTACCCTTGTTTGAGATTGTGCCCTAATAATGCCCATACAAACATTCTAATACTTTCATTGATACGTTCAATACCTGCTTTTGTAAAACCCTCTGATTTATCTAATATAAATGTTGTCCAAGCCATACTTATATCTTTTGTATGACGAATTGTATCATGAATATTAAAGAAGGACCATCCCTGAATGATGATATCTGTATTCACCACTTGGTTTATAATATTCAGAAAAGTTCCTAATCCTTTAGATGATGATTCTACTTTTGTCTCCAATCTGTATTTGGAGAAACATCAAATTCATTGCATAATTTTTGATATGCAGCTTTGTCATATGGGTTTTGTAATAACAGAAAGAAGAATCTGTTGGTAAAGGTGATTTAAGTTCTTTTAAAATTCTGGCAATGCAATAATATAAGTGAAATGTATAAAGTGATTTAGTAAGATTTGAAGTGTTTTGTATATGGTTATTGTAGGAAACACCACATCCTGTACTTGCACACCAGACTGCAAAGTTTAACTGACATTGCCACCAATCAAACGAAGAATGAATCCATGTATTCCATGGTTCGTTGGTGTGTAATGATGGGTTTTGATATTTTGAAATAAATCGGGAAAGCTGTTTTAAAGTTTTCTTTTGATTTACAAATATTATTTGATCGACAAGATTTATATCTTTTTAGAATACTTAACACTTGGATTATATGATACATTTGGATTATATTTAAATTCTTTTGTTATCATTTTTTATATTAAAATGTACCACACTATTTCAAATATTGATAAGACAATTAACTTACAACAATACATTGATAACAGAGATGGAAATAAACGTATTGGTTTAAAATCTATAAGATATAGTGTAGGTTGGTATAATGTTTATGATGGAGTTATAAGACAAACAGGAGAAAGACTTCATAGGATTAAAGATGGTTATTATAGTTTCCAACAAATAGCGGATGAATTTAAAAAAAGATATTGTATTATCCGTAAATGAAACAAATGGTATTGCGTCATTAAACACTCCTATTGAGTTAAGGATAAATGAAGATTTGAAAATATGTTAGGATTTAATAATGAACGTAAATTCGAACCTAATGAATTACATTATGGAAAAAATTTGTAGATTTTGCTATCCATAAATCATTGTATATCCATTTGGAACAAGTTAGCACTTCTTATAATTATCTTGATGGTATGCCGAGTACTTTGTTGGCTGTTATTCCAGTCGAGAATAAAGAGTTTGGTGAAGTTATAACAGCGAGATTTGAGCATCCGGAATATAAGTGTTTAGTAAATGATGTTATAACAGAATTGAAATTAGAAATAAGAGATGAAAATAATAACAAGATAATTAATCATTTACCAATTAATTGTGTTTTAGAAGTTATATAATTTATTTAATAAAATGAGCATACTTGGTGTCAAAAAAAAACGTAGATACATCGGAAATAAAAAGGAAATATTAAATATGAAGAGTGAGCTTCAAACAATGGATACTAAGGATAAAAATTTACATCGGAGTGTCGCTGCCCTAAGCATCAGAGTTTTAAATGTTGAAAATATAGTTAGTAATATTAAAATAAACCAGACAGAAAAATAATAAGTATATATGCTGGAATTGATGGTCCAATACATGGAAATAAAAGTTTAATTTTGGTGATGGTGGTGGTTATTATGTAATGAACTTTCCAGGACAAATATTGGGTATTAGTTTAGTAAGTTTAAGAACAAGCACAGATATTATAGCCATTAAGATGATTGTTAATGATAAGTCAACTAGTTACAAAATGAGTTTGGATAATGGTGTCACACACGGTTTTAATAACTTTTATACACCTTTTGAAGTTAAGGCTGGAGATTTAATAAGTTTTATTAGTATGACTAATAATTATACATGTATCAATACTCTAGTATCAGTGGTAATTGAATTATTTTTATAACAAATTTAATCCTTAAAAATGTCGGCATACGGAAACAAATTAAATCCTTACAGAAAAATAAGAGAACCCCGTGGTGTGAAAGGTATTCGTCAAAGTGTATCAATAACAAATAATCCTTCAACTATTGATCAAAATCAACAGCTATTAGTGAGATTCCCCAATCTAAGCAATAATGATGTTATTGTTCCTGGAACAACCAGATTGGCATTTGAAATAGAACTCACATCTACAGACGACAATGCAACTATATATCAAAACATAGGAAGAACAATAGTTAAAAAAACAACAATTCGTATAAGTGGAAATGAAATTATGTCAATTGATGATAGTGATATTTATCATTGTTATGTTGATTTATGGAAATCTACATCTGAACGTTTAAATATGGCATACCAAGGAATTGGTGAAACAAACATGTTAAAACACAGAGTTGGTGCGGATGATAAAGCATCAGACATAGGTGATGAAGCAATTGCAACTGCATATGGTGCAAGATTTTGTATCCCACTTGATTTTGAACTATTAGAAACTCATATGCCTTTTTATCAAGCAGGTCTTGGTGATAGACTTGAATATGAACTTACATTTAATAATTATAGCAATGTTATTAAATCAACAGATACATCTGCAAGTTATACAATCAAAAACATTTGTTTAGAATTTGATATGGTTTCCGATGCAGAATTAGCAAGACAGATAAGACAACAAGTTGATGGTAAGATGGTTATTTTGTACGATAGAATACTAAGACATAGAAAAATAACCAAAACAAATCTGATACATTGTGGAATATCAATTTAAATGTTCCAGCTAGAAGTATGAAAGGAATTCTAATGTTGTTCGAAGATCCTGAAAGAACAAGCACTGAAACTTATTATAATCCTAATATAACAAAAGTAGAAATGACAATAGAAGGTGTTCCAAATCAGCTATACAGTCAAGGAATGAAAGCATATCAACAGTGGGATGAAATAAATAAATTCTTTGCTTTAAATTCAAAAAGAAATAAAGAAACAAATATACTTGCAAAAGATTTAAATTTGTCTTATACAACATTAGAAAAATATCTCACAACTAATTATGCATTATGGTTAGATTTACGTTCAACAGATGATAACTCACTACACGGTTCAGGTAGAAGAATTGAAAATGCCTCTGAAGGTATAACAATCCAAATAACTAAAACAGCAGGAGCAAATAAATCAATAAATGTTTATCTGTTTGTAATCCAGGATGCACAAATTAATTTTGAAGATGGCAGATTTAAAATGTTGATTACTAGTAAGCGAGCAAAGCTATAGAGTTTTTAGTTTATTTTATTTAAAATGGAGTTGCCAAAATATCCACATTGTGCTATTATATGTGGTCAAACTGGATGTGGAAAAACAGAGTTTGTTCTTGATTTATTAGAAAAGGAATATTGTCATGTGTTTAAACATATAGTCATACTTTGTCCAACCATTCAATGGAACAAAGCATACAAAAATCGTGAATGGATTGATGATGTTAAAAACCAAAACAAAAATCTAATAATTGTTAATCCTATTGTTGAAGTGAGAGAAGCGAACGGTTGCCCTTATGAAGAAGAGAAACTACAAGAATTACTTAGAATGTTTTCAAAAATATGCTGGTTATCCAACTTTATATATTATTGATGACTGCAGTGCTACAAAAGAACTAACAAAGAAAAAGATATGCTGTCTGAGCTTGCATTTTCAGGAAGACACGCGGAACAATCAGTGTGGGTTATTTCACAGAGATACAACTCTGTTTTAAAAGACTTAAGAGAACAAACAAAATGGTTATGCATGTTCTACACAAAAGATAGAGATAGTTTTGATAATTGTCTAAGAGAAAATGATGTTATTCCTACTTTGGAAGAAAGACAAAGAATAAAGGAAGAACTTAAAAAAAAGAAACATCGTAAATTAATATTAAAGACAGATCAACCTACTGATTATTGGTTACTTGATTAATTTTTTTAGCAATTCTCAAGTAATGCTTAAGTAATTCTTAAGTAATGCTTAAGTAATTCTTAAGTAATGCTTAAGTAATTTAACCAAAATAAGTAATTCTTAAGTAATTTAACCAAAATAAGCAAAATAATGCTTAAGTAATGCTTAAGTAATTCTTAAGTAATTTAACCAAAATAAGTAATTCTTAAGTAATTTAACCAAAATAAGCAATAAAAAAAGCAATGCTGTTGGAAATACTAACAATTGCAACAAACACTGCAGTCTTATCATTGGTTGGATATGTTGTATTTAATTTTTAAAGTTAAAATAAATTATATCCGTTTTTGAAACGTATAAAATGAATGCTGAAGAATTATTAAGCGAGCAAATTGTGGAAAACATAAATATTGATGATGAAGCGAGCGAAGTGAACGGTTCCTTCAAGAAAAAAACGCGAAAGATTATCAGCTGTTGTTGCTGGTGGGAGTAGTAAACAATATCTGGGTAAAGAATTACAACTGTCAGATATTGATAAAATGACAACAGAACAAATAAACAAACTATACTGTAAATATGAAGCAAGATTGGGAGCTAGTATGACCAAGACATTAGGAAACTCTTTTATAAATTTATATGTCATGGGTGTATCAAAGTTTTCAAAGTTGTTAATCCACCAATTTTAATACAAGACTTAGAGGAAGATCCTTTTATCAATAATGCTTTAACTAATACATGTTGTGAACTGTACTATAGATATGGAATGTATCTTGCTCCTTTTACTGCAATATTAACAACAGCAAGACATATCGAACCACTCGCTTCGCTCGATTTCCGAAAAAAGATGAAAATAATGACATAAAAATGATGAATGAAAATCCTGAACAAAAGAAAACAAAGAAGAAAAAAAGAAGTATTTAAAAACCCAAACCAAAAGACCCAAAAGAGTAGCTGCTGGTAAGAAAGGTGCAGAAGTAAGAATAAGAAATGCAGAAATGAGAAAAAGAAGTGGAAAAATTAAAAAGAAAATTCAAAATCAAACAAATAACAAAAGATTCTGATACAGAAACAGATTATGAATCAAACGAACATATTCCTTCGGTTGAGAAACACTCCAGTTCCTAGTTGATTACAAATTTGTACTTTTTCCTATAAGTATTGTTGGATTGGGATTGTTTTTACAACCAAAGTAAGAAACCAGAAAGAATGATTAAAGAAATAACAAAACCAGAAAAACAAAAGAAAGAAATTGATCCTTTTGAATTTAATTAAATTTAGTACATTAAAATGACAACTCAAAAGACGGAAAACAAATAGCAAATATGTTATATCATGCTGGAGTGGAAACATTGTTAACAGTTGGATATGCAGAAATAGGTAAAAGGTATTAAGGAGGCCAGCACCAAAAGTAGATTTTAATGTAAATGATGTTGTAATGTTATCCATTGATATATTACTTGCAATGGCAACAAAAGATATGTTGATTAAGCAAGGTATTATACCTGCTGATATTATGAAGTAATTTTTGTTTTTATAAAATGGCAAGTGCTTTAACAATGATGCTTGGTGGGGCAATAACAAATGCTTTTGCATTTTCAGGGAGTAATTATTTATTTTCACATATGGGTAGTAATGCAAATGAAGAGAAAATAAGACATGATAAAGCTATAGAAAAATTAGAAAAAGCACAACAAGAATGGAATAAAAGAAGAACACAAAGATTAGATTTCATCAATGAACAATTACAAAAGGAACATCATGCCGAACATACTTTTGAAGATGTTGACCAAGCAATGAAACAATACTATTACATTACAAGTAAACAATTAACTCCATTATCACCCAAACCTAAACTAAGTGATTTTTATACACCATCAGAAGATCAAAAATAGAGAAATTGCATTTGTTGTTGGTGGAATGGTTTTAACAGGTTTTGTTGTTTGGAAGTTAAAATAAGCGAGCGAAGCGATGATTACCTTGAAGAAAATGATACATTTAAATCTAAAATATTATTCCTTTGATTAAAGTTTTTAAAGAGGGTTATAAAGAAATAACAAAATAAATTAAATTTCAGGACATGGTTTTCAAAACATATTCATAAATTTTGTCAGGTCTAATGAAAGCATCCCAACCAGGAGGAAACTTAGATAACTTTTACCTTTAAACTTTTCCATTACTTCCATTTGTTTTGATGTCAAAGGACATTCTCCATCATCTCTTAAACAACATATCTGATAATTTGATAATTTTATTTTTCCTAATATAACTCTAGCATAAGGATCATCTTTCTCGGTATAAGCTTCAATCATTTTAAAAAAAAAATTTAAATTATATATTTTTAATATCCATAAGGAAAACTTCTAATTAGATTTTCATTTTCACAATATACCATTCTTTTATCAAACATATAATCATAAGCTTTAACTTGTTTAACTGTTTTAAGTTGATGATCTTTTCCTATTTTATATTATTATATTTAACAGTTTCATATTTTTCATTTTCATCAGTAACTATTTTTATTTTTTATCTAATGTAATCTTTTTTCAACTTCAGCATTTAATCTAAAACCTTTACAACAGCTAACTAGTTTTTCTGTATCTAGTTTCATTGAATAATCTTTTGGACCAGCAGATATAAATTGTTTTATGTGATTAGCATTGTGTTTTGAAACAATTTCGTCTGTTAAATCACCTAATTTACTTCCCATCATATTTTCTACTTTTTACATGCTTCAGAACCATCATCATTGTAAATACAAGAATCTGTATCCATGTATAAAACTCTTTCTTGTAGAATATCTAATAATTCGTATAATTTTAATCTAGCATGTGCTGTTGTAAATAAAGCTATATAAACATTTACACTTGGATTAGGTTTAGAATATTCTTCTTTTCTTTATATTCAGTTAATACAATATTTTCATCTAATATCATGGTACTTATATCTTTATATTTTCATTAAATACTATTTTAGTTATATGTTCTAAAGTAAAACAATATTCTTTTGTGTAAAATTATCTCTCATACCAAAATGTCCCCATAAATTATTTAAACATATTTTAGCTATAAATCTTAATCCTGAATTGTGTTTAACTTTGTCAATATCTAGATCATAAGCAGTATTATCTATAATGTATTGTATTTTGGTTTTACATTCTTTATCGTTCTCACAATCAGGTTTACAATATTTAGGATCACATTTACATCCTGAAGCTTCTTGTTTATATTTCATAAACGTATCTACATAAAGTTTAAATATATCTGTAGATGTTTTTCAAAATGTTCTAGTTCATATATTTTTGTAATTCATAACCTTTTCTATTGCTTTATCTATTTCTATTGTAGACCATGTACCTACTATAACTCTTTCCTCATCAGAATGTATACATTTTCATTTTAATATTTTTACATTCTTTACATCTTTTATTTCATGTATTTTATCATGTTTATTTAAAGTAGGATCATCTATGTGTTTACATTTAAAAGATATTTTATTCATACATGTTCTACATAATCCAAAAGTAATTTATGTGTATTATCACTAGTTAATTGTTTATAAGGTAAAACAGGGTGATACAATCCTTTAGGTGGTAATATTTTACATTTCATTATTCCGAAATAATTATTTTTATATAATCATCTACAGATATTTCTGTAGATGTAATAGGATGTCCTATAGGATATTTACAATATTTATTTACTGATGGATACAGAGAACAAAATCTACATATCTACCTTTTAAATCAGAAAGATTATTGTATAATTGAATTGTTTCTGTTCTTCCTCCATAAAATGCATCTCTTTTATCAATAGGTTTTAAATGTGGATCAACTTCAGGATATTTTTGTTGATCAAACTCACATTCCCATATTGTATGAATTTTTACATTTGGTTTTAGATAATCTTCAATAGTTTTAAGTCTTTCTTTAGTTTGGTCATATAACTCTTTCATAGTTTTTTATTTCTATCTTTTTACATATTTCTTCAGGACTATAACATTTTGTACATCCATGCCAATAACATCCATAAAATTCATAAACATTACGCATTTTATTTTCTCTATCATAATAATAACCATCGACTTTATAACATTTATTATTAATGAATAATTTCTTTTCACCTCCTTTTTAGCATGTTGAATCATTATATTATATTCTAAAGAAATATACTCTAACCATTGTATTGATTTTGTGAATGTACTTCTTTAATTGTCATCTTTTGTGAATTCCAATTGTTTCATTTGTCAACATTAATGTTTTAAATATTTTTGTACAACATTGAGCAATTGTAATATATTGAAATGGATCGATACAATTATTGGTTATATTTAAAATAATTTTCTATATAAGGTACAACCTTTGGCAAGAATTAAAACATCCAATAGACAATAATAAAATATTTCTTTATAGAATTTAAATTCTTTTCTTTAACTTTATTATACCATTCATCAAATAATTCTTTATTTTTAATTGTCATAGTATTATAACCAAAATATTCTTTATCAGGATAAATTCCTCATATTTTTGATTCTCTGTTGTATTAAAATAATGTGGAAAATAACCTTTGTTACCCACAAATCCAAATGTTTTGGGAAAGCAGCTAATCCACATAATGTAAAATTTATAGAATCTATGAATCTTAAATTTATTCCTTTAATAAATATAGCTGTTAATTTTAGTCCAGAAGAAATTATGTTATGTTCAATTTTATTTTTAACAATGTATCCTAAAATCGGTTGCATATCATAACCTTTTCCATAATGTGAAATAAAAGTGTAGTCTTTAAATTTATCTCTTATGAAATATTTACAAAAGTTGTCTATTACAGAATTTCCTATAGGGTTTCATATTTAATTTTTCTACATCACTAAAACAATCATCTATGTCTAATTTTAACAAGTTTAAATTATCAATATTGAAATCACATTTAAATACTTTTACATAGTTATTTTAAAACAATAAATATTTTCTAAATCGTAAGCTATACAAAATTCATTATATGTATTCCTGTTTCTTGATTTGCTTCAAAATCAAAATATATATATTTATTATTTTTACTTGTTTTGGTACTGATGGTTTCATATAACATAAGTGTTCTTCATTACTTTCCGTGTATTTTTCATAACATATTAAACATATTTTTCACCACATTTGTGATTTTTACCTGTATATGTTTTGTTACATTTATCACAAATATGTTGTTTTCTGATAGTTGTTACTGTATTATCTTTGCATGTATGTTGTTCAGTATAATCAATTAAACATACTTTACAAAACCTACGTTTAGCTAAAAATCCTGTTATATTTGTTATAGTGTCAAAGTGTTCATCATGATAATATAAATATATTTGTTCATTATATTCTTCATTACCATCATATACAATATATTCTGTACTATTTGATGTAAAACAATTATCCTAATATTAAGATAATTTTCAAAAGCTTTTAAATCTTCCAAATCATTTCCTTCTTCTTTTATTTCTACTCCTGATTGTTCATGCAAATCTTCAGCTAATCTTTTTGTAATGGTCTACTTTCATTGATATGTTTTAATTGAGAATCTGTAAAATCTTTTAATAACTTATTTGAAGCTAAAGAAGTTACAATTGCCCTTGATAAACATATTGTATCATCATTTTTATTTTGATAATACTTCTTTTATTTATGACATCTAATATTTTTAAAGCTTTACCTTTTCCTCTTTTATTGGGTATAATAGTAACTTCAAAAATAACTTCTTCTAAATTTAATTCTTCAGCACTATTTAATAATCTTTCCATTTGATCCATGAATAACTTTTAACTGTATTATATGTTCTTATAGGCCAGCTTTTATGTTTAGCAATTATGATTTCATGAATAGGTACTATTTTAATTCTTCCATTAGGGTAATCTTTTATAGAATAATCTATCATGTGATCAAAAGCATTTGTAAATGTTTCTGGTTTTTCATCCTTTAGACTAATTTTATAATTAAATACATAAATACTTGCTTTATGTTTATATTTTTGTCAAAACAAGTTTATATGAATCTCCTTGCTTGGATAAAATTTTATCCTTTTTGCCTCCATTTTTAAGAAACAATTTTAGTTATATTTAAAATGTCTAAAATAAATCTAACAAATAAATTAGCAGATGAATTACATCATAGAGTTGTAAAATCTTTTCCTAAAAGACGTGTTTATGTTCATTCAATAGATCAAACATGGGCAGTTGATTTAATAGATATGCAACCATATTCAAAACAAAATAAACACTATAAATATTTATTAGCAGTTATAGATGTTTTAGTAAATATGGTTGGTTAAGCCCTTTGAAAAATAAAACAGGAGTAGCAGTGAGTGAAGCATTTAAAACATTATTTAAAGAAAGAAAACCAATATATATTTGGTCAGATAAAGGATCCGAATTTTATAATCGACAAGTAAAAGAATTGTTAAAAGATAATAACATAAAGTTATATTCAACTGAGAATGAAGAAAAATCCAGTGTAGTGGAACGATGGATAGGAACAATGAAACAACATATGTATAAATACTTTACTGCTAATGAAACTTTAAAATATTATGATATATTAGATAAATTAGTTAAAATTATAATAATACAGTACATTCTTCAATTAAAATGACACCTGTTCAAGCAAGTAAATTAAAAATGAATTAACAGTGTATAAAATTTATATCCAGAAAAGGAAGAGAAAATTAAAAACCTAAATTGAAGTAGGTACTAGAGTAAGAATAACAAAAAAAAGGGTAAATTTGAAAAGGGTTATACTACTCGTTGGACTAAAGAAATATTTGTAATTGAAAAGTTTTAAATACAATTCCTTTTACTTATAAAATAATTGATTTAAAAGGCGAAGAAATAACAGGTTCTTTCTATGAACAAGAATTACAAATGACTAAGTTTTAAATCTTTATTATAACACTCATTTGTAAAAGTATTTGCAAAATTACACATTATCATTCATGTACATATAACAGTCACTCAGGTATGTAGAAATACAAAATCCATTATCAGTTAATTGTTGGTTGTTAATTAGGTTTCTAGTCAACACGGATTCATCAATAGTTCATACATCATGAATCACCTTTTGTTCGGCGGACATGCATGTCCGCTAAGAGATCTAGTAACAGTCTGATCAATATTTCATCAATAGTTCATACATCATGAATCACCTTTTGTTCGGCGGACATGCATGTCCGTTGATCAATAACTGTCTTATTGTGATTGAGGCATTTCGTTGGTTGTCGTAGGTAGTGGTTGTTTCCAGTATTCAGCATATGTTGGAATGGAAAGCATTTCTGTAATATCCTTTAATTTACCAGTGGTGAAATAGGAAACTGGCAATCCAACCAAACCGAACAAGGGATAATCTTTAAGAACCCTAGAGATTCCTTAGCCTTCTTGCATGTCTATCTGAATAACATGCATTTGTTTTTAACCAAACAGGCCATGATTCTTGAATTGTATTTTGTTGTATTCATTCTCGTGCCAAGCTTTGACTTGTTCCAAAAGGTACCGAACTTGATATAAAACAAAAGCATTTGTGCCTCACACCTCTGTATTTGTCTTGTTGCACGTTTTAATATATCCAGGAGTTCTTCTTTTGTAGTGTCCCTGATTTCCACATGTCCTCAACGATAAACTGTTTATTTATCCCACACTGATCCACACATCTAAAACGAAGATAATCATGGAGTTCCTTGGGGTCAAATGTTTTTTCTTTTTGCATGTGTAAATAATGAATCAATTTCGACTTTGGCCGTTTTGGCAAAGAAGGTTTAGGTGCATCAGGTCCGCTTTCCATAATTTGTTTTACAACTAATGTCATTTGTTCATAATAGTTCGAATGTTCAGTAATAATAACAGACTGTTCCGTTGACCACATCCCTGGAATACACTGATTAGAAGGTAAAATTAAACTTTCTTGCAACATTAATAAAAACACGTCTTCTCTCCTAATAAACGTTCTGTTATATGTTAACATCACCCAGGCAACCTTCAATATTACAACTATAAATTATTAATTCTGTAAAATCGATTGCGTTTCAGTTAAAAGCGTAATCACTGTTGTAGTCGTATTGATCCGTTTTATTACTAGACTATATTGATAAAATTAATTAAAATCAAGGTTGGGGTGCACTGGGAAATTATTTTTCTCTTAAATCCCACAGAATTCTTTCTCTGTCAGTTCTCCCGGTTTTTATTTATTTTTTTGGAATTTTTGTTGTTTTTGGGTGTTTTAATAACGTTTTTATAAAAAGTAAAAAATTTTTTGGGAGTAAGAAAATTTGGTGTTTTTTGGGTGTTTTTTGCTTTTTTTTTTTTATAAAAATTAAGGGCTCTTTTACTTGAAATGAGGGTAATTTTTTGGGGGTCAAATTTTTTTTTTTTTGGGGGGCGCTGGGGTCGTTCAAGTACTATACTACTCCCTTAGGGGAAAAATGAGTTTTATAAAAACCCAGGATTAAGGTTTTGTGTGCTCTTTACAAAAAATGTTTTTATTTTTTTTATGGGGTATAAATGCAAAGTGTGTTTTTTCTTCTTAATTTTGAAGTTAAAATCACACAAAATGTTGGTAAAATTTTTATTTTGGATGTAAAAGGGTTTTTTCTTTAAAATGGGGGTCAAAATTGAAGATAATTTTTTTTTGTGGGGGTTATAGGTGTGTGATATTGTGTCCCGACGGACATGTAGACCTTTCAAGGAACCAATATATACCAAATATAGTCATCATATTACTTTTAAACTATTTCACTTAATAAAAAAATGGATTTTTTTACAAGTAGTCACTATGGTCACTGAACCATGATATTGAGGTCAAGGACAATGGACAAATGACAGATGGGGACTTTGTCACATAATTAAGGTCTTCTAGCATCTACAATATAAAGCGTTATACTAATAGTTTACGACGTTGCTGCAGCCGCTGGATTGTAATCCTTATGTGTCTCGCATTCTGTGACTTTTGTCGCAAGCAAGACAAAAAATGGCAAAATTCGTCATTTAATTGCAATTACTCCTGAAGGAAGCTGTCTGACAGTTTTGATGTAAATGAACGGTAGGTAGATCTCATCATACTAAACATTTCTGCCCCGTCTAATTTTTCTAAATTTCAAGATAACAGACCAAACTTGCATTTTACCCCTATGTTCTATTTTTACCCATGGGCGCCTTGTTGGTTGGCAAGCAAGATCATAGAAAATCAAATCTAAACTAGTTACCCTAAGAATCATTCAGTCTAAATAGTGTTCAAATTGGACAAGTGGTTTCAAAAGAGAAGATGTTTGTAAAAGTTAATGGATGACTGACGCCAAGTGATGAGAATAGCTTTCTAGACCCATCCGGTCAGGTGAGCAAATAATTTGGGACAATTTTGAAGATGTTTAAATGTTGAATAATCAGGAATAGTTTTGATAGTAATTTATTTGTGAAACAGAACATTTTGTTAGACATAAAATATTTTAGACACTTACATTTCAAACTTACCTTTCAAATCTTTCCTTTTTTTGACAAAGATAGACCTTGAACTTTACAGAGAAGTGATGAGAGACCTTTCTCTTCCTATTTGTCTAGGCTAATTGAATGTTATATGGATATGTCAATCTGAAAAAAGGACAGAAATGCTTAAAACTTCATGCCATCCTTAGCTTTCATTTAACATAAAGTTTTGTATTTTTTTTTTTGACACGTGTACTGATTGAAGGCAACAATTCAAAATGAGCATGATAAGTAACAACTAAAAATGACTAAATAAACAGAACAATGGTAAAAAAAAAATTAAAACAAGAGGCTTTGTATCACTCACTTAGTGAAAAAAACCAACCAGTTTTATATTCACATACTATACAGCTGTAGTTACTGCTTGTGTTGCTGATTACGTTTGCATTTCACAGACAAGTTTAACCTTGGTCCTTTGAGTTTATAGATATCAAGCCAAAACTGCAAAAACAGTACCAAATCAATATTTCAGGAACAATAACTCCAAAACCAGTTGTCAAAAAATATCAGAGTACATAGATCTTGTCATGCTGATCTTTTTTGCAGACTACACTTTTAACCTAGCTCCTACAATTTTCTAATGACAGCAAAAAACTGCTAAAAGTTAGAAAACATGTATTTCAGGGGCAATAGCTACAAAAACAAAGGATTTTTTTCTAGTTGGATACATCTTGTCAAGCTCATAATTTTTCTAATTTACACCTTTATCCTAGCTAGCTTCAATATTTTTTGAAACAAAGTGGTCGTGTTCACCATTTTACAATGTATATATGTCTTATACATTTTGGCAGTTTAAAGTTAATCTGTATCTATCATAGTTTCTTCCAAAAAATATAGTTTTGGTAAGAATATTCTTTGTATCACCTTTAGGCCAAGAAGGCTGAATCCTTCTCTTTCAAAACACAAATTCTAATACTACCATTGATGATCAATAATGTATTAAATACACTTTGTACATTAAACTAACATTTACAGTCTCTAATATAAATGATAAGATGTTTGATATTTTTACTGTGCGTCTTTAGTTGATTTAGCAGGATTCTATTTATTTCATTAGTGGAGTGGAGTGAGTTGGTTAGGCAACAGACATTTGACATTCTGAGGGGATGCCTGGAGGATTTGTTGCAGTTTTGAATTATTCATTTTCGTTTATTACTATGCATGCATATTTTTGCAGCTTTATTTTCACTTTTGACACAATTATTTCCTGGATTTTGTGTTGCAGATTAAATTATTCTCTTTCACTGTCTTGTCTTGGGCAAATGTTGGACAAGGTTGTTTTATTTTTTTTAAATTCCTGGCCAGGATTTCATATTTCAAATCCTACTGGTCTCCAAGAAAATTAAATGGTTTTTAATATGCGTCTGGTCAGTCTGTAGAAAATTGGAGAAAGTAGGTCAGGGCAATTTTGCAATTGGGCAAGTTGGCGGATATAAATGTATTTAGACTGACGTTAGGTATTCAGCTGAACTTAGTTTTTAAAGGACCCTAGATCTGTATCAGAATGACCTTCATGTACCAAACACTTTTTAATTATGACGTTGCACTTTTTAAATTGTGAAGCAATATAATGCGGGAACTTGTGTAATCTACTTATAGTTTTGGGATTATGTCTAAAGCTTTTGTTCTTATTTGGGTGTTTTTAGCCCAAGAACACAGTTATTTTGTAGTCTAAAAAATAATTAAAATTTTAAAAATCGCACTTGCTCTATCTCAAAAAGATTTTTACAGTGTATAATAAAAATTTTGGGACCAATTTAAAAATGTATATCATATTATGGAAAAGTCTACCAGCTTAACTCAAAATATGGACAATTCTTTGTGAAGGGGGTTTATAATTCAAATTGACAGCTTCAGACATACTCATTTTTGACCCTTTTTATCTGGACAAAATCACTACTTTACATTAAATTTCATCACCAAATTTTTGTAACATGATGTATACATGTGCAATGTCATCCCCCTACTTAATATTTTATGCATACAATATAAGGAAATAAATTTGGAAAGTGTATGAAGAAAAATTGATTACTATTCCAAGAAACAGATGTCAGGATGTCTTCATGTAGAAATGGTAGCATTAATAAAAGATGATTAGCAACATAGTCCAAATAATTATGACGTCTTGGAAGTCTATTAATTTTTTTTCTGTAACGCCAGACTTACAAAGTTTCCGTCTGTTATATGTCCATTGTTCTTGACCTCATTTTCAATTATAGTTGTTTTGTCATGTGAATTTCTCACTCATCATGAGTACAAATATGATAGGATAACTATAGTTGGAATATGGGTTCCTTGCAACATCTATATGTCCATCAGACACAGTTTACCTGACCTTGATCTCATTATATGGATCACTGATCAAGGTTAAAGATGCGTGATTAAGTCCGTTTCTCAGATATCGATACTATAAGCATCAAGTCAACTATATGTGGTATATGGAATGATTGTGATGGGTACAATTTAGTCTGGCAGGTTTCATCTGACCATGACCTCATTCATGGTTCATTGGTCAATGTTAAGGTTTTGTGTTTTGGTCAGTTTTTCAAATACTATAAGCAGTAGCTTAGCTATATTTAGTGTATGGAGTGGTTGTAAGGCTTACATGTCTGTCTGGTAGGTATCATCTGACTTTGACCTCATTTTCATGGTTCATCGGTCAATGTTAAGTTTTTGTGTTTTGGTCTGTTTTCCAAATACTATAAGCAATAGGTCAACTATATTTGGTGTATGGAATGTTTGTAAGGTGTACATGATTGTCTGGCATGTATAATCTGACCTTGACCTAATTTTCATGGTACATTGGTCAATGTTAAGTTTTTGTCTGTTTTTCAATTACCATAAGTAATAGGTCAAGAACTATATTTGGTGTATGGAATAATTATGAGATGAACTTGTATGTCTGTTAGGATTTATCTGACCTCGACCAGATTTTCATGGATCTTTAAAATTGTAAAGTTTATATCACTTAGTAAAACCTTTATCTTTAAGACTTTCAACATAAAATCAATGGTAATTAATACAGGCGAGACATTTCAGGGTGTACACTCTTGTTTTAAAGTGTTATGACCCTTGGACATATTATATATATACCTGACGCAACGAAGTGGGGTATACTGTTTTTTTACCCTTCCGTCTCTCTGTCAGTCTGTCTTTCCGTCAGTCGGTCAGTTATTTAACTGTAAGAACAGCACATGCCTAAACAAAAGTCAGATCTGCCAACAGAAGTTTTGTCACAATTGACCTTGCTCGAAGTCAGTTGCTACTGATATCCTCCTGCTAGATAAACATTAACTATAAATAATCTCAGAAGTTTAGTTTTGCTTCTTTTAATTTGGATTCCATTAATTCATTAAATAAAACAATACATTTTTTTTTTAAAACATCTTCCCAAAAAGTAAGTTGCGCATGTGTACATGGAATGATCAGTTGGTCATCCTAGAGGATTCTTACTGGGATATTTGAGGATTATTAATGTTTACAATGAATGTACAGTGTTGTACACAAACTATAATTTTCTCTTTTTTTTTTTTTTTGTAGTTAAATATGTTGTTGTCCCTGCAGATAAAGCCCCAAACAACAGTGTTTTTGTGTGTAAATCGCTGTACTTAAACCTGCTTGATAAATGAATTAGGTATTGACAATTCACTTGAAAACTCAACATATACCCCACGACACTAATTAAAGAGGAAATCCTTGATAATCATAGGTCTGTTCTATGTTCCTTTGGAATTTCAACCAAAGATGAAGAACTGGATCTTCCAGCACTGTATTGGATGCCTAAACTACATAAGTGTCCTTACAAACAACGGTAACTGGGTCTTCCAAGTGCTCCACGAAACCTCTTTCTAAATTTTTAACATCAACTTTATCAGCAATCAAAGCCGGGCTTCAAAGTTATTGTGAAACTGCCTATTCTTGAGGTGGTGTGAATCAGATATGGATACTAAAAATTCCAAAATCTTTTAGAGTACATACATTCGAAGACTCTTTCATCTTGTAATAGTATTAAAACATTTGACTTTTCTACACTTTTCACAAGTATTCCCCATTTCAAACTTAAAGACAAATTGAAAGAGTTTGTATTGCTTTGTTTAGTAAAAGGAATGACCAACGTAAATACAAGTATCTTGTCTTACGGAGGATAAATCCTACTTTGTAAAAATCACTCTGATTCAAACAAAATATTCTCTGAAACTGAGATTATCAAGATGCTTGATTTCTTGATTGACAACATATTTCATACGTTTGAAGGACGTGTTTTCAACAAACAATCGACATTTCCGTGGGAACCAATTGTGCCCTCTTCTTGCAGACTTGTTCCTTTATTCTTATGAGGCTGACTTCATACAAGAACTTCTTAGGAAGAAAGAAAAGATGTTAGCAGTATCCTTTGACTTTACTTTCCGCATATAGATGATGTTTTCTCACTAAATAAGTCAAAATATGGTGACTATGTTGAACGCATCTATCCCATCGAACTTGAGATAACGGATACAACAGATACAGCTAAGTCTGCCTCATATCTTGACTTACATCTAGAAATTGACAATGAGGGTCGGTTGAAAACAAAACTTGACGACAAAGAGATGATTTCAGCTTTCCAATTGTGATCTTTCCATTTCTATGTAGCAACATTCCAGCAGCGCCTGCCTACGGAGTATATATCTCCAAAATGATACGATATTCCCGGGTTGGTACTTCTTATCATGATTTCCTTGATAGAGGGTTGCTGCTCACACGGAAGCTATTAAAACAAGAGTTCCAAATGATGAAGTTGAAATCATCCTTCGTAAATTTTACGGACGCCATCACGAGTTGGTTGACCGTTATGGAATATCCGTTTCACAGATGATAGCGGATATGTTCCGCATGTCGTATCTACAATCTCATCCCCTTTTTCAAGATGTGACCAACCGAATTAGACTTGTTACCGGGTTTGTACTAACATTAATTAAAGAAACTTCCTTCTATTTTTTTTGTAACTTCTTTTCTGAGGCTATATTATTAAATATTTTTGAGTTTCATTTTTTTTACATCCTGTTTTAAAATTTCATTGGCATTTGAAGTAATGGCTTGAAACCAATTTTATCAATCATTTTGTTTTAAGATGTACAGTAGGTTAAGTTTTTGGTGTACGCTAGTGTACTATGATGTTATGGTCAAATAAACTTGAAACTTTGTACTTGTGTTTATTTTGATGTATTTTTTTTTTAAATGATTACCAAATAAGATTTTTACTGAACATGAAAATTTGATAGTGAGAGCAGGGTATATATAATGTGTTATTGACCCACATCTCATGGAAAGTGTAAAAAATATTTCAAAATGACTGAACTTGAAATATCAAATCTTTGTTTGATTTTTGTTTTGCATTCAGGATGTAAAAAATAGGGACTTAGGTGTGCTATTTCTGGCGGCTTGGTCAACAATGTAAGTTTTAGTATGATTAGTTTGTGATTAAGTCAGTTTAAGGAAAGGACTAATGGTAGGTCAAAGATATGTGATTTGTAGTTGTATGAGCACTTGCACACCTCATTTCCATAGAGATTATGTAGCACCGTCCCCTCAGTTATTTTATATTGACTTTGAAAATTTTCTTATTTTACACTGTACAATTTGTGATTAGTTCAGTTTAAGGAGGACCACTAATAGTAGGTCAGGAATATTTGATATGCATAATAATAAGCATTTGGAATTCTAATGTTCTTGGAGATTATTTGATCCTGATCTCTCAATCATGGTCTGATAATTTCGAAACTTTTGCATAGTTTACATGTTAAAGTTTATGATTAGGCCAGTTTAAGATGGACCGCTAATGGTAAGACAATAATATTTGGTGTGCAGTTGTATATTAGCATTTGCAAATCTCATTTTCATGAAGAATAAATGGCCTCTCCCCATCATTATGGTTCATTGACTTTAAAACTTTTGCATAGTTTATATGTTAACAGACTGTGTTTAGGTTAGTTTTTAGGGACGCACTTGTGCTAAGTCAATGGCAATTGGTATGCAGTTGTATTAGCATTGGCATTTTTGAATTTTTATGGAGGTTATTAGGCCTCACATTTGTTGTCATTGACTTTGATTGTTTTGCATAGTTTACAAGTTCAAGTACTGCCTTTAATTTTCCACATTTGAAATATACAATAACAGAAACGATATAGGTGAGATAAATATCAGTGTCAACAGTTTATTTTATGGAATTTTATTTTTATGTTTTATCTGTTATATGCACTTTGTCAAATATAACATGTTGCAAAAGAGATGTAGTCAGAGAGCAACCTTTATATTTCTTAGAAAACATCAGATTTCAACATAAAGATGTTGGAAACAAATTTGAAAAAAAAACTTTTCAAATGTATCAAAATTCTGTGTTGTAAAATCTTGCATATAGATTTTGTTTTTTTCGGAATTTTTTTCCCGATCAATTTAAGAAATCTGTAACATAATTTTTGCTTGTAGATTTGGTTTCGGGATTTTTCCCAAAATGGGTAAACAAATATATGAAACAAGTAAGTGCTTGCTAATAGATTAGTTTTCGAGATTTTTCCCGAAATATAAAAAAAAAAAATTGTTAGTCATGAGTTCTAGCATGTTATACATTTTGCATTTATTTATTTTTTCAGGACTTTTCCCAAAATGTGTTTCCGATCTTTGTCACATAGCTATGCTACCAAATGTTTTAAATAATGATGAAAATGATTTCCTGAAATTCCGAAATAAAAAGTTGTCACGTTTATGTTTACCACAAGTTCTTTAAAACTATATATTTTGGAAATTTCCGGAGACGAAATGTAAATTTAATCAATTATAAGAATACAAGCATGAAATATTGTAAAATTGTGTGTTTCTTTATTAAATCTGGATTCGTTTATGGTAAATATTGGAAAATATTATCAACAGGAATAAAATGGATTTTACTCTTTTAAAATAGAGTCAGTATGTAAAGATATCTGCTTTGTTCTTTGAATTGTACTCCGCCTGTCTTCGATGTTAATATGAAAGCAGCACGACTTCCAAACTGACAAAGCTAACCGGGAGGGTGGCATTTATCATTTAAAAATCATTCTAAAAATGCAATGGCCAACTTAAATGATGTTTAACTGTTTTAATACAATTGTTCTCAAAACAACATTCTTAACATAATTTCAAGCGCTTTCAATCTAAATTATCCTTCTAGTTTATAATCACTATTGTGTCAAAGGAAGCAATCCAGATTGTCAAACAAAACATAAACGTGAATATCCATAAAATTCCTGTAAGATGCCAGAAACCAACCCACTAACAACCAATTGAGTATAATTTATAGGATTTTATTCAGTTTGGGTATGCATTCTTGGGGCTTACACCTTAATAATTCCACAAAATACCTCATTTAATAAAGTGAATTATCTTCATGTGATTAAATTTTGACAATCATTAAACATTTTGAAATCGTATTGCATAAATTGCGAAACAGTCATTTGATAAAGATATACAAGCTTAAAAGTAAAATAGACAGAAAAGTTTATGTGCTAACTACATTTTCTTCATTATCCATTTTGGTTCACAATCAAAATTTATCGTATCCCAGCTGTTATAAAATGTACTAATTATATAAGGATGAAATGAGTCATTCTCTCTAACAAATAATGGAATGAGTGGTATTTCTTATCTCACCTTTCCGATCAAATATTGATTAGATGTTTCTGTTTCTGTTTCTTCATTGTTTATTTGTTCTCCTGTCTTAAAGATTTGTTCTGTGTTTTCTTTTCCTGTAAACAATAAATGCACTTCCTTTAAATATCATGCACAGTTTTGATTATGTCAATTAATTTTACACTTCAATAAATAGGATTTGAATGGATGTTGATGAACAAAACTATTTTCTGTTTCTATGTTTCTGCTCTTTATCTTTAGGTCCAATTTGATTTTGATTACTTCGCAGGCTAACGTAGCATTTTAGAGCTTTCAAAAAGTGAGCTTGATTGGTGACAGATAAAATCTAGAAATACATTTTAACAAACTTCTTATATATTTTCCAATTTAATAAACCATTTAACCTTTCTTAAGCGATAATATGCCAGCTAATCTTGTCGTATGCACATAACTAACATCATGACTATGATCCTTCACTATTCTTTAAAAAAAGTGTGTAGGTTTTAGTAAACAGGTTCAACACTGACAATATTTCTAACTTTCCTGTATTAAAATCTCTGTTCATTTTGTTATTTTTCGACACTCTTATTCAACGTTTATCTAGGATGAATTCGTCTATTCCTTTTCGGTTTTCACTGGACATATAGCTCCTGATTTATGAATTACATATCCATGCTAAATTTTTAAATGTGCTTAGCTTGACCTGTTCTCGTGTAGGTAAATACAAAAAAGTTTTGGTAGCATCAAATTTACGATGCAATATTCTTATTTTCAATAAGAAATAATTGAGAATATAAGTAACAATCCAGTATGGAAATGGTAATACACTCAAACCTATATTAAGTAGTCACTCATAGGATGTACAAAAATGACCGTTCAAGAGAGGTGACCTTTGAAACGTGGTTTTGAAAAGGCAATTTGAATCCGTCTTTTCAATCAGTAGAGTTATGGTTCTGGTGTCAGTGAAATAAAACATGGCGGATTCCAGCACGAGGAGAAAACATTCAAAATTGATTATTATTCGTTGAGAAATAAGTCGATGATTCCGTTTCCAATTGGAACGGAAAGGAGTGGAACAAGAGGAATCCACGAATTCACCTATTTCGGTCTCTCTGTTGAAAACGGGTTTCGATTTTCATTTTGACTTCGATACTGAACACACATTTTATTTCGGTAGTTATAAACATTAAACTAACCGTTGTTAAAAGTCGAAGATTTCGTTAAAAAAAAGATGACCGCTGACCGCGTTCGACAGGTGACAACTGGTTTCAGTTAAATTATATAGAGAAAACGTTTGGGAAAGTGGCTTTGAGAGGCAGGTGACTGAAACGATGCGACCGTTGAAGCAGATTTGAATGTACTAACAAATATCTTAGTTATCCAGTTTTTTATTACATTTTATTAAGGTATCAATACATAGATAATAACCGTTTCAATTGAATGAGTGCCCAACGCGTCTGTTTGTACTTTTTTAATTTCTCCTTCATTCTTTGGGATTTGCTCTGTATCTACATTTTCCTGTAAAGTATATAATTATGTGGTTTTAGTTTCTAAAGGAGTTATCCACTATGTAGGCCGTCGTTCTGTTTAACATTATCTATCACATATCTTTCTTAAAATCTCCGTTGATCAATTTACAAGTACTAGTAATTAAAAATCTGATGGGTCTAACTTCCTGAGACAAAATTGATCAATTGTAAATTCTGTTATTTTATAGGAGGTTTTTTTTGGTATATAGTTTTTATCAGTGCAGTGTTTATGGATCTTTAGCTTCAACATTGGTTGGGTCTGAGCTGTTCTGATGAAAACATAAAGAGTTATGTTCTTATCTTATTTGCTCTGTTGACCAATTCAATAGAGAAAATAATGTATATAAAGAGATTTTATGTGAAAAGACCACTAATGATGACAAAGGTTTACAGAATATTGACTTAATATTCTTGTTTTGTTTTGTATTCCTAATCTTGTTTACTGCTTTACAAAAGCGAAAATAATGTTGATAACGTTTTGTTTAACAAAATTTTACATTGTATAGAAGTATCTCTGCTAATCAGATGAACATTTGCATTGATCAGTTGGTCATCCTAGAGGATTCTTACTGGGATATTTGAGGATTATTAACATCAATTCTCTGTAATAATAGACCAAATATGAAAATTTTTGGCCAGATTATTTTTTTTCGATTACTTTTTTTTAAGTTTAAATGGTCCAAATTAACAATCAAATTATAAAAAAATCAATAAAAAAAAATTGTATAGTCTGGTTGCCATGGAAACAACGTGACATCATATGCTAATTTAGTATAGCAAGGAGAAATGGCTAACATTGTATTTTATGGTAAAAATGAGATAAAGCATAACATTTTTTGTTATTTTCATGGGTATAAGAGAAGATTTCAATCATTTAAACTGCTAACTGACAATTTTTTCGAATAAAAATAGTTTTTTGGTACATAAGGTGGTCCACTTAACACAAAAATCAGCATGATTTTGTCAATTTTTACATCTGGTTTTACCGAAAACGCAGAAATCCTCACATAAAAGACTATAAAATATAAAATTATGGATGTTTTGTCAACAAATTGCTGCAAAAAAAATTTTGGGTAAATGTTGCAGAAAGTTGCCAATAGAGGAATACTAGTCATTGTAATTTACCCTGAAATTCCCTTTTATTTAGGTTCTATTTGTAAATAAATATTTTATATGAATATTTTCATGATAAAATAGTCCTTTCTTATGAAAAAAACTATTTTAGATGTATTGAGGGTAATTATATCATATTACATATTCCAGAAATTAAAAATTTCATGATCAAACTAATCTGGATGTAATTTTGAAAAATGAGTTATTTCCCCTTTTTGAAAATCTTCGTTCAGGAGATAGAAAAAAACTGTAACAGCAATAGCATTCCAGCAGACAACTTGATTGTTCTATTTCTGGATCACTATTCCTTGTTTGACAGCTTTACAACAATTATCATTGAAATACTCAAAGATAGTGACAAACTGAATTATGAATGTTGCCTGTCCATTTTTATAACAATTTCCGGACATAATTTGTGATATTTACACTGAAATATCATATTGAAACTCTGAGTATTGAAAACTTTCAACTATGAAACACAAGGTACACGTTTGACAGAAATTGACTTAATAAATTGTGTAACCTTTCATTTGAAACATATTGAAAGCCTAATAGAGCTCAGGAAAAGAAAAACCACTTGTGAAGTTCCAGATGTGATCAATGTACATAACTTTTGAGAAACTGTCATGGAGCAAGAGAACAGCCATAAGGCATAACAGCAACAGCAGACCGGAAACTTAACATCGACCAGGTTCTTCTTGTCCACAAACATGCTGGATATGTTTTGCCAGTTGGAACACGTAAGAATTATTTGTTTATATATATATTATATATGTTCATCTTCCCAAAATGAAATATTCTGTAATTGCCCTATATAGAACTATATAGGGGTTTCCCCTTCCTGTTGTGAGGGTACAAGTACAGTACCGAGCGATCCGAAGGGATACATTACACAAGGGTCACAGTTGTCTCTGCCTCTATTTTCGAGTGCACCCTCTCTTCAAAACTGTGAAAAAAGCAAGGAAAGTAGTCGTAGATTTAGGACATGCCAATTTTAGCAGGGATTGACACCAAGTAGAAAGGTAAAGGTACATTAACACCAAGCTTAGCTTGCAATGTATAAACCCTTGGGCTAACTGTAGGAACCAGCGAGACTGGACATATAACACTTTTTAATACTTGTAGAGCGGTTGGGGCACATTTACACCCAAGCTAACCTTGTAATGTATAAATCCTTGGGATTACTATAGAGCTCAGTGAGACAGAACAAGTACTAGTACATGTAGTAACACTTCACAAAATTTCCAAATATATTTCCTCAAATTAAAACTTTGTAAATAACATGGTTTGCAGTTATATCAAATTAATCAAAATTAATCAAATTCAGTTATAAAAGAATCATTACATGGTCATTAAAAAGATTGTTTACATATTTTCATATTGATTAATTTACACTCGCTGATTATCTCCCATTATTTCAACTAAATATAGATATTTATGTATCTACAATTATGGAATGCCAAAGTGCCAACACTGTTCTATTTTAAATTACTTGGTCTGTCTCATTGGGGTCTACAGTTACCCGAAGGGTTTATTTTAACAATTGTTTGATAATCAAATGATGTGAATTTGTAATAATATGATGTCAGTTTACTTTTGATGATGTGCACAGGACATTTATTTATATAATGTACTCTAGTATTGGTCTTAATGCCAAACAAAAGTAAAATCATAACTGAAGTGTACAGAAATTTTGGTTCCGAGAAAAAGAAAATTATTTGTTGCCCATTTTAACCCAATAAATAGGTTCCTTGATCTTGTTTTCTGTATTTTACTGTTATTTAAAAGATATCGATCAAAGTCAAGTACATTTGTAACACATTCATTTGACCATTTATTTTTCAGCTATTTCCAGAAATTGTTGACAAAAACTTTTGTCTCAACAGCACATTGAACATGAAAAAGATTCTACAGATGAAAGATAGATAGAAAATGTATGTTAGAGAAAAATATTTATTCATTCTTTAATATGAATTATGGTCTTTTAATTTCGCCATTTAAAATTTATATATAATGTAACAATAACAATAATTGATTCTGATTCAGCAATTTTTTCATACCTCATATATACATGTATCCTAGACTAGTAAGCTTGAAATTAAAGACACTAAACAAATGACACCGATTATTCCTGCTTCATACTTAGACATTTACTTTCAAGTCAAGACTGCTTGTAGATCACAATGAAAAATTTATTACAGATGTGATGATTTTAATTTTCAAACTTCCCATTTATGTTAAGTAATACTCTAGCATCACCATTGATCATCAATATATGGAATTTATGTATCCAAATTTATATGCTACTGCACAGGTATTTTTTTTTATCTGTATTTTTTTCAGTTTGATTGTTGGTTGCTTAAAGTCCAGTTGCAAATATCATGAATATTCCATGCATGTTCAGGACGAATATTGAGAGAGGAATACCAATTTTGTAACAATGAAAAACAAAGTTAAGCATATGAGGAAAAAAACAATAAACTTAACAACAAATGGATATTCTAGCTCCTTCACAGCAAATTCTTTTTATCTGTATTTTGTTGAGATTGATTGTTGGTTGCTTAACGTCCAGTTGGAAATATCACGAATATTCCATGCATGTTCAGGACGATTATAATTGAGAGAGGAATACCAATTTTGTAACAATGAAAAAAAAGTTAAGCATATGAGGATAAAAACAATAAACTTAACAAATTAATATTCTAGCTCCTTCACTTGTTTAAAAAGCAGTTGAACATCGTGAACATGGTCATGACATGCTATTTTGTGTTTCAATGAGGAGGTAAACGAGAACAGAAACAGATGTACAATGCATCAGTGAGATTTTACCGTGCAGCAATAACCAGATGCAGATTTTTTTTTTTTGGGGGGACAGGCGCTTTTATGGTACTTTGCTAAAGTTTTGAGTTCATTTCCATTTTTAGCTCACCTGGCCTGAAAGGCCAAGTGAGCTTTTCTCATCACTTGGCTTCTGTTGTCCATCGTCCTCTACATTAACTTTTATAAAAAATATTCTCCTTTGAAACTGAGAATTTCACTGTTACACAGATGTGCATGCTTGAATATAACATATACAAAGGGGCATACCTCACGAATGTTAAATGAAACAACACCCAAATTAGAACTTGATCAGCGTTTCGTGTTAATAATCGTTGTGTAGGAGTTTCATAACAGTTGATTGATGCAAACCATAAAATGTAAAAAACTGAAACAAATATTGGGATGTACAGACGTAAGAAGGGACAGACAAGTCAGGGGCTTAAACAGATAAATGTAGCCAAGTGCATCAAAATCAAAAATCATTTGTCACAAAAACTATTACTTACATAATTGTTATTACATAGAATACATATAGAAAAGTCAAAATGTGAGTTAAAATTATTGTTCTATCTGAATTTTTGCAATAATATAACATTGCAATATAAAGGTTTTTTTAAATTTACAGTATCAAAATTACTTCGCTATTTGAGTCCCAGATTTTGTAAAACCTGTTTAACGAGACAACTTAAGGGAGAGCAAAAATGTTGGCTCTAAATACAGGTGGTCTTTTAATATTACAGGTTCAATCTATATGAAATGAACTACAGAGGGATCTTATAATACAGGTTTTTGCTTAATACTGATGGTTTCTTAAGCAGGTTTGACTGCAATACAGAAAAGTAGTTAAGAGACTTTCCTTGCTGCTCATTGTCACCTTCCTTTTTTACAGAATATTAATGTTATCACCTACCTTGATATTTTTTAGGAATGACTGTTCAAATGAGCAAAGTGACACACAAATCAACGCCAAACTTTCACCAGGAACATAAAGATTGCAACAAGATCAGAGAATATAGCATTCAGTGATATGAAATTACAACCAATAAAACATCAAGAAATTTTTCAACAGGAATGCATTGAACAGGATATTTCTGGAGATGACATTGCTGTCATCAGTAATTCAGACAACAGTTGTGGAATTTATTTTGCACAGTTTCTGGATGTACCAGAAGCTTTCTAAAGCATACATCTTTAAACGACCACATTATCATTGGGAACTGTCACTTCCAATCAAAATATAAATGTACCAGTGACACGTACAAAAACTTATATGCACCGAAGGTAACCCATACTGTTGGTACTTTCAACTTGAGTTTGAATGCTGAGGAAACAACAAACACAAATAAACTGATGAAAGAGTGGGCTCTGAAATCCAGGAAGGCTCATGTCACCTTTTCCATAGACCAAAAGAAATGGCGTGCAGATTTTTCGTACCACAACATATTGCTAGTTACTTCTCCTGTTATTCATAACAGATAAACACCAAATATAATGATGGAATAGCTTTTAAATTAGAAAATGAAACATCAATTATCATACAAGAAGTAATGGCTAACATTAATGCAGACACATTAACCTGTGGTGACTGATCTCAATATTTTGTTGAATACATTGTCTGTTTTCTATTATTACTTTTAAAATTGCAACATGTGCAAAGGCTGTATTGTATATTTAAAAGTTTGCCCTATCAATATATCCCAAACAGGTACTATAACCAGTCTTTTGAACATTGAGGTGGACTTTTTTCTTCTGTGAAGGATTTCAGCAACAATGAGCAAATTGCAAAATGAAGAACAGCAATAAAAGTATTTCCTTGCAAATAATCATGTCTTTTTGATTTTGTGTTAAAAAGTCTATCTTTTATCTTTCATTTGGTAACATATGTCCAGGGCTTGAAAATTCCCGATTCCCATTACCTCAAGAAAATAAATATCTAAGCAAGGAAAGTGAAATACTATAAGAAATTTCCATTGGGTAGGCTTCTTTTGTAAAGTTTTGTTCTAACATTCAACAATGGGCAATCTTATTTTTCTAAATGGTTAGGATATTCAAGCCTGAATGTCATTCAATTTTCAAGAGTTATACTCCTGTTAACCTAATTTTTTTCACATTTCATATGCATTGTATCAATTTTCAAAGAGTTGGATTGTGATTGGAATTTTCTATTGTAGTATTTTGCTCTTTGAAAGATTGACTGACAATAATTTGCTCAAGAAGAAAGAAATTTTCTGTCTGCCTTTGAGTTTAGTCTGACATATTAGTCACTTTAATAAAAGTATTTTGCATATATATAGACCAATGTATTAATTTTGGCCTAAGCACTGCATTGCCGTGTCATTTTTCTTATTCTTGTTATTTTAAAGATAAACACATATTTTAATAATCTGAGTATATCTAATTTAAAATAAGAAAGTATTTATTAAATATATTGTTTAAAAATATCTTTACAACTGTATCGTGTGTATGATACATATATTGATGTGAAACTAAATGGGTATTGACTCAAACCTTCAAAACAAAATGATTTATAGTCCAAACAATTTTAAGTTAACACATTTATTAAAAATAACTTGAATACATGCGAAACTAATCAAGTTATTAAAATACGCATCTGTCTAAAGTACACTTCATCCCAAAATTCAGGTTTTTCAACAAAAATGTAATATTTTGTCCTCTAACCTGTACTTTAAATTGAATTGAAGAAAAAAAATACAAAGTTGTATGTTCAACTTTGATTCAAAAGAGTTGTTCCTTAATTACTCAAAGTACACCCTGTAAAATAAATTGATTCTCAAAATCCCCGATTTTTAGCATAAAACCTAAATTTTCCATAAATATAATGAACCTCGTAATGAACCCATTTGGTTTATTTCTGTATTTAAAGAACATCATTAGAAGTATTAATTCCAAAATTCTTTACTAACTCTTTGTGCAAAAAAAAAAAAAAAAAAAATTATGTCACCCCCCTTTTTTTTAAGGTTTGCATTAAGATTTTTTATTGTCAATCATAGGTCAGTCATTTGAACAAACATATTCAACAAACACCAACATCAATATCACATGTTAGTTGGTTTATATGGTGGAAATTGTCTGGTATGATATCAAAGATATGTAAAATTGGCCTACATGAACAGTTTACATCCTCTAATATGACCCAATTTGAATTATCCGCCAGTAATTTAGAATATGTTTACCCGGAGATATTTTTTCATTAATGATTAGCTAAATACCTAATCTTTAAGTCTAGTGAATCATGTTTTGGCTATATTTCTGCAAAAAAAATATTTTAGGGACCAAATTTGGTCAAATTTGACTCTTTTTGCCTAAGATCCACAGTACCTAAAATAGCTATTAGCTCTAATATTCTGGACTGTATGTCACCGTATATGATTTACTTGAATAAATATATTTTTATCAAGCATATTCTGTTGTTTATTTAATGATAAGCTATTTAAAGCTATCTGCAATAACAAATGAGCTGTGCATAATTGAAATTTGGTCATTTTGAGGTAAATTTTTCCTTGGTTGCTAAGGAAATTTATTTTCCTTAGCAACCGACAAGAAGGACTGGGATGATTAAGATTTTAAACTGATTTTTATGAATAATGCAACTAACTTTGATGTTAGAAGTAGTTTTTCTATCACATTATTTTTTTTATGTGGCCAGCTGTTGGTTGATGCATACAGAGAATTGATGTTAATGTTTACAATGAATGTACAGTGTTGAACACAAACTATAATTTTCTTTTTTTTTTTGTAGTTAAATATGTTGTTGTCCCTGCAGATAAAGCCCCAAACAACAGTGTTTTTGTGTGTAAATCGCTGTACTTAAACCTGCTTGATAAATGAATTAGGTATTGACAATTCACTTGAAAACTCAACATATACCCCACGACACTAATTAAAGAGGAAATCCTTGATAATCATAGGTCTGTTCTATGTTCCTTTGGAATTTCAACCAAAGATGAAGAACTGGATCTTCCAGCACTGTATTGGATGCCTAAACTACATAAGTGTCCTTACAAACAACGGTAACTGGGTCTTCCAAGTGCTCCACGAAACCTCTTTCTAAATTATTAACATCAACTTTATCAGCAATCAAAGCCGGGCTTCAAAGTTATTGTGAAACTGCCTATTCTTGAGGTGGTGTGAATCAGATATGGATACTAAAAAATTCCAAAAATCTTTTAGAGTACATACATTCGAAGACTCTTTCATCTTGTAATAGTATTAAAACATTTGACTTTTCTACACTTTTCACAAGTATTCCCCATTTCAAACTTAAAGACAAATTGAAAGAGTTTGTATTGCTTTGTTTAGTAAAAAGGAATGACCAACGTAAATACAAGTATCTTGTCTTACGGAGGGATAAATCCTACTTTGTAAAAAATCACTCTGATTCAAACAAAATATTCTCTGAAACTGAGATTATCAAGATGCTTGATTTCTTGATTGACAACATATTTCATACGTTTGAAGGACGTGTTTTTCAACAAACAATCGACATTTCCGTGGGAACCAATTGTGCCCCTCTTCTTGCAGACTTGTTCCTTTATTCTTATGAGGCTGACTTCATACAAGAACTTCTTAGGAAGAAAGAAAAGATGTTAGCAGTATCCTTTGACTTTACTTTCCGCATATAGATGATGTTTTCTCACTAAATAAGTCAAAATATGGTGACTATGTTGAACGCATCTATCCCATCGAACTTGAGATAACGGATACAACAGATACAGCTAAGTCTGCCTCATATCTTGACTTACATCTAGAAATTGACAATGAGGGTCGGTTGAAAACAAAACTTGACGACAAAAGAGATGATTTCAGCTTTCCAATTGTGATCTTTCCATTTCTATGTAGCAACATTCCAGCAGCGCCTGCCTACGGAGTATATATCTCCAAAATGATACGATATTCCCGGGTTGGTACTTCTTATCATGATTTCCTTGATAGAGGGTTGCTGCTCACACGGAAGCTATTAAAACAAGAGTTCCAAATGATGAAGTTGAAATCATCCCTTCGTAAATTTTACGGACGCCATCACGAGTTGGTTGACCGTTATGGAATATCCGTTTCACAGATGATAGCGGATATGTTCCGCATGTCGTATCTACAATCTCATCCCCTTTTTCAAGATGTGACCAACCGAATTAGACTTGTTACCGGGTTTGTACTAACATTAATTAAAGAAACTTCCTTCTATTTTTTTTTTTGTAACTTCTTTTTCTGAGGCTATATTATTAAATATTTTTGAGTTTCATTTTTTTTTTACATCCTGTTTTAAAATTTCATTGGCATTTAAAGTAATGGCTTGAAACCAATTTTTATCAATCATTTTGTTTTAAGATGTACAGTAGGTTAAGTTTTTGGTGTACGCTAGTGTACTATGATGTTATGGTCAAATAAACTTGAAACTTTGTACTTGTGTTTATTTTGATGTATTTTTTTTAAATGATTACCAAATAAGATTTTTACTGAACATGAAAATTTGATAGTGAGAGCAGGGTATATATAATGTGTTATTGACCCACATCTCATGGAAAGTGTAAAAATATTTCAAAATGACTGAACTTGAAATATCAAATCTTTGTTTAATTTTGTTTTGCATTCAGGATGTAAAAATAGGGACTTAGGTGTGCTATTTCTGGCGGCTTGGTCAACAATGTAAGTTTTAGTATGATTAGTTTGTGATTAAGTCAGTTTAAGGAAAGGACTAATGGTAGGTCAAAGATATGTGATTTGTAGTTGTATGAGCACTTGCACACCTCATTTCCATAGAGATTATGTAGCACCGTCCCCTCAGTTATTTTATATTGACTTTGAAAAATTTCTTATTTTACAGTGTAAAATTGGTGATTAGTTCAGTTTAAGGAGGACCACTAATAGTAGGTCAGGAATATTTGATATGCATAATAATAAGCATTTGGAATTCTAATGTTCTTGGAGATTATTTGATCCTGATCTCTCAATCATGGTCTGATAATTTCGAAACTTTGCATAGTTTACATGTTAAAGTTTATGATTAGGCCAGTTTAAGATGGACCGCTAATGGTAAGACAATAATATTTGGTGTGCAGTTGTATATTAGCATTTGCAAATCTCATTTTCATGAAGAATAAATGGCCTCTCCCATCATTATGGTTCATTGACTTTAAAACTTTTGCATAGTTTATATGTTAACAGACTGTGTTTAGGTTAGTTTTAGGGACGCACTTGTGCTAAGTCAATGGCAATTGGTATGCAGTTGTATTAGCATTGGCATTTTGAATTTTATGGAGGTTATTAGGCCTCACATTTGTTGTCATTGACTTTGATTGTTTTGCATAGTTTACAAGTTCAAGTACTGCCTTTAATTTTCCACATTTGAAATATACAATAACAGAAACGATATAGGTGAGATAAATATCAGTGTCAACAGTTTATTTTATGGAATTTTATTTTTATGTTTTATCTGTTATATGCACTTTGTCAAATATAACATGTTGCAAAAGAGATGTAGTCAGAGAGCAACCTTTATATTTCTTAGAAAACATCAGATTTCAACATAAAGATGTTGGAAACAAATTTGAAAAAACTTTTCAAATGTATCAAAATTCTGTGTTGTAAAATCTTGCATATAGATTTTGTTTTTTCGGAATTTTTTCCCGATCAATTTAAGAAATCTGTAACATAATTTTGCTTGTAGATTTGGTTTCGGATTTTTCCCAAAATGGGTAAACAAATATATGAAACAAGTAAGTGCTTGATAATAGATTTAGTTTTCGAGATTTTTCCCGAAATATAAAAAAAAAATTGTTAGTCATGAGTTCTAGCATGTTATACATTTTGCATTTATTTATTTTTCAGGACTTTTCCCAAAATGTGTTTCCGATCTTTGTCACATAGCTATGCTACCAAATGTTTTAAATAATGATGAAAATGATTTCCTGAAATTCCGAAATAAAAGTTGTCACGTTTATGTTTACCACAAGTTCTTTAAAACTATATATTTTGGAAATTTCCCGGAGACGAAATGTAAATTTAATCAATTATAAGAATACAAGCATGGAATATTGTAAAAATTGTGTGTTTCTTTATTAAATCTGGATTCGTTTATGGTAAATATTGGAAAATATTATCAACAGGAATAAAATGGATTTTACTCTTTTAAAATAGAGTCAGTATGTAAAAGATATCTGCTTTGTTCTTTGAATTGTACTCCGCCTGTCTTCGATGTTAATATGAAAGCAGCACGACTTCCAAACTGACAAAGCTACCCGGGAGGGTGGCATTTATCATTTAAAAAATCATTCTAAAAAATGCAATGGCCAACTTAAATGATGTTTAACTGTTTTAATACAATTGTTCTCAAAAACAACATTCTTAACATAATTTCAAGCGCTTTCAATCTAAATTATCCTTCTAGTTTATAATCACTATTGTGTCAAAGGAAGCAATCCAGATTATCAAACAAAACATAAACGTGAATATCCATAAAAATTCCCGTAAGATGCCAGAAACCAACCTACTAACAACCAATTGAGTATAATTTATAGGATTTTATTCAGTTTGGGTATGCATTCTTGGGGCTTACACCTTAATAATTCCACAAAATACCTCATTTAATAAAGTGAATTATCTTCATGTGATTAAATTTTTGACAATCATTAAACATTTTGAAATCGTATTGCATAAATTGCGAAACAGTCATTTGATAAAGATATACAAGCTTAAAAGTAAAATAGACAGAAAAGTTTATGTGCTAACTACATTTTCTTCATTATCCATTTTGGTTCACAATCAAAATTTATCGTATCCCAGCTGTTATAAAATGTACTAATTATATAAGGATGAAATGAGTCATTCTTCTAACAAATAATGGAATGAGTGGTATTTTTATCTCGACATATAACTGCTCACCTTTCCGATCAAATATTGATTAGATGTTTCTGTTTCTGTTTCTTCATTGTTTATTTGTTCTCCTGTCTTAAAGATTTGTTCTGTGTTTTCTTTTTCCTGTAAACAATAAATGCACTTCCTTTAAATATCATGCACAGTTTTGATTATGTCAATTAATTTTACACTTCAATAAATAGGATTTGAATGGATGTTGATGAACAAAACTATTTTCTGTTTCTATGTTTCTGCTCTTTATCTTTAGGTCCAATCTGATTTTGATTACTTCGCAGGCTAACGTAGCATTTTTAGAGCTTTCAAAAAAGTTAGCTTGATTGGTGACAGATAAAATCTAGAAATACATTTTAACAAACTTCTTATATATTTTCCAATTTAATAAACCATTTAACCTTTCTTAAGCGATAATATGCCAGCTAATCTTGTCGTATGCACATAACTAACATCATGACTATGATCCTTCACTATTCTTTAAAAAAAAAGTGTGTAGGTTTTTAGTAAACAGGTTCAACACTGACAATATTTCTAACTTTCCTGTATTAAAATCTCTGTTCATTTTTGTTATTTTTCGACACTCTTATTCAACGTTTATCTAGGATGAATTCGTCTATTCCTTTTCGGTTTTCACTGGACATATAGCTCCTGATTTATGAATTACATATCCATGCTAAATTTTTAAATGTGCTTAGCTTGACCTGTTCTCGTGTAGGTAAATACAAAAAAAAGTTTTGGTAGCATCAAATTTACGATGCAATATTCTTGTTTTCAATAAGAAATAATTGAGAATATAAGTAACAATCCAGTATGGAAATGGTAATACACTCAAACCTATATTAAGTAGTCACTCATAGGATGTACAAAATGACCGTTCAAGAGAGGTGACCTTTGAAATGTGGTTTGAAAAGGCAATTTGAATCCGTCTTTTCAATCAGTAGAGTTATGGTTCTGGTGTCAGTGAAATAAAACATGGCGGATTCCAGCACGAGGAGAAAACATTCAAAATTGATTATTATTCGTTGAGAAATAAGTCGATGATTCCGTTTCCAATTGAACGGAAAGGAGTGGAACAAGAGGAATCCACGAATTCACCTATTTCGGTCTCTCTGTTGAAAACGGGTTTCGATTTTCATTTTGACTTCGATACTGAAACACATTTTATTTCGGTAGTTATAAACATTAAACTAACCGTTGTTAAAAGTCGAAGATTTCGTTAAAAAAAAGATGACCGCTGACCGCGTTCGACAGGTGACAACTGGTTTCAGTTAAATTATATAGAGAAAACGTTTGGGAAAGTGACTTTGAGAGGCAGGTGACTGAAACGATGCGACCGTTGAAGCAGATTTGAATGTACTAACAAATATCTTAGTTATCCAGTTTTTTTATTACATTTTATTAAGTTATCAATACATAGATAATAACCGTTTCAATTGAATGAGAGCCCAACGCGTCTGTTTGTACTTTTTTAATTTCTCCTTCATTCTTTGGGATTTGCTCTGTATCTACATTTTCCTGTAAAGTATATAATTATGTGGTTTTAGTTTCTAAATGAGTTATCCACTATGTAGGCCGTCGTTCTGTTTAACATTATCTATCACATATCTTTCTTAAAATCTCCGTTGATCAATTTACAAGTACTAGTAATTAAAAATCTGATGGGTCTAACTTCCTGAGACAAAATTGATCAATTGTAAATTCTGTTATTTTATAGGAGGTTTTTTTTTTTTGGTATATAGTTTTTTATCAGTGCAGTGTTTATGGATCTTTAGCTTCAATTTGGTTGGGTCTGAGCTGTTCTGATGAAAACATAAAGAGTTATGTTCTTATCTTATTTGCTCTGTTGACAAATTCAATAGAGAAAAATAATGTATATAAAGAGATTTTCATGTGAAAAGACCACTAATGATGACAAAGGTTTACAGAATATTGACTTAATATTCTTGTTTTGTTTTTGTAGTCCTAATCTTGTTTACTGCTTTACAAAAGCGAAAAAAATGTTGATAACGTTTTGTTGAACAAAAATTTTACATTGTATAGAAGTATTTCTGCTAATCAGATGAACATTTGCATTTTAGTTTCATAAAAATAAAGGACTTAAATCGTGTGCATTAAACGTATTTTTTATAAACGTATAGTACCAAGGACGTAAAACGTCCGTTGGTTTCCATCAATAATACCTCCGTGTATCTCGTAACACGTCCGTAATACAGAATGTTGTATTTCGTCTATTGTACCAGCTTTTAAATAAAAAAAAAAAAAAAAAAAAAAAGTGGCATAGCTCAGTAAAATCAATATGTATATTACAAATATGTAATATAGATATTAAAATATATGTAATTCTTTATCCTTTTGTCAACGAGAGAGACATTAAATATCTTTGAGGCGTGTTTCTTCTCCTCTTATTGTTCTCATACAACCTTGTGCGGTTGAACACGGTTGTAATATTTGATGTGAAGGTGTATTACTACAATACAACGTTTTGCAAATCACCATGACTTTCATATGAACTTGCACTTAAGGTAAACATACTTGATATTTCTATTTTCTGTTTACAACACAGCTTTTGAATACTTGGGGATTGGCCTTTGATAATAGCTACATGAGCGGAGTACCTAAATACAAATTATCACATACCATGGGAGACGATTTCTGACTTTGATCTTTATGTCTAATTATTGATTTTTTTTTATGGCCACACTAAACAGACATCATCTTCCTTGACATAGCAAGACCTTTTCGATTAACAGTTTTTGTGGTGTTCGTGTTGCTCAGTCTTTAATTTTCTATATTGAGTTTTGTGTACTATTGTTTATATGTTTGTCCTTTTCTTTTTTAGCCATTGTCACAATGTGTTGTCAGTTTATTTTTGACTTGTGAGTTTGAATGTCCCTTTGGTATCTTTCGCCTCTCTTGTACATTAGTCAGCAACAAGACTAAGCAACACGAACTGAAATGAAAATGCTAATTACTTTTCTATCTATCATAGGATTTATCTCAAATTTGAAATCAATAAGATTCTATCATTAAATATTTAAATATAAGAAAAAAAAAAACAATAACGAAACATATCATCAAAGCTTGCGAAAACGTCACTTGAGCAACGTTGACAATGACCGGACCAACATCGACAATGACAGGACCAAATGAAAGTGCTTATAACTTTTTTATTACTCAGAGGATTCATCTCAAATTTGAAATATAATAAGCCTGATAATTGAGTACAGTTTATACCTCAGAATGGACTGTATGACATACAAGTGAAGAAATTTAAGTTTCGAATTGAAAAATTCGTTGTCGCCTCTATAAGTCGACCGTTACTAATATTTATGTTAATCTTCTTAATAAGTCTGTTTAAAGGTTTGGTTAGCTTTTGAGGAGAATGTCGACATTTTTGTGCTTTGTAAAGAATATCAACATAAAAGATTGGATGTGAAATACCTGAACGTATAGGAAATCTGCATGTTGATTTATATTTACGCATGATGTCCTTGTACCGGTGATAAAATTTAGTAAATGTTTTGACTAGTTTGTGATATCGGAAACCCTGGTGTAATAATTTTTCAGTAATACAGAGATTTCTTTCGTTAAAATCAAATACGTTGTTACATACACGAGCGAATTGAACAAGTTGAGATATATAACACCATAAGATGGTGACAAGGAACGTCACCATCTGAAAATGGACAATTTACAATGGAAAATCATCTCTTTTATCATAAATTTTGGTTTCCGTTAAAGATATAGATAGCAAGATCCAGGAAAGGGCAGTGTTCGTTGTTAGTATTAGCTTTATTTAAAGTCAGTTCGGCAGGATACATATCTTTAGTGTACACACTGAAGTCGTTATTATTGAGAACCAATACATCATCCAAATATCTAAAAGTGTTATTGAATTTTTGAAAAAATGTAGTATAAACTTTTTGAACTAACATCTCCTATGACGATGGTATTGAAGCCTGTATGGAAGTTTGAAACTCTCGCAACACCTTACATCCACAAACTGAACGTCTTTTCCAGCTTCTAATGTTGGTATTGAAATGCAATAACTTCACATTCAATGGTGAAAGATTAGTCTTGCATTCAGTTTCTGTACAAGTTGGACGTGATATTGTACAAGATTGTGTTTGAAAGTTTTAAAATTGAAATGAGAAATTGAAATCAAAATAGCATAAACAAAGAACAAATACAACAAAAAGCAAGATAAAGAACAATAAACCAATTGTGCTCTATCGAGTTCACTTGTACCTTTTGTTCTTCTTTCATACCTACTATATTCAGATCAAACCTGCCTAAACTGAATATATCTGAGATAATTATGGATTGCACGGGCAATGGAGTTTCGAAAGGATACACATTGTATGAATAGTTTAAACCTAAAAAAATATATATAATGAAACAGGAATATCAGAGGTAATAAAAAAGTAAAACAGGCATAAGGCGAAGAATGAAGACCACACATACCAAAACAAAAATGTATGGCATGATTATCAAGAAAAGAGCCAAGAGCAGGAATTCAGTAACTTTTCGGTTACATCGAAATGCCCCTTGATTTTCTGTGTTGTATATTTTAGTTCCTGTTTTGGTTTGTCTTTGAACTGGTCATAAATATCCCTTTTTAAAGAAGACAACAACATGGAATAACTACTATTAAACTTTTTCTAGATCTCGCAAACGACAAAAAGTGTCTTGTTTGCAATATTTTGAAAGAAATGAAAAACCCTATACCTTCATATTGCAAATTTAGTATGCAGTGTTTATTTCATATATATTTAGTTCAATGTTACACAACATTCAAAATACATGATAAATGCTTTTTTCGGTCTATCATAGATTGTAAAAGTAACATGTTTTAATATATATATATGTTTCCTTGCCATAATTTGAATTTCACGTAGAAGGTTTTTACCGGGAAGTTTACAAGTTTCATGAGGGTATTCCATCGCATAATAGACAAGTTATTTGAGTTAAATGTGACATTTAATTAATGCAGGTGCTATTTATTATACAGTCTTTTGTTGCATGACATATTTGATTTATAAGGTTTGAATATGATATGTTTACGCTTGGTATATCTCGGTTAACATTATTAGATATGTATCAACATTTACTTTTGGAAAACCCTCATTTTGTAGGATGCAAACAACCCGGTTGAAAACAAAAGATGTTATTACTCACATTTATGTGTTGCATTTAATATGTGGTACTGTCCCCCTTTAGATTAATAAATGATGATGAGTTGTTGATTAACGTGATGATATTCGACTTCGAGATACAGGTATCTTCTCAAATGGTGAACACTAAAATTATAACTTATAAAATTAGTCAAAATACATAACAAACTTAATATCACAACTGGGATATTAAACAATATTAAGTTTCTACTGTTTAACTTCAATCATTATATGCAGATTCGTTAACATAAAATTAAAAGTGGTGTGAACACAAGGAATATGACAGTTATTTTCATTTGTCTGATGTGTTTGAGCTTTTGATTTTGTAATTTGATATGAGGCTTTCCGTTTTGAATTCTTCTTTGAGTTCAGTATATTTGTTATTTTATTTTTTATTATAATTATCAACAGTTTTCAAAAGATTTGTTATCGGTTGAGTTATCCCTTTGGTTTTGAATGACTTTCACATTTGTTGTTACTTTTGAAACTTCAACAAACGAATGCATATACGTATTTATAAAACGTTAATGTCTTGATAGATTGATAATTGTTTGCTTAACTTTTAACGTCCAATGGAAAATATTACACACATGTTCGGTAGGGAAACATATGAACTTATAGTGAGGAAAACAAGTTACCTATAAATATGAAGGGTAGTTCCTGCAAGGAAGAGGATGGACCAGGATGACGGGCGTTATAATTGGACTGTCACAGGAAAAGTAAATTAACAAAAATACCGAAGTCCGAGGAAAATTTAAAACGGAAAGTCCCTAAACAAATGGCAAAATCAAAAGCTCAAACACATCAAACGAATGGATAACAACTGTTATAAATACATCAAACGATGCTTATATATATATGTATATTATATCATACAACATCTTCTTTTTTATAAGTATGTATGTTGTGCGCACATCTGTATTAAGCTGACATGAAAATTGCGCTTTCACCTATAAAATCTTAATGAGCTGTAAACATTATGCAAAGCGTAGAAAAACCACGAGAGTCATAAATATTAAAGCGCAAACGTCGCGCTCCGGTTATGTCGAACCAGTCATAAAACAATGTGCACTTTGTTTTTAACATTTTCCGAATTGTATTGTTATGCATGTGTACATATCAGTCTAGAAGATTCATACGGGGGATTTCTAGAATTACAATTGTATACAATGAAATATGGCGTTTTGGACACAAACTAGATTTTTTACTAATTTTGTAGTTTTTTCTAAAAAGAATTCATATTTAAAAATTCTACTCAAGAAAATCTTATATTAGAATCATCACCGACATCAGCAATATTAACTGTTGTACAATTATACATAATTTTATGACTTTATTGCAAAAAGTAAATCCTGACGGGTTACAATGCAAACATTATAGACATGTACACAAGAAACACAATACATGAAAAAATTCCAAACTAGTCAAGATAATATTAATAATATATATATATATATATATATATATATATATATATATATATATATAAACAAGTCTAAATTGAAAACAACGTTCAAACCTATGATTGCGTTGGATAAAACCGCAATTTTATACGTGTGCATGCAAAACAAATTTCTTTGTAGAGGGTCTAAATACAGCACAAACAACATTTTCCAAAAGACCAAAAAGTGAAAAGTATATTTTACAAAACGCATTTGACTAGCAGGTCGAACAACGGATGTTCTTAAACCCTGCTGACTGCCATGGCGATTGCCAAATAAACGGATCACAGATGTAACACAATGGATCTTAATTTTATAAATTTAATACCAAACAGAAAACAATAAACTTGCGGAAAAGATGGTATACCGCAAACATGAGGTGCACAAATTTGTACACCATATCCGGATTTCAACAATTAATGTCTCATCAGTGATGTTAGGAATCGAAACGGTATTTGGAAGGCCATATAATTTACCTCAATTTGGGATTGACTCTTGAATTTTGAAGAGTCGAAATAGGATGAACGGATCATATAAAGCCGAAGGCAAATATAATACAAGCCCAAACGAAAAATATAAACAAGTCTAAATTGAAAACAACGTTCAAACCTATGATTGGGTTGGATAAAACCGCAATTTTATACGTGTGCATGCAAAACAAATTTCTTTGTAGAGGGTCTAAATACAGCACAAACAACATTTTCCAAAAGACCAAAAAGTGAAAAGTATATTTTAACAAAACGCATTTGACTAGCAGGTCGAACAACGGATGTTCTTAAACCCTGCTGACTGCCATGGCGATTGCCAAATAAACGGATCACAGATGTAACACAATGGATCTTAATTTTATAAATTTAATACCAAACAGAAAACAATAAACTTGCGGAAAAGATGGTATACCGCAAACATGAGGTGCAACAATTTGTACACCATATCCGGATTTCGACAATTAATGTCTCTTCAGTGATGTTAGGAATCGAAACGGTATTTAGAAGGCCATATAATTTACCTCAATTTGGGATTGACTCTTGAATTTTAAGGAGTCGAAATAGGATGAACGGATCATATAAAGCCGAAGGCAAATATAATACAAGCTCTAACGAAAAAATATAAACAAGTCTAAATTGAAAACAACGTTCAAACCTATGACTGCGTTGGATATATATAACCAGTCTATATATATATATATATATATATATATATATATATATATATATATATATATATATATATATATATATATATATATATAACCAGTCTAAAAGGGTACAACATCACCAAAAAATAACAATAAACGAACAAATGTAACTATACATATTTCGGATAACAGATATTCTCATCAGTATGGGCACGATGTAAAATGAATCAGATCAATCTATTCTGATTATTAAACTATAGCAATCTTGAATTCTATACAATATAAAAAGTGAAACAGTTTCACCCGAACATCATATGTAGAGACGCTAATAAATTAACGGGAAAGGTTTTGGATAAGAAAGCTAAGGACAGTTTCCGAGAAAGGTTTTGGATAAGAAAGCTAAGGACAGTTTCCCCAGAGGGCATAAATGAAAAAACATAGAATGAGTCACTCATTTTCCCTACCATCACTCATTTTCCTGACATCATTTGTTTACAGTTACTCCGGCTTCCTTACTTGACTCTTACAGTTTTAAGGATTCTTTTGGAATTTTTTGAATTTTACTAGTTTAAATACCAGGGTTCTTTTCATTTGGTAGGGATGTACAAGTACGCATCCACGTCCAATTTTTTAACCTTAGCCCAAATTTACTATTATTTTTTCTTTTCATTGTAAAACTGCTATTTATTTGGGATGATAAATACGCAGCCTCTGTTTAACATATTTTACCAACTTATATCGATCAGTGCTGTTTTTTGGGGAATGTATTTACACACAGTTGTTGTAACATCTTAACTGACGTCATTTTGGAATTTTAGAGTTGTGCCAGTTCATATCTCTAATTACTATTTTTATTTTAGGCATGTCTTTGAGTCGTTTCTTGGAAATTTAAAAAATTTATTAGCGTCTCTACATATGATGTTCGGGTGAAACTGTTTCAAATGCATGTAGGAACGGGTACATTTTTTTGTACATATAATTGCTAAACTGGGCACGCCCAAATTTATATATTGAGCTTGACAATTCTCACCTATTACATCCTCCGTAGCAGACAAAAACCAAGCAAATTTCAAAAGGAAAGCAAACTCGTTATTTGAGTTTTACGCTCGTTTTTTTTTTTTTTTTTTTTTTTTTGCTTCTGGTGTCTGTAACGTTACTGTAACAGAGAAAAATAAAACAATTTTCTATGGATTATATATATATTTGATGCAATTAATATATATTTATATATCTGTATTTAGACCCTCTACCAAGAAATGTGTTTTGCATGCACACGTATAAAATTGCGGTTTTATCCAACCCAATCATAGGTTTGAACGTTGTTTTCAATTTAGACTTGTTTATATTTTTCGTTTGGGCTTGTATTATATTTGCCTTCTGGTTTATATGATCCGTTCATCCTATTTCGACTCTTTCAAAATTCAGGAGTCTATCCTAAATTGAGGTAAATTATATGGCCTTCCAAATACCGTTTCGATTCCTAACATAACTGAAGAGACATTAATTGTCGAAATCCGGATATGGTGTACAAATTTTTGCACCTTCTGTTTGTGGTATACCATCTTTTCCGCAAGTTTATTGTTTTCTGTTTGGTATTAAATTAATAGTTAAGATCCATTTTGTTACATCTTGTGATCCGTTTATTTGGCAATCGCCAATGGCAGTCAGCAGGGTTTAAGAACATCCGTTGTTCGACCTGTTAATCAAATGCGTTTTGTTTAAATATACTTTTTCACTTTTTTGGTCTTTTGGAAAATGTTGTTCGTCCTGTATTTAGACCCCTCTAACAAGAAATTTGTTTAGCATGCACACGTATAAAATTTGCGGTTTTTATCCAACGCAATCATAGGTTTGAACGTTGTTTTCAATTTAGACTTGTTTATATTTTTTCGTTTGGGCTTGTATTATATTTGCCTTCGGCTTTATATGATCCGTTCATCCTATTTTGACTCCTCAAAATTCAAAAGAGTCTATCCTAAATTGAGGTGAATTATGTGGCCTTCCAATAACCGTCGATTCCTAACATCACTGAAGAGACATTAATTGTCGAAATCCGGATATGGTGAACAAAGAGTCTTTGCACCTTTGTTTGCGGTATACCATCTTTGCCGCAAGTGTATTGTTTTCTGTTTGGTATTAAATTTATAGTTAAGATCCATTTATTACACCTTGTGATCCGTTTATTTGGCAATCGCCAATGGCAGTCAGCAGAATTTAAGAACATTTGTTGTTCGACCTGTTAGTCAAATGCGTTTTGTTAAAATATACTTTTTCAATTTTTTGGTATTTTGGAAAATGTTGTTTGTACTGTATTTAGACCCCTCTAAGGTGTCAGACCACCAATTACTCCCTCTAATTTAGAACGTATGTAAAAGTAGCCCTACTCTGACACAAAATAGTGCTTTTGATGTCCTTGTTTACTTAAACTAACCAACAAATTTGCAGAAATGAAACTTTTGGTGAAAGAGAAATATATTTAGACCATTTTGAGCCAAAATTTACTTGTCTATGAGTTTGCATTAAAATTGAGGATTAATGCGCTCCATAGTATACTAATTTAAGATTTCCAGAAAACCAGGGTTATTTTTGAGTACCTCTTTTGAAGGTCAGTTTTTTCTTAGAAGGCTTTAAATGCATGTTGAAAATTGGCATGCAGAAAGCTGATACATGTACAATTCAGGATATACCTGGTTTCTATGAAGTTAAACTTACGGTAAAATATTTAGAAAGCTGTGAAAATTGCAAAATTTGGTTGAACAGATAGGGATATTTAATTGGTGGTCTGACACCTTTAAGTGAAATACGGTGAAACCCCAAAATCAGAAAACGGTTGATTTTGTTGTCTTAACTGATCAATTGAATTGATAGTAGCCACATTTGAATCTTTTTTTGGGCAAAAAGTCAGATATTGCAAATTTAGAGCCTTTAACCTAAATTTGTGCTATTTTTAGCTTTTCCGACCCTGACAATATGCTTCCATATAAAAACAAATGTCCTAAATTGTTATAAATGGACAGTAAGTTGTTTCTGTGGTGTTAGACATTAAAACATACGTTGTTTACTACCCCAAAAAAATTGTCATGAAGATTTAATGAAATTATTTGATTTTTATCCCCTTATATCATTGCGTCATACCATGTATTTGGCAGATAACATAGCCTGATGTAAACACTGCATAAACTCACAAAAATCCCATTTATAATCTCAAATGAAAGTTTTATACCTTAAATTTTATTGACTGATAGTAAATAAAAACAGTTAAATGACCATGACCGCACTTTTGATCAGTTAATAGTTCCATTACTGACACCAGGTGAAAAATATTCCTTGACTCTTCAATACCTTGGATTTTTTACTTGACTCATTGTAAAAATTGTGGAAAGTCTTTAAAGTAGTAGAACAAACAAGGAAAAATCAACAAAAACTGATCTTGATATTGAAAGTTTATGTTCCTGTAGTCCAAAATGAAATTTTCAAGTATTTTCTATCAAAGTCATACATTACAGTCAGTTTAAATTGAGCTGTGAAATTTGTAATATAAGTGTCATTGAACATCTTAGATCGTTACGTGTTTTCTACCTGCAGTTCAAACAAAAGTATATATCATATCATTTAAGAGGAAATTAAATGTATTTTCATTTATATCAATTAAAAGTTGCTCAAAATTGAGGATCAACTAAAACTTCGTTTAATAAACAGCCTCCAAATTATTTTATGTGTTATTTTGTCCATCGGGATATTTTATTGGACACGGGAAAACTGACGATGTTATGAAAGTAAGACCACAGTTACATAGTGATGACTTCAGATAGCTTCTTTAGGACATGTATTAATTTTCTGATATTATCAAAAGCCACTTACATCTGTTATATCCTGTAATAGTGAAGGCAGAAAGATTTTATCACATATGGATCATTATGTAAAAAAAAAAAAAAAAAAAAAAAAAACAGGACGAAAGAAAGGAGTTTCATAACTTAATAGCCAATAGAGTATAGTATATCATAAAATGCTTTCAAACAAGAAGAAAATTCAATTAAAACTGTCTTGCATTTTGCACGACAGATCGTCTACCTCTCCTTTCACAATGGATACTAATTGCAACTAACCTATCAATGCACTTTCAAATGTAACATAATATGAAAGGACTTTCTCTATGAATACTTGGAATCAGGGAAAATACAACATTAAGACGATTCTCAGAATTGTACTTGCAAAATTGTTAAACTTATGAAAGTTAATGATTTGACATTTTTAAGTTTGATGGTGATTTATGTTTTTTGTCCATTTAAAGCCTATAAACTATAAATGTATTGTATTGTTAATGCTGTAAAGTGATATTATGTTTTCGTATATAATCAGGACATCAGTATCATAGACTCGGCCTTGGTAAATGTAAATTGCAGGTGTTTTGTATTTAATGATGCACTTGATAATTGTTTCGATCAAAATTTAGAACGTTAGCACAGATTACATATTTTCACATTCAATTTAAAATGGAAATCCCGTGTTCTATTAAGTTGCATCTTTGTTAAATGTTTCTCAGATTAAGAATAGTGAGGGGTATAACAAAATCACACTTATTTGCAATTCATGCTCTGTCTCAGCATTGTATCATCCCCCACCCCAAAAAAAAAACCAACAAAAAAACAAAAAATCGCAGTCTTTAAATTTCATTTATCCAATATGTATACAAAGAGATGCGGTACGATTGCCGATGAGACAACTATCCTAATGTGTTTAATCTCGCACTTTTAACTTTCCAATACCCGCTCTTTAACATGCCTGAGGTACAATGTCCGAGAAACATATGATATTAAATTTATGATATTTAAATTAAAAACAAATATGTTATGTAACATTCCAAATGAAAACATTTCAGCAACTGTTTCAAATATGATGGGTATTTTATTTCGAAAAATTATCTAGGATAACATGGATAAGCAGCGCATGCAGTGAATACTATAAAACACCTTTTACGTTTAATTAAAATTGTCTTCATAGTTACTGAGAAGGAAAAACATTTCTACATAGTTTTATCTTTTTACACCAGGTGTGAAAGAATATTTATTGTTAGATAAAGGCAACAGTAGTATACTTTAATATTAATATTACTTTTACTGTTAAGTCCGATTTTTTGAGATATCCATTTGACGTGACTCTGTGCTTATGTATCCTGTCATACTTTGAACGACAAAATTATTTTATTTATTAATATTACTTTTACTGTTAAGTCTGTTTTTTGTGATATACATTTGACGTGACTCTGTACTTATGTATCTCGTAATAATTTGAACCACGCTATTATTTTATTTATTAATATTACTTTTACAGTTAAGTCTGTTTTTTGTGATATCCATTTTACGTGACTCTGTGCTTATGTATCCTGTCATACTTTGAACGACAAAATTATTTTATTTATTAATATTACTTTTACTGTTAAGTCTGTTTTTTGTGATATACATTTGACGTGACTCTGTACTTATGTATCCCGTCATAATTTGAACCACACTATTATTTTATTTATTAATATTACTTTTACTGTTAAGTCTGTTTTTTGTGATATCCATTTTACGTGACTCTGTATTTATGTATCTCTTCATACTTTGAACGACAAAATTATTTTATGTCTACCTGTGCGAATTTCAAACGCGCGATTTTACGCCAGTACTTAAAATCTTCCATCCTTTATGGGTGGATTTTACATAGATAAAAAATCGTATAATATAAGTATAATGAGGATGTTAAATTTGATGTATGCCTTTTTGTGCTTCTTCGTTACATTTGTTTGTTTTTATAGTGATTAAGATTATAACACAATGTTGACTGCTGTAACCCTATTTTTGACATTTTTACCTATTGTGTCTGTTTGTTTTGTTCACGCATCGTTGTCAATATAATGGAATTTGATGCGACTGTCATACAAGTGAGAGGTTTGGCTAGCTATAAAACCAGGTTCAATCCACCATTTTCTACATAAGAACATGCCTGTACCAAGTCAGGAATATGACAGTTGTTATCCATTCGTTTGATGTGTTTGATCTTTTGATTTTGCCATTTGATTGGGGACTTTCCTTTTTGAATTTTCCTCGGAGTTCAGTATTTTTGTGATTTTACTTTATACCGCTGTTCAAAAGTCATAAATCGATTGAGAGAAAACAAATCCGGGTTACAAACTAAAACCGATGGAAAGACATCAACTATAAGAGGAAAACAAAGGAACAACAGAAACACTGAAGTTCAACAAAAACAAACGCCAACATACATAGAAACGAACTATTTGATAACAACTGCAATATCCCTGACTTAGTACAGGACATTTTAAGAAAAAATGGTGGGTTGAATCTGGTTTTATGGCTAGCCAAACCTCCAAACTGACAACACTATGTGACAGAAATACAGCACAAACAAATATGACAAACCCAAGAACACTCATTACAGAGAAACGCACAAATGAATAATATAATAGTCGTTACAACATGTAAACCGCAGAATTACAGCAGTTATGTCCCTTTTGGATATATAGATCGTAACATTGTTGTTTTGTTTTTGCTGCTTTGAGCATTCCTGGTAAAGATAAAGACGCATTAAATATATAAAGTGTTTTTTTCGCTTTTAAAAAGTATTTATCATGAAGACATAATCATGTTTCTATTCAAAACTTGCCTAATAATACACTCTGATTTAACAAAAGAAGATTACCGACACAGCTGTATCACAATGATACGTAAATCTAGTGTAGGTCTTTTGTGTTGAAATGTTGTTAAAAAGGAAAATAACAAAAATACCGAACTCCTATGAATATTAAAAACGGAAAGTCCTTTATCAAATGGCAAAATCAAAACCTCAAACACATCAAACGAGTGGAAAACAACTGTCATATTCCTGACTTGGTACAGGCATTTCCTTATGTAGAAAATGGTGGATTAAACCTGGTTTTATAGCAAGCTAAACCTCTCACTTGTATGACAGTCGTATTAAATTCCATTATATTGACAACAATGTGTGAACAAAATAAACAGACAAAAAGGTAGAAATGTCAAAATTGGGGTACAGCAGTCAACGTTGTGTTATTATCTTAATCACTAAAAAAAAAAAAAATATATCAACAAAGAAAAACAAAATGGCATATAGTCAAAGCACATAAGCAAAAATGAAAGACAAGAATACAAAAAATTACCATTACACAATAACACAAAGGCGGAATGTATAAGTACCGAGCGACGCCAAAAGACTATTACCAAAAATGGACTACACATTAAATTTCCATCAACTGCAAAGGACTGCATATTTATTTTTAGAAGCTCATAAACAGGATCCAGAGAGGGATGGCAGAAATGAGACCCATTAAAACTGAGAGAAAATAAAAACGAAAAAAGTACATAGAACATCTCTGAAAACTTAACTCAATATATTATAAAACAAATATTTTAAAGATGATTGGTATGTTATCCTAACATTTACCCAAACTATGTTTTAATAAAAGAAACGTGTTTCTCGGACATTGTACCTCAGGCATGTTAAAGAGCGGGTATTGGAAAGTTAAAAAAGCGAGATTAAACACACTTGGGTAGTTGTCTCATCGGCAATCGTACCGCATCTCTTTGTATACATTTTGGAATAATGAAATTTTAAGACTTGGATTTTTGTTTTTTGTTTGTTTGTTTTTTTTTATTTATTTTTTTTTTTTTTGGGGGACAATGCATATACAGAGAATGAATTGCAAATAAGTGTGATTTAGTTATACCCCGCACTATTCTGAATCTGAGAAGGTTATATTAGCTAACTGTTTCATTTAACAAAGATGCAACTTAATAGAACACTGGATTTCCATTTTAAATTGAATGTGAAAATATGTTATCTGTGCTAAGGTTCTAAAATCGAAACATTTATCAAGTGTGTCATTAAATACAACACACCTGCAATTTACATTTACCAAGGACGAGTATATGATACTGATGGCGTGATTATATACGAAAACATAATATCACTTTACAGCATTAACAATACAATATATTTATAGTTTTCTTTAAATGGACAAAAAACATAAATCACCATCAAACTTAAAAATGTCAAATCATTAACTTTCATAAGTTTAACAAAGTACAATATTGAGAATCGTCTTAAGGTAGCTGGGGTGTCTTTCTCCATCTTGGATTTTGAAATAGCAGATAACAATCGGTCTAAATCTTTTAATGAAATGTGCAAATTTCGAGAGTAGTATGTAATTCATGTGTAAGACTTTTCATATTAATATAGAAATTATGTGTTTTATCATATTTTACGGCTGTATTTTACAAAAAACAGAATATTTTTTGGATTCATTCTTTTCAACTTTGTCACATAAGGGGAGATAACTCAGATAAAGTAACTTTTATAATAGAATGTGTTGTGAATTTACCTATTTTATTATGTAGCGAGAAAATGAGTCCGGTGACCCCATTTTTTCTTTTTCTTATCTGAAAGCATATTATTAGAGATATCTTCTCATATTTTATCACAATTATATGGTGTAGTTTTCTTTTTATCACACAAAATTGGGTTTTCCATGCATAATCTATACAAAATCTGACAATTTTGCACAACCTATATCGTGAAAAAAAGCCCGGTGATCCATACTTTTTAATAGTCCGTTTCTATGTATGTTGGCGTTTGTTTTTGTAGCAGTTCAGTGTTTATGTTGTTCCGTTGTTTTCCTCTTATAATTGATGTGTTCCCTCGGTTTTGGTTTGTGACCCGGATTTGTTTCAGTTAAATCGATTTATGACTATTGAACAGCGGTATACTACTGTTGCCTTTATAAACTACATTTTGACACAAGTTATTAAAAAGATCTATGGATTTTAATTTAGACCCCCCATCTACCTTAATGTTGTATTTTTCCTGATTCCAAGTAGTCATAGAGACATTATGTTCTTCTTTGTTACATTTGTAAGTGTATTGATAGGTTAGTTGCAATTATTATCCATTGTGAAAGGAGAGGTAGACGATCTGTCGTGCAAAATGCAAGACAGTTTTAATTGAATTTTCCTCTTGTTTGAAAGCATTTTATGATAAACTATGCTCTATTAGCTATTACGTTATGAAACTCCTTTTTTTCGTTCTGTTCTTTTTTCTTTTTTTTTTTTTTTTTTTACATAATGATCCATATGTGATAAAATCTTAGTGGTAATTAAATTGCTTAACTCGCAAACAAGTTATTTGAATCAAGAAAAAAAAAAAAAAAAACACACGAGGCAGAAGCTACGTAGTGTAGATATTAAAACACTTAACATCTCATATACCGATTAAGAAAACACAAAAGCAGGGAACAAGCAAAGACTGATATAATCGCATGAATTCCAAAAAGAACGAGGCCGGATGCGTCGACACGGTAAGTGTCTTTTGCTATGTAAGTATCACTGGCCATGCAAATCAATACTTGCTCAAAATGTCGCAATCGGGCATTGGGCACCATCGGGAAAATTACAGATCACACGACATGTCTTGTACAATATGAATCTGAAGATATGAGACCACAAAAACATGTCGCAAGTGAGATGAGACACCGACACATGCATCGGTCGATCAATTGATGATGGTGACCGTGAAATTTATGTAGTGTGTCAATTGTAATCAATATTCCTCACAACTCTGTTCGCGCAGTTTTTATGAAAGAAGTACAACCCTTTAATGAGGTCAAGTGTTAACATGGGCGAGATTAACGTAATAACTGATATGTGCAAACGCCAAACGATGAAGCAGAGGGTATGTTAGTGCTGAGAAATTGGAAAGTTTATCATGAAGACGAAAGATACCAGAGGGATAGTCAAACTCATAGATCGAAAACAAACCGACAACGCCATGGCCAAAAATAAAAGACAAACAGACAAATAATAGTACAGATGACACAACATAGAAAACTAAAGACTAAGCAACACGAACCCCACCAAAAACTTGGGGTGATCTCAGGTGATCCGGAAGGGTAAGCAGATCCTGCTCCACATGTGGCACCCGTCGTGTTGCTTATGTTATTACAAATCCGGTAAATAGTCTAATTCGGTAAGTCACATTCGTGAAAAGGGAAGGGTATTGTAGTGACGACATAAGGAACATATCCGATATCATCTGTGAAACGGTTATTCCATAACGGTCAACCAACTCGTGATGGCGTCCGTAAAATTTACGAAGGGATGATTTCAACTTCACCATTTGGAACTCTTGGTTTAATAGCTTCCTTGTGAGCAGCAATCCTCTATCAAAGAAATCATAATAGGAAACACAAGCCCGGGAATATCGTATCAATTGGGTGATATATGCTCCGTATGCAGGCGCTGCTGGAATGTTGCTACATAGAAATGGAAAGTTCACAATTGGGAAGCTGAAATCATCTCTTTTGTCGTAAAGTTTTGTTTTCAACCGACCCTCATTGTCAATTTCTAGATGTAAGTCAAGATATGAGGCCGACTTAACTGTATCTGTAGTATCCTTTATCTCTAGTTCGATGGGATAGATTCGTTCGACATAGTCACCAAATTTTGTATTATTTAGTGAGAGTTTGTTTTGCAATGGTCTTCAACGTCGTTAATGATTTTGTCTTCCAACTGATTTGATTTGAGCACTACTTAGGAGTTCTATGTAGACGAAACGCACGTCTGGAGCATTAAATATAAGCATGGTTTCGTTGATGAGTTCTGATAACTTGTAGAAACCAAAAAATGAGCATCATAAAGGCAATATAATGACATAATAGAAACGGCGATGAGACAGAAGGTTTTTCTTAATACTCTTTTTAGTGTAACTTAAAAAATACAAGCATACATTTTGTAACATGTAGAAAATTACAAATATTACCGATAATGTGCAAACAAAGATTTCAATAACTATTTAACTCTATATTTGTAATTTCTTTCTTGTGACATTTGTCTGTAATTGATTTCAAGTGTCATTACATTGACGAACTTGAAGTCTGGATGGGTCATATCACGTTGTAAAAATTAATATGAAATATTTCTGTTTAAAACACAAACAATGAACTTCAAAATTTAAATCTACGTTATATGATGCGATCAGTCTTTTTCCTCGTGATCATAAGTGAAGTATTATCAAAACGTCTCTTAATTCGGTCATTTACAATTTGCGTAGTATTGCTATTTGAATTATGTGCAACCGAGTGAAGTGTCAGGCTGTAAATATATTAGTATATAAAGTAAACATTTTTCAGTGTATATGGAGCATCACACGGCAACATCTTCTTAATCAAATAAAAATTATAACCTGACCAGTGAAATAATCCTTGAAGCTGAAATAATCCTTTATGTTTATACTCTGCAAACAAAGTGTGCATTTGTGCCAGAAGAGAAATGGCAGGTCATGCATGCTTTAAATACAGCAATCATAATATGCAAATGAAACGCATTTGCTTTTAGTTACCAATACAGTTCTTTTTTTAATGTAAAATGGTAAAAATGAAGACCACACGTACCATTATTCTTCACTCAATAGTCGTCAAACTGAGATTGATCTGTTTGCATCTTTCTACCAAAAAATTGCATTTGTCATAGTTGGTTCAGATCTAGATTAGTCAATAAGGCGCTGTGGTGGAGATTTTATCTGAAATACACTAGTTATTCCAACTGTAAAAATGTATTGTATTGGAATGGTAGAACAGCATGGAGTGCCAATTTTACATACCCCACACAATAATATTATTAGACTATAAGATAAACATCCGAAGCTTAAACGTTAAATTAAAATCAAAAGCAGACACAACTACCGCAAAATACATGGTTATTGGAATAGAACCTGTTAGATTCACGTCAATAAGACAGCAATCTAACGATATAGATAACCAATATTAATCTACAAGACATTTGTAAATTTTAAAAACTAGACACGTGTCCTTATAATTACAGTATATGACCATTCCTTTAACTCATTGAAAAACCGAATGTTCATATTAACTAAAAATATATCAGTTTATAATATGAACGTATGAACTTAGAATTCGATAGGAAAATATGTAGTCGCTAGGGATTTTCCTTCTTTAATGAATTCAACATCCTTTGAAACAGGAATGCTGTTAATTTAAGATCATTTTGAGCATTTTTACACACGTAAGAGCCCTCAAATTTGGAACCCAGTAATCACAATGGAAATGTTGCAAATCTGTCTTAAAGTAGTACAAGTAATACATATTTGAATTTTGAGGTATACCTGTAATTTGCTATTTCCCATGTTTGTCAAATAAAGATATTTTGATTTCCATCACAGGTGACCGGCCCAAAAGGGAGAGATTCAGTTTAAGTCAAAAAAGGAATTTCCTTATATATCTGGTATATTGGCATTTGTAAACGGTTAAATTTGTCTTTTAGTTTATTTATTATGATATTGTTTTGGTATAGACTTATAAAAATAATTATAATTTTAAGTCTTCATTGGTGCTGATCAACAGTAGTTGATGCCGTCTATGTCAACATCCTGGAACTCTCATTGGCTTATAATTTTCTGCAAACCTGTTTAAGTGAAGTTACCCTTTCATGAACATTATGTATCATACACATTTGTACAAATATATACTTCTTTTTTACATCTACTTTTATTCATCCATAATTTTTGCATATTTTTAGATTGCATCTCATTTATATTATGTTTATGTTGGTGCTTTTACTAAGCAGTATGTATGCAACATTTATGATTTTAGAGTAGTTATCATCAAAATTAAGTACAAAATGTTAAAACCAAAAGTGCATGTTATATTATTATATTACATCAAATTGCTTATACCTAAATGTAACATTTTAAATGCTGGTCCCGCAACAGCTATCTTTACAATTTAATTTCTTAGTTTTTTTTTCAATTATATTTCCTTCGTTTAAACATGTATGCCTATACACATAACTATATAAAACAGTGCTATTTACTCTTTTCTATTCGAATAGTGTTTCGGTATGTCACCTTCTCATATGCGAAGCCTACTGATGATGCCCATTGCAAATAATCACATTTCAACCAGTGTAAACGGGACGAAACTCATAACCCCAAACAGACGCAATTTTATGTATTCATGGCATTCTTGGTATCATTACTCTAATTTCATCTGATATAATGAAGTATTACAGCACTGCTATTTATGTCTTGCATTCAATTCAAATTTCAAAATATTGGATCAACTTTTATTTTGACTTAGATTCTGTAAATTTCAGTTTGGCCTTCCAAGTCAAATACAAAGCCTTCTAATGTATTTAATTGCAATTGACCACATCGTAAACATTGTAAATGGGACGAAACACGCATATCCAAACTGAAGTTAAATTAATTGATTGTATATCGGTATCATCAAAATGTTTCAATGATTTCTAAAGAACTGATTTTATCTTGCATTAAATTCATAAGATTCGTTCACGTACTTATAGTAAACGCGCGTTCACTAGTAAACGCGAAAATTGGAGTTAACAACTGAAATATTTGCACGCGGCGTTAACGCGCGTTTACCTCATGTTATGCTTGGTCTGCAGCACCCAACTGTAGTTTAATTTTTCTCCAGATCAGTTGTTTATATTTAAGGATAACGCAGAAGTATACGGTCAAAAATCAAGCTGTGATGAACTTTGAAATAGTGATATATTGCTTATACTACAAGAACTGTTCATTATACTTGGTTCAGACAGTTTTGAAGATTTTATGTTAATAAAAGCATTCAATTTATTTGTTTACCTCCTATTTGTATTTCTGAAGATTTTATTACTTCATAGCCCACGGCTTTAAACAATTTAGTTTACAGTACAATACAGTACATGTACCATAAAATTATATTTATGTTGATTAGATAACTTTAGGTATCAGCAGGTACTGAAAATGGTAACACCCCAGTTGGTCTACTCCCATTTGATCTACTCCCAGGTCGCAAGTGGTATAACAATTTCGTCTCCTTTAAAAAATTATAGTTTTCCGTTCGGTCTACTCCTGATAATTTTTATAAATTTTAAACATTAACGTTTTTTATAAGTATAGATTTTTTTATTCATAAGGGATATTTAAAGTTTTATTTTTTTTTTTAAGTTTATTGAAATGTGTACTTATAGGGGGAAGGTTGATATCTCACAAAAGTAAACATGTTTAAGCCGGCAGCATTTTTGCGCCAGTTCTAAGTCAGGAACCTCTTGCCTTTGTTAGTCTTGTATGTTTTTTTTTTTTCATTTTGGTTCACTTCTTTGTTTCGGAGTGTAGAGTGGCGTCCATTTTCCAGAACTAGTATACATTAGTGTTTCGGGGCCTGCTCAAGCAAGCCTCTGGCTGTTGGACTTCTGGCTGTGTAGAAGTCCCTTTGGTGGCCTTGGGCTGTTTTGTGCTATTTGATCCCGGTGTGACTTCTTGTTCCTTATTTTCAATCGTTTACCGCATACCAGAAGCATGAAAAAGGAGTCAAAGCCCTAATTTGAATTGCAAATTAGAAAGAACACATCATAAGGAACATTTATTAATTACTTTCAAGTTGAAGTGACTACAACTGCACCCTAAACTACTTTTAAAAACTATAACCTTATTAGGAATGGATTGAAAAACAGATATGAAGACGGACATATACATTTACCATAAATATATTACCCCTTCTTTTGGAGCATACAACTAGCCTCACAAGATGTCATAATTATTTGGACAAGCAAGATTAAAGCACTTGAACTAAAAATTGAAAACCACATTGCGTGACTAGACCCAGCCCCTACTATCCACTGCCGTTAGTAGGGGCTGGGTCTAGTCAGACTGCCTTTGATGTCCTGTAGATTATTTTTTTAACTGTTTCATCCTGTCACAGGGGCTTGTTACTGTGCTTGGATACTTATTTTCGGTAATTGCCAGCACCGATAACTCAATTTCAAAACCCCCCTTCCCCATAACACAAACGCAATTTATAGGCACATGGGGTCAAAAGCTAAATGCCAGTTGACAACAGGCTACCTTGGTCTTTTTACGTTGACTTGTCAAGGAATTTAGGAATATCGCTTGATTCAGGTCTATATATTTAGGAGTAATGAGAATAAGTATTACAACTTACAGTAACTATGTCCTAAATAACATCAGATTATTATTTACAGCTGTCACTTACCTCCAAAACATATAGATTGTTGTATCCATGCTGCTTATATCAATTCGAAAAAGCAAAAGTAGAAAAAGTTGACCGCCAATTCAAATCGATTTTACAATCGGCAAGTATTTCCGGTTTTAATTAAAGTTATCGAATTTACGACTGGTATTTTAAATCACATAGTCGAGATAAACTATCAATATCGAAACAATTCACATCATCGACCACTAATGCATTAGCAAAAAAGTAATTATCACTATCTGCGCGCGAGTCACATTAATTAGATCATCTATGATGGTCGACCGTAAATTATACTTTACGCCGACTATCTGTAATGATCGACCGATAAACTATCATTATCCCCGGTAAACTGTGGCTATCTATTAATGTGGTTCTATGGCACGCGGGAACCACATAAATGAGATAATCACAATTTATCGGGGATAATGATAGATTATCGGTCGATCATTATAGATGAGCGCCGTAAATTTACCTTAACTATAATTATCGGTCGAAAATACATTTACAAAATTATCGTAGACAATCTATTATTGTCGATCATAAATGCATTAACGGTCGACAATCTATAACAAAGGAACGCAGGAACCACATTATTGGATAATAACAGTTTAATCGGGCGATTCGTAAATGCATTTACGCCCTGTTTTCATTAGCAAATTATATGTACCCAATCGACCATGCTAAATAATTTCGTCCAATCATATCCATCGGTTCAAATGACAACACATTCAAAAGGGCTTATGGTTTTTCCGAGTCAGAACATTTTTTTATTTAGTTTTTCAACGCTATCAATCAAATTATTTTTTTCGAAATTTAACAATTTAAGTTTTGAGGAAAATCTGGATTCAGAATATTTTTTTTTTGTCATCTACTTGACCAGAATGTTTTTTTTTTCATCAAATTGTGGATCAGAATATTTTTTTAAAAAAAAAAAAACATAACCGGGGAAAATCTTGTTGTTCACACACGTTAATTATAAATACTCTGTATAAATACATTTTTATTTCGTTAATGGTCTGCATATATATACGATCATATAAGAATTGAATACTGTTTTTGTAAAATTAATACGAAATAAATTGATGCAAGCTTAAAGTTATTAATTATTTTACTTTTGCAACAGACAAGAATCCTGGGAATATTATACTATTATATTACATTACTAAGTAGATAAGTTATCATAACTGGCACTAATTTCGTATATATGGCAAGTCGTTGTGGAATTTATTCTCTATCTATTAATATTTAAAATCATTTATCATTTTTAATATTATAAAATAATTTTTAATATTAATAAATCTAATTTTAATATCAAAAATCGTGTCATTTATTTTTATATTAATAAATGAATTTTTAATATCAAAAATCATTTATTAATATTTAAAAATCATTTTTAGTATTTAAAAATATTCAGTCGGATTTGTTAATATTAAATAATATGCTGATTTTTTAATATTGAATAATAAAATCATTTTAATATTAAATAATATGCTGATTTTTAATATTAAATAATAAAATCATTTTTAAATTAAAAATCATTTTTAATATTAAAAATCGACATCAATGTTACCTTAAAGCGTTTGATATAGGGCAAACTAAGGCCACACCAATTTAATTTCTTGTTCTACGGATTTTTCCACTCCAGAAATTGGGGCGAGCGAGCGATTTGAAAATTTTAATAAAAAAAAAAAAAAATAATTTGCAAATTTTTGAGGCGAAGCTTGAAAAGTGAAGGCGAGCGATTATATTTTTTTTTTGTAAACATAAAATCATAGGTTCATACAATATTGATCAAAACAAGATGGTATGAAAATTGATATACTACTTGTACTTTAACATTTCTTTAATTTATCAACTGCTGAAGCGTTTTATTTTCCTGTTCACCAAGACATGTAATGCCCACTTTCAATTGCAGCCTATTTATGATTTCTTGTATTACTATCTGAGGACATCAGATCTTGAACTGAATAACTGAATAATAATTTCAACTGCCTTCAATGATCTCCATTGAATGGTCATAGACGTCTTTTCTCCTTCACCGGACATGACTTATAACTAGAAACACTGCTGGTATCTTGCAAGAAGCAGGAACTGCTGATACTACCGGAACATCTCAGTTCACCCCCAGTTTTTAGGGGTTCGTGCTTTTCGTTGATGTGTGTACCTTTTAGTTTTTTTTGTGTTATATGTTGGTTGTCCGTCTCAGTCATTTTGGTGTTCTCGTTTTTGTTCTTTGTCTTTTGGCACTTTGTATATAAATAAGATGTGGTACATATATGAGTGCCAATGACTGAATGAGACAACTTTGCATCCAAGTTACAATGTATTTAACAGGTTGGGAACAACCCCCCATATAAGGGATATCCTTTAAAGGAGGGACTGTCCCTCAGACAAGGGGTCATTTTGCTGTTCAGTGTACCTTGTAAAAAAGAAAAAAAGTTTTTTTAACTTAAAAGGGGAAAATACATAATATTTGGAACAACTTTTCTAAAAGAGGGGTCCACTTATTTTTAATAATAAAGAAGATATAAGTCCAGGAATATTACAAAATTCTTGGACATGTTCTGACCATAAAATACCAGATAGATGTATAGTTCTTCGGGAAAAGTTTCTTCAGAAATTATAAATAAGTGCCCATTTGGACATAGAGGTGGTTTATACCAAAAAAATATATATAATTTATCACTTGAAATATACCCCTCATAAAAGAGATAGTCATTACATTGAGGGGTTGCCCCCAACCTGTTTAGTGTTTGTTTAAAGTTAACAATTATAGGTCAAAGTACGGCTTTCAACACGGAGCATTGGCTCGCACCGGATATCACATTTTCCCAAAATAACACTGCTCGAACTTTTATATCAATGACGACCGGAAGACGACCTAGTTCCCCATAAACCATATAATTTAATGCTGAGGATTTCAGATTTAAAAGTAATTTACAGAATCTAAATGTATCTTTTCTAATATCACTTTATTACTACAACCCCATACTTCAAACCCATACAACAGAATGGGCTTGATCATTTTGTCAAAAAGACCAAGCTGACATTTTACGGAAAGCTGATACATCCTTCCCATTTTCAGGACTTCGTACATGGCTTTTAAGTCCTTATCGGATAAATGTTTTTTGTCATATTAAAATTCCCTGTTTTAGTAAAAACAATTCCCAAATAATTAAACTGCTCCACTATCTCAATGTTAGTGTCATTGTAAGAAAATCGGAGATTGTTTGGCAAACTGCCAAAACCAAACACTAAAGCCTTGGTTTTGTCAAAGGAGGAGACATGGACACAATTTACTATTAAAGCGTCATCCACACATTTTGGCAATTCATATTCCGAAATTGTGTTTTTTTCCTTAAATTATAATATGGATTAGCATTTAATATGGAAGAGTTTAGTTCGGAAAGAAAATGCATGTTGGCAGATAAAATGTCCTATATATATAAAGCAGGTACTTAAATGTTCTATTATTATTGTAGGTACTATTGTATTATTGTAATAGTAAGTATTTGTTAAATGTTGAATATCCTATTGGTAAAGTAGGTACTTGTTGAATGTACTTAAGGTATAGCAAGTACTTGATATATGTCATTAAGTGATAGCAGGTACTCGTTGAATGTCCTTCAGTCATAGATGATTTTGAATGAATCTCCTATAGTCAAAGCATGTACTTGCTGAATGTCCTATAGTTACAGCAGTAACTTTTTGAATGTCCTATTGTCATAGCAGTTACTTGTTGAATGTCCTATTGTCATAACAGTTACTTGTTGAATGTCCTATTGTCATAGCAGTTACTTGTTGAATATCCTATGGTCATAGAAGGTACTTGATGAATCTCCTATTCTCAAAACAGTTACTTGTTGAATGTCCTATAGATATATCAGGTACTTTTTGAATGTCCTATTAATGTATTAAGTAATTGTTGAATATCCTATACTTATAGCAGGTACACAATGAATGTCCTATTGTCATAGCAGGTACTTGTTGAATGTCCTGTCATAGCAGTTACTGATTGAATGTTCTATTGTCATAGCAGTTACTTGTTGAATATCCTATGGTCATAGCAGGTACTTGATGAATGTCCTATAGATATAGCAGGTATTTGTTGAATATTCAATTGGTATTGTAGGTATTTTTTGAATGTCCTATATATATAAAGCAGGTACTTGTTGAATGTTCTATTATTATAGTAGGTACTTGTTGAATGTATTATTATCTTAATAGCAGTTACTTGTTAAATATTTTATTGCAAGTACTTGTTAATTGTTGAATATCCTATTGGTAAAGTAGGTACTTGTTGAATGTCCTTAAGGTATAGCAAGTACTTGGTATATGTCATTAAGTGATTGCAGGTACTCGTTGAATGTCCTTCAGTCATAGATTATTTTGGATGAATGACCTATAGTCAAAGCAGGTATTTGCTGAATGTCCTATAGTTACAGCAGGTACTTGTTGAATGTCCTATACTCTTAGCAGGTATTTGTTGAAAATCTGTTGGTAAAGTAGGTACTTGTTGAATGTCCTTTAGTTAAAGCAGTTACTTGTTGAATGTCTAATAACATGTACTTGCTGGAATGTCCTATATGCATGTCCTATGGTTATAGCAGGTCATTGCTGAATATCCTATAATTATTACAGGTACTTGTTGAATGTCTAATAGTTAAACAGGTACTTGTTGATTGTCATAGAGTCATAGTAGTACTCGATGAATGCCCTATAGCTATATCAGGTGTTTTTGAATATTCTATTGGTATTGTAGGTACTTGTTGAAAGTCCTATATATATATATATATATATATAAGGTACTTGTTGAATGTCAAATAGTGCTTGCAGGCACCATTTGAATGTCCTATATTTATTGCAGATACTTTTTAAATGTGCTATAGCTACACAGGTCATGGATGAATATCCAATAGCTAAAGCAGGTACTTGTTGAATGTCTCATAGTTATAACAGGTACTTGTTGAATGTCTTATAGTTGTAGGAGTTACTTATTGGATGTCTTATAGCAGGTACTTGTTGAATGTCCTGTAGTCATAGCAAGTCATTTATGAACATCCAATATTTGAAGCAGGCACTCGTTGAATGTCCTATAGATACAGCAGGTACTTGTTGAATGTCCTATTGTTATAGTTGGTACTTAGCTTGTTGAATCTCCTATAGTTATACCGGTACTTTTAGGATGTCCTATAGTTATAGCAGGTACTTGTTGAATGTCCTATAGTCAGAGCAGGTACTTGATAAATGTCGTATAGATATAGCAGGTACTTGTTGAATGTCCTATTGATATTTTAAGTAATTGTTGAATGTCCTATACTTATGCACAAGGATAATAGTTGCGCTGAAAGGTGCCCAGAGGTAACCCCTATAAATAGTGCTCTTCTGCGTAGTAATCATGGTAATAGTGTGGTTCTAAAAATAGAATAAACTAAACATACACAAATTGAATTCTACTGTCTATTTACATTATAGTAACTGTGTAAGACCATGAATAACCGAAACTTAGTTTAATTTAGTAATTCAAAAACTATGTGTTCATTACAATATATGTATTTGCTTCATACATTTTTTTATGGTAACATATTTATTTGACTTGAAATTACTAAATAATATGAACTGCTAAATGACCATTTTAAAACATCTGATATTTGCTTAAACCGAAATTTCATGAATATAAGTTAATGAGTACGAATTGTTGAAGATAGTGAGTGGGTGGGTAGGGGTTTGGGTGTTTGTTATGTGCAATAATGAATGCGAAATGAAATTGTGATTTCACGATGAACGACTGAAAAATACAAAATCGTTGCACGTTGCTTTTTTTTACCAGGTTCCCTAAACACAGTAAATAAAGAGCTTTTTTTACGAATGCACGTGGAATAAAAATAACTAAACACGTTGAACGAGAATAAATCTTAAACACCCTCTTAAAGGATACAAGCTTTTAATTTATAAGGCAAGACACGGGTTTTGTCTACACATTTTTTTTTTAATCTTTATTCAATTATTCAACATTTATATACAATAGATATCATATATAGGATAGACCCACAAGAATAAAACTAGATGTAAAATTTTTTCTAGAAAAAAAAATAGGTCACCAATCTTATAAATATAATAATAGTTGATAATGTTAAGATAGCTCTCAAAGATAGCTTCAACTATGGATGATCTGTGTCTCTGGTCACTCTGCACAGATTGTCTTTGGTTACCTCTGGTCACCCTACACAGATTGTCTTTGGTTACCTCTGGTCACCCTACATAGATTGTCTTTGGTTACCTCTGGTCACCTTACACAAATATTTGCTTTGATAAGATGTGGTCACTTTACATAGATTTTTGCTTTGGTAACCTCTGCTCACCCTTCACCAATACTGACTTTGGTTACCTCTGGTCCCCAAACACAGACAATGGCTTTGGTTACCTCTCGTAACCATACACATATATTGGCTTTAGTTACCTCTAGTCACCCTACACATTTATTCACTTTGGTTGCCTCTGGTCACCTTTTACAGATTACCTGTGATTATCTATGGTCAACCTACTCAGATGTTGGCTTTGGTTACCTCTGGTCACCCTACAAAGATTATCTTTGGTAACCTCTGGTTACCTACACAGGTTATCTTTGGTTTTCTCTGGTCACCCTACACAGATTATCTTTGATTATCTCTGGTCACCCTATTCAGATATTCACGTTGGTTACCTCTGGTCACCTTTTACAGATTATCTGTGGTTATCTATGGTCAACCTACACAGATGTTGGCTTTGGTTACCTCTGGTCACCATACACAGATTATCTTTGGTTACCTCTGGTTAACCTACACAAATATTAACTTTTATAAAATCTGGTCACTTTATATAGATTTTGGCTTTGGTTACCTCTGGTTAAATGTTAATGGTCGTTGCCTTAGTATTCCGCAGATAACAGCTTCCAATTGCTTTTGAGCATTTCCATATGCTCAAGTCAATGGGTGTTTCGGATAAGCGAGAATTCTGATATAAGAACTTTGGTAGGCGACATTTTTTTTTTATAAAAAAAGAAAATGAATTCCCGAATTCTCACAATTAAGCTAAGGAATACAAGATCGACGATGTACATATCAACAGAAACTTGTGTTATCCGAATTTGGATAAAAGAGATAAAACAGATTACCAAGGAGAAATAACTGCTCTTATCCAAATTCGGATAAGAAGTATAGATTGCCTACCTCACAGAGTTTAGTATGCAATGAGTATCCTTATCCAAATTGGGATAAGTATATCTATATTTAATATTAATTCGTCTTGGTTGTTATCCGAATTCGGATAAGAAGATAAAATGAATTATACATATGAGTTCCATTCAAGATTTTTTCCCCGAATTCAGATAAAAGTGATATATTTATATATCAATTAGCCTTGTTATTAATTTTCTTAGCTAATGATTGATTGGTTGTTGCTTGTTTATTGTTCAGTGGCAAATATTTCATGTACATGAAAAGCAAATTAATGAAGGAAGGGCAAAGATTCGTTCTACAAACTGCTTTCCTGGAAAAAATGTTAGTCTTTCGTTTGTCATTGGCAAATGCAAGCATGATAGAAAAAAAGAGAAAAAAAAGCACCGTCCAACATACCATCAAAAGGAACAATGAGGACCTCGCCACGGCGGTCGAGTATCATAAAACTTTCAGGTCAGACCGGGTACATTGAAATAAAGGACAATTGGACGACAAATAATTCAGAGATTTTTTAATTAGAATTCCATTCCAGGCGAATATTTACATAATATACAGTTTACAAATACATGAATCGAAGATTCACATAGACATAGGCTAGGTACTCACAGTACATTACTTTCACAAGTTACCACAAACGGATTCGTTACATTCCGTATAAAAATAATAAAAGGGTCCTCTTAAGATCTGCCAAAATCTGCATAGAATAACAATATCCTTTAAAACGTTTTATATTGTATTGTTCCTTCTCGCCTTCAATTCTTTTAACTCTAAAACAGAGTCCATATGAACACATTTGTCACCAAGAATGCACCAACTATGCAAAAAGAATTTGACATAAATTCTACTTGTTAACCTGACCTAAATTGCCACCAAATAAGCACCAAAAATGCACTAACCTATTAATACAGTTAGTAAAACTCTACTTAAACTATCACATGTTAAAAGGCTATGACCTCTAGGAAATCGGATACATTACACACCACTGATAACTACGATACAAAAATAATTTTTAAAATTACTTGAACAGATAAAAGTAATATTGTCTTATTTACACTCTGTCATTCCATCTTTTCTATAAGCATGTGGATTTAATTGACCACAGGAAATTATCACAACACATTTCAATACATAATAAAACAAATGTAAAGCTCGTTAAAGTCCGCATACTGACAATTTGATAACAGAAACAAAGCAATGTCAAAACAAGTTATATGAAAAAAATTCTAAAAGGAAAATTATCTAAGTAAATCACAAAATGAATTGTCAGCAACAAATGTTATTATCTCTGCTAAATCACAGTAAGTTCTATAAGGTGTTAGCACAAGCATAACGAGCGTTCTGTTTCTTCAATTGTTTTGAAATTTAATCTATTACAGTTATTGCCAAATGTTCAAAGTCTATTGTTTCTGGATCAATTCCTGTTGAATAGGAGACAGTGCTGTTTCTAGTTGTCTTCATACTCCCATCCATGTATGCAATATTCTTGTCATCAGAGTCAAAATCTCTGTATTTGTAGTTGTGTCTACCACCTTAGCTTCTGGAGAAGAATTGTCATCTTCACTGTCACTAACAGCAATACAGTTTGTATTTTAAAGAGGAGTTTCTGACACTAACTCTTCAGTAATAAATCTTAATTCTTGTAGTAAATCAGTTAACTGATCGTCAGAAAGTCCCTCTGTTTAATTACATGGTGTAACACTGAAATCCTCTGCTTACGCAATTGAAACCAGACCAACATTCTCAACATCAACAATATATCGGAATAAACTTTAACTTTATCACTTGAATTTTATTTCTGTTTAAATCTTCTATTAAAACACGTCTTCTATCTCGTTATCCATATTTTGAAATATATAAAGTCACTGTTTGTTCTTGTTGGATCCCACTTTTGGCAACAAAAATGCCACGACGGTCGAGTATCATAAAACTTTCACGTCAGGCCGGGTACATTGAAATAACGGACAATTTGACGACAGATAATTCAGAGATGTTAAATGAAAATATACTAGTAAATCGACTAATCTATTGTTTATTATAAGTCCATTCCAGGCGAATATTTACATAAGATACAGTTTACAAAATATATGATTCGAAGATTCACATAGAAAAATGTCAGGCACTCACTCACGGCACATTACTTTCACAAATTTCCACAAACGGATTTCGTTACATTCCGTATATAAAAGAATTAGGCAACAATGACCGATACGGTGTACACAAAAAAAAAACACGTATAGTGTTCAATACTATGCAGAAAAAAACCATGCAACAGTGTCCTTTACTGTGCGGACAAAAAAAAAAAAACACAAAATTAAATACAAATGAATAGTAATGTAGCACAACCTTTCTATGAATCTATAATGGTCCTCCCAATATCTGCCAAAATCTGCATAGAATAAAATAATCCGTTCGAACGCTTCATATTGTATTATTCCTTCTCGCCTTCAATTCTTTCATCTCTAAAACAGAGTCCTTCCAACTATGCACCAAGAATTTGATCTAATTAATTCTACTTGTTTATCTGACCTAAATTGCCAACAAATATGCACCAAAAATGCACCAACCTATTAATTATACATAATACAATTCTACTTAAACTAACACATGTTAAAAGGCTGTGACCTCTATGAAATCGGATAAATTACACACTACTGAGAACTACGATACAAAAATAAATTGTAAAAAGAATGAAATAAATGACTTTAACAGATAAGAGTTATACTAGCTGTCTTATTTACACTCTATCAAAGGATGTTGTGGGTGTTCTTTTATACGTGGACAGTGCTACACGTTCACTATATACAAGGCATCAGCTTTGATCGTTACGCCAAACCGATGTGATAGTTGGGATATGAAAGAAGTGAAGGAATGTTATTATTTCTATAAAACAGTCACAAACACGTACGTTTGATTGGTATAAAATGTGATTGTAAATAAACTCATCCCAGATAACAGGATTAAAATTTAGTAAATGCGCCAGACGCGCGTTTCGGCTACAAAAGACTCACCAGTGACGCTGGTATAGAAAAAAAGTTGAAAATGCCAAATTAGCTAACGGTCGAGAATGGTTGACTATTGTCATTTGCATAACAAATATCATGTTCATTCCATTCAACTCAGACATCACTAGGTTTATATAATTGCGAAAAAAGTAATGTCAATTTAGTCTGATCTGCGGCCAGTTTCAAAAGCTGTCTTAGGACTTAGACATGTCTTAGGATTGTCTTAAGACATATCTAAGTCCTAAGTTGGTTTCACAAAGTTGTCCTCAATTAGAACATCTCTTAAAGTTGGTCATACAGTTAGGACTACACGAGAGGTGTCTTATGATGGTCTTAGGATAGTCATAAGTTTATTTATATAAATAACACTCAATTTTGCAAGTTATCTTATTATTAGGCTAATTATCTACTCTCCTTTTCCTGCTCATAACTAAATCTTTATAGGTTGACGAATTATCATCATTTGTTAACAATAAACATTCAATGTATTGATATCAAGAATGCACGATTTTATTTCTTTAACTTTATTATAACCGATACAGTGACAAATTAAATTCAACTCACTAGTACAAAAAGAAAATGTCATCATTTTAGGTTTTTTTTCTCAATTTTGCATCTAAAGTTTCATATGTATATTGGTGCATTATTAATAGACTAAGGATTTTCGTATCCCTGACATATATTACCTTAGCCGTATTTGGCACATCTTTTTTGGAATTTTAGTGTCCTCAATGCTCTTCAACCTTGTTCTGGCCAGACCTTGACCTGACTAAAATTGGCAATTATACCACATCTTCTTTTTTTTTTTATAAAAATCATGCAGAAAAACTATCCGGCAACGGTTGTTACCGGCCTGTTTATTTGTTACCTTTATATTGCATCTAATACTTAAATTACCTGTGTATCAATTAAATCTTCGCGTATATTGATTTCTTATAACAAACGTCCCTTCGAAAACTTTATCATGTATAATTTCTTTATAATTTTTCCTTATGGAACAGACATTTCATAATAATTATTCCGTGAAGAATAAAAATAATATACCCCTTAAAAGTTCTTCTTCTTTACATTTTGGAACACTGACAGGAGGGAGGGTTTAGCAGAAAGGTTATGAAACCTTATGGAACAGACATTTCATAATAATTATTCCATGAAGAATAAAATAATATACCCCTTAAAAGATCTTCTTCTTTACATTTTGGAACACTGACAGGAGGCGAGGGTTTAGCAGAAAGGATATGAAACCTTGAAGGAAAGCCGTAAAAAGGAGTAATGAGAGAAACAAAAAGCCGTCGCCAACCCTTAGAATTTAAACCAACTTGACATTTTTTTCGAACTCAATAGTGACGGACATTTAATTACAGGTGTGTTTATCCGTGGTCAAAAATTTTGGACGGGTTGTACTTAATGCAGAACCGACTCTTAAACATATTCCTGCAAAGTTTCAAAACATTTCGCATTGTAATTTCTGAGGACTGTAATTGTCTAACCCGTTTGATCTGCCTTTCAAACATTCCAAACAATACTCGCTGTCATACACACTCTAAAGCATGTATTTTCTTTGTTTACTTTATTTAACTCTAACCAAGTCTTTACAAAAACAAAACAAACTAAGTTTGAACTTTAATTGTTAATTCTCTTGCAAGGGTTCTTTGTAAAATGTGACTCGCTATTCACCGGTTGCGCACCCTCAACAACTACGTGGAAGGGTGGCATAAAATACCCGAAACGTAAGCGGTAACTGACAGCAATGTTCGTGCCGTTTTCAGACAAGACAAAGAGCCTCGGGCATAATTTTACTCCAGATACCGACATTGCATACCTACGCAGGTTTTTGTGGACAATACGTATCATATAAGGTTTACACGCAGTAGTTTCCTATAACTATAGGATGATGCTCTACAGGTTAATAAACTGCCTTTAATTGACCAGGCATGACATTACAGATCCTCGGGATTTTGTCATTGTAGGTAAAATAGAAATACCGCTAGCGTTCTCCGTTCGTTTTCCTCTATTGACGCAATAAGCTGAGAGCTACGTGTAGAACAAGAGCAGAAAGAATATTATGTAAAAATAAACTTGCAATTACCGTTCGGGTATCAGACATATGTGGAACATGCTATAGGGTGCTCAAACACTTTCAGTGGGAGCCTTTGGAAACATCCGAAAAACAAGAATGTGTCCATAGTACATGGATGCCCCATGCACACTATCATTTTCTATGTTCAGTGGACCGAGAAATGTTGGTCAAAACTCTAATCTGGCATTCAAATTAGAAAAATCATATCATAGGGAACATGTGATTTTAGTTTTAAGTTGATTGGACTTCAACTTCATCAACAACTACCTTGACCAAAATTTAAACCTGAATCAGGACAGACAGACGAACGGATGGACGGACGAACGGACGCACAGACCGATAACCATAATGACCCTCTGATATCGTAGGGGCATAAAAAACAACCAGACTATTAAGTTTTGTGCGGGTTTTGCAGAGATTGGTTGAATGTTGTTTGTTTTTCGTCCAATGACAAATATTTCATACATTTTCAGGACGAGGTTCAGTAGTGGGGTGACAGTATGATATCGTAATTAATAAAGTAAAAAATCAAACTGGCTTATTATTTTTATTATTATTGATTTTGTTCAAATCTAGAAAAACCATCGTCCCTATCCCCCGCAAACACGTATACCTTTCCCATCCTATAATTACAAGCAATGATAACAGAAAATGATTATTCTAAAAAAATTGTATCATCTTCAATGAATCAATAATTGTGTAGGATACCTGGGGCGTGTTTTATTGGTCTCTTCTGCACATCTCTAGAATGTCTTCTAGTGAAGAGTAAAAAAAGAATCTGTACCTCCTCTGGAGATATTCTACGGTAGATCAATAAAACAAAAATTTAATTTGCCGTCGAATATAAGCAGATTTTTGTTATTTTGGATGACATAAATGAAGTTTACGGTGATTTTTTTGAAAATGAAGATACGTCCGGTAGACATGACTGTAAAAAGTGTTCGTAACATTTTTCTTTGTGCTTTCCTATAACTCAATTTTGCTAAACAAATCAGGCTAAAACCCCACTAATTGATTTTTAAGAATAATAAACTGCATACGAATTCGTCAATGTTTGTCTGGAATATGATAAATAAGGACATCGTGTCTATCCAAATTTGTTTTTAAGTAACCAAACTGGATTACTTTGGAATAAAGTAAAGATATCGGAAAGTTATCAGAATCATTTTCTCTTGTGGTCCTCGAAGAAAATCTTCTTGTCCTAACTATTACTGTTGCAAAATTTCGATGGTCAAAACCTTCGGATCAACCTCATTTCAAAAACTTTCATTGTATATGGATCTATATGCAAGTATACAACGTATACCAGACGTTTCTCAGACTATGTTATTCTGTATTTAATAAATTCGTTGGTTGTTAACTGATTGATACTTCAGTCCGGGAGAACAAGATTTATTTCAGTACTAGTTGTAATTAGCTTTGAACATACTTCCAGTAATTGCAAATACTAATATTTCGGTGCTTTGTGTCTATTGTCTTAATGTTAGTTTTTTTGTGTGTGTCTCGTACCGATCTTTTGAGTTAATCTAATTGCAACTGATTTGTGCAGGTTGTTCTTGTATTGTACTGTTACACCACTGTCCCAGCTTCGGGGAGGGTTGAGCGCTCACAAACAGGGTGTACTGTTACACCACTGTCCCATTTTATGGGGTGGGTTGGGATCCCGCTAACATGTTTAACCCCCCTCCACATTCTGTATGTATTTGCCTGTCCAAAGTCAGGATTGTCGTGGTTGTCGTTTGTTGTTGTGTACGTTTCACATTTGTTGTTCGTTAATTTTTTTGTACATTAATTAGGCCGTTAGTTTAATCATTTGAATTGGTTTACAATTGTGATTTCGGGGCCTTTTAAAGCTGACTATGCGGTATGGGCTGTGTTTATCGTTGAAGGCCATACGGTGACTTATAGCTGTTAATTTCTGTGTAATTTGGTCTCTTGTAGATAGTTGTCTCATTGGCAATCATGCCACATTTCCGTTTTTATATCAACCCTGCCCTATTTATTTATGTGCCTGTCCCAAGTCTGGAGCCTTTAGTAAAGTGGTTCATGTCTCGACTCATATTTGATATTTTGTAAATTGTTTTGTTATGTATAATTAGACCGTTAGTTTTTTTCGTTTGAATTGTTTCACACTTTTCATATCGAGCCTTTTATAGACGACTCTACATCATCCGGTTTTGTCATTTGTGTTGAAGGCCTTATGGTTGCCTAAATTGCTTACATCTTCTTCATATTTGAACTCCGGTGGATAGTTGCTTCATTAGCAATCATATCACATCTCTTAGTTATATACCGGACTTTAAACTCGTGTTTTTATAAAAATGCATGAAATATTTGTCACTGGGCGTTAAAAATTAGCAGCAAACAATCAATCAATTTAAACATGTGTTAAATAAGATGAAAATCATTTGATATTTATTCATTTTTTGGGGTGGGGGACAGGAGAATTTTATATATGAATATGGTTGCCTGGTAAGATCTGAAAAATAGGCATGATTAGCGACAGATTAAAATGAATAATAATGCCCTCTTCCTTTCCCAATCCTTCATCTATAAATTTAAACTGACCACAACGGAATAGCCCAATAGTGTTGAAACTAGCGTTAAACACCAATCAATCAAAATCCCTTCTTAAATATGAAATAGTCGTCCTTTAACTGTTATTGTCCGTGTAGTTCTTATATTTATCCAGCTTATCGTTCTACAGGGATGTCCTACTAAGGCTGCCATACCATAAAACATCTGCATTCATAAATTTTTAATGTCATAGACTAAACGACGCCATTTTGCCTACACAGTTGCAACACTTGGTCAGCACCTCATAAGGAACATTCATGTCATGTTTTATATCATTCAATTTAGTAGTTCTCTAAAAGAATACATTTGTATGTATTTCCCATAGGGTCCTATATTATACTATGTCCCCCGCTGGCGGCCATTTTGGATGATGGATCGGCTACAAAGTAACAACATTTAGTCAACACCTCATAAGGAACATTCATGCCATGTTTGGTTTCATTCCATTCAGTGGTTTTCTAAAAGAAGACATTTGTATGTATTATCCATAGGGTCCTATGTTAAACTACGTCCCCCGCTGGCGGCCATTTTGGATGATGGATCGGCTACAAAGTAACAACATTTAGTCAACACCTCATAAGGAACATTCATGCCATGTTTGGTTTCATTCCATTCAGTGGTTTTCTAAAAGAAGACATTTGTATGTATTATCCATAGGGTCCTATGTTAAACTACGTCCCCCGCTGGCGGCCATTTTGGATGATGGATCGGCTACAAAGTAACAACATTTAGTCAACACCTCATAAGGAACATTCATGCCATGTTTGGTTTCATTCCATTCAGTGGTTGTCTAGAAGAAGTTCAAAATGAAAAAAAGTTAACGACGACGACGGACGACGGACGCCAAGTGATGAGAAAACTCTTCGGGCCTAGTGAGCTAAAAAGGAGGGGTATCTTTTATTGTTTGATTTTTTTTTTTTTCGCCAAACGCGAACCTATTTTTTTTTTTTTACCTTTTTCAGCGCTATCAATAGAAATTTTTTTTGTAATATTTAACACTATAAGGTATGAAGTACATGTAAGTCTGGATTCAATATATATTTTTTTTTGTCATCTGTTTGGCCTGAATCTTTTTTCCCCAGCAAAGTGGGGATAAGAATATTTTTTGAGAAAAAAACATAAAATCCCCTTCGACTTCGTCGGTAGGGGGACTAAAAAAAACACTCCCCTTGTTTTGAAGTTCAATTGTCCCTTATAAATCAAAATAATAATTAAAATTAATGCTAAACCTTAAAAATGAATCAAATCTGAAATCTTGTAGGCAAAATCAATAGTTCCCTTTTATTGTTTTAACCTATCTAGAACAACCCGTGACATCGCGGGTTCGTGACTGAATTAAAGTATCTACGCCTTATTTTTCAGTTCAAATGAGTTCGACTTAAAGTTTTTCCAGAACGTTCAAATCAATGTTATTTTGTGATGCGACCGGAAGCTATATGATATCTAAATACTGAACTATCAATATTAATTGTGGAAAACAAATGGGCCTGGAGTGGTGTCATTTTAATCAACACCATACTATATTAGTTATATATAAAGTTGAATTATTTAATTTCGTGTTTACGTATGACGGCTGACAAATTGGACCTCGTTATTTTAGTATTATAGATAATTCATATCAGCTCAAATCAAAATGTAAGAACAAGTGTTTGTCAAAATGATGAAATTGGTTTTAACCTCATAAACCTGTTAACCACTGCCTAAGTATTTATTACAAAAATATGAAAATCAACAAATTCATAGGTCTGTCTTAAGTTTGTTCCTCAACAAACAAGTGATGTGCATCGTAAAATCATATTTCATGAGATAATCATGTGAACTGGTTTATCTAACCTCATTAACATGTCACTTTGATAGCTCGTGAGAAAAGATTCGTAAATGACCTCAATTTTCTACTCTAACATATGTATTAGTAATCTTGCTACATGTCTCTTCTTTATTATTATTTTTTTTTTTCAATTTTGCCACTTTAACAATTTTATGCTATAACTAAGAGATTACCATTATACTGACATCTGCAGAGCCTTTCTCCCAGGGCAATCAGTATACTGGCAGTTTTAAGTAAACATATAAGTTAGTAAGAATGAAATAAAAGAAAGGGAATTGTAGCAAGTCTACAAAGACGAAAGAAGAACAAATTGTTAATTATTAGTTATACAAGGAAGTTAGTTTGAAAATTATTTTCAAAGAAACTAAAACGACATAATATTATAGTTTTTATATATATAAGCTCATAGACGAACACATATTCTACGTTAATAAATTATTCTAAATTGTATAATATAATACATAATTAATATACCATGATCATTTGCATGAATTTGTTTTTTAATCCATTAAAAATTACTTTATTGTAATATTGATATAATTCTTGAATTCTGTACAATCAACCAGTGATGGAGAAATTACAAGGTCGATGTCTCAAGAAATTTATAATTTATGAGTTCAGAATATTCTGACAACCACCTGTGATACAGAAAGAAATTCGGTTAATACTTATTGCAGATGGATAACATTTAAACTTCCTAATCTAAAATGTGTAATAAATCACAAATAAAGGGTCAAGGCACAAATAAAATGAAGGCGCGAAGTTTTTCTCGCGTATTTTAACACAGTAATTACAAATAGGACAACACGTCAACTAGAAAATGAAAATGACTTTTCAAGAATGTTACTTTACTAAGGGACGATCATTTATCTTTAAAGAAGGGGGTATGTTTTTTTCATAAAATAATATTCTGATTCCCAAACTGATGAAAAACAAGCAGAGGACAAAAATATATATTCTGAATCCTGATTTCCCCCATTTAAAGTGTTAAATTTTGAACAAAATAATTTGATTGATAGCGTTGAAGAAATTAATTTAATTGTTAAATGGTTGCTCCCTAAAAGACTTTTCACTGGGCCGATGCCTTTGCTGGTGGACTGATAGTCCCCGAGGGTATCACTATCCCAGTAGCCAATACTTCGGTACTGGCATGAAAATACGGATTTTGTGTTTTTAAAATTTGCTGTTACAAAATTTTTGAAATAATTTAAAATTAAGGAATGTACGTATCTCCCTCATGCAAAGCTCTGATTCCTTGTCCGACTTTGGTATTCTTTTTGGTCCTTTTTGGTTTATAGCTCTTTTAATAGGCTTAATTTGGATTTTCAATTATTTTGGCCTCGAGCATCACTGAAGAGACATTGGTTGTCGAAATGCGCATCTGGTGCAGACAAATTGGTACCGTTTATGTTATTACTACCACTGGTTCGATGCCTCTGCTGGTGGACTGATAGTCCCCGAGGGTATCACTATCCCAGCTGCCAATACTTCGGTACTGGCATGAAAATACAGATTTTGTGTTATTAAAATTAATTTTGCTGTTACAAAATTTTTGAAATTATTCAAAATTAAGGAATTTATCTCCCTCGTGCAAAGCTCTGATTCCTTGCCCGGCTTTGGCATACATTTTTGTCCTTTTTGGTTTATAGCTCTTCATCCTCTTAAAATAGTGAAGACATTTTTTATATAATTGAATGAACAGCGATATTGTAGTACGAATATGTGAATATTGACAATAAAGACAGTGAAAGGAAATTAAAAAAAAATGTCTTACGAATTACATCACATAGTATGCTGAAATTCTTCTTGAATGAGCTCTAGTTAATATGCCTAGGCCAATAAAAAATAGTACATGTGTTTCGCTTACCCTACCTACCCTTATTTTAAGTGCCTACCCTAACACAGTTTTTGAATACGATTCTTCAAAATTTGTTATGAGTGTGTTGAATATCTTATTATATAAATTTAGCATGTTTGTAGAATTTTATACTTCAGTCAAAGTATATCTGAAAGAAATTTCGGTTAAGAATGTTATTCCTTTTCATTTTGACGAAAATTACTCAAAATTAATAGAAATCTAAGTTTGTTAGCACTAACAATTAAGACCGATAGTTTCTGAGATCGCCGATCTTTAGTATTGCAAAAATGGGAAAGATCGATCTTCAATCGGACTAAAAAAGACCACCTCAAATGTGGTTTTAAAAAGATCGATTTTTTTATGAATCGATCTTTCTTCAAGTGTGAAAGCTTAGATCCATCGCGATCGATTTTTCTAAAATGTTTTATGTAGATATGAAAATAAATCTGCGCATGGTCAGTTTGATATATATTCTTATAAATGACTGCTTTCGGTGTTTCATCCATATTCTCAAATGATTTGACAGAACGTGAAGATAAAAAACAAATAAATATATTCGACATTTTGCGTCATTCTTCTAAAAAGATTAATATAAAAAAGAAGATGTGGTATGATTGCCAATGAGACAACTCTCCACAAGAGACCAAATGACACAGGAAATTAACAAATATAGGTCACCGTACGGCCTTCAACAATGAGCAAAGCCCATACCGCATATACAGCTATAAAGGTCCTGAAATGACAAATGAAAACAATTCAAACGAGAAAATAACGGCTTAATTTATGAAACAAAACAAATATGTAACACGTCAACAAACGACAACCACTGAATTACAGGCTCCTGACTTGGGACAGGAGCCTGTACCCGTTTCAGCGCTCGACTGATACCGTTACTTATTCGTTCCTTATTCGCTTATATGTTGTAATACATTGCACCTTGTAGTAAAAAATCTTTTCAATTGTTTTCTTGTCTCTGGTGTTAGCTATGGGTTCTTAAAGGTGAAATAACCCTATTAGCGCGTATGTACCCGTTTCAGCGCTAGAATGATGCCCTGTTACTTATTCGCTTATAATACGTGTGTTAAAGATGGCACCTTTTAAAAACAATCTTTTCTATTTTTCTTGCCTCTGGTGCTATTGGTTCTCAGAGGTGAAATAACTCTATTAAGGTGTGAATACTCGTTTCAGTGCTCGACTGATGCCCTGTTACTTATTCGTTCCTTATTCGCTTATAATACGTGTACGTGTTAATAGGTGCACCTTTTAAAAAATATCTTTTCAATTTTAGTTATTCATTAATATTTTATTTTTATTTTCTGCAAATTCCTCATCTTCAAACGAAATGACCGTTATAAGTAATATTATTCTGACATTTTTTCGTTTAAGGACTTGTGACATGTTAATCAAAAAGATAATTAATAAATGCAGAAGCTTATATAATTAACCAAATATTTCCTTATTCTATTTTCTACGATTTTTTTGTTAACGAAATGGTTAGACCGATTATTTTAATATTGCAATGTATACTAAATGTAAACGCACTAGTTCTAAAAAGATCGTAAACGAGAGATGCTCATCAAAGGTCGATTCAATTCCGTGCAAGTGTTAACGGGGTCTAATTAAAATAATTTCTGTTTTGATCATTCATCCATAGGCATTTATGAATTAATCACAAGTATCGAAATATTCCGTAATGTTGCTATAGAACTTCAATCTAAGTATGCTCATACAGCTGTCATACCGTGATTATGAATGGAACTTAGTCCGGCCTCTTTTCTCAAATCAACTCTTGTTAATTGTTTTTTTTTTTCATATGCATTCCTCTTTAAATCTTCATTCCGACAACTTTTAACCACAGACACGATTATGTTTTTTAATACAAAAATTGCGCACCTAGTACCTGCTAGTTCAAATTCACAGGCGTTCAAACTAAGCAAATCGGAACAGAATGGTCAATTAAAAAAACCTACAATGTTAGTTGCGCATATGTTAACTTCTTTAGAAGTACTTTATTTTACACGTATGCGTCGTTGGGTTACTGTTTTGTTGGCGTTTATCCGAAATCTATTATTATACTCGTGTAAAAATGTAAGCGCCATACACATTCAAAATACGTCAGTGCAATTTGCAATATCAATATATAGGTACGTAATGTACCTATTGCTATAGATACATTGAATTTTGATGACATGATTGATGATTTTCGTACTTTCGTAATGATTTGTGGAAATATAAAAACAATTAAAAACCTACTAAAGAGATTGACTCTAAAGAACAGATCAGTCCATACATGTAGGAAATTAAGACTATTAGTATATCATAATTTGATTGGCTCATCTTGTTGTCGAGTATCCAGATTCGGTTTCGTTTCTTGACAGTCGTTTTGTGTGTTTTTTTTTTTTTTTTTTGTTAGATTGCTTCATAGTTGACTCTCTTTTTACTCATTTTTTTTATTATTTGCTGTTTTGCTGTTTGTTTCAGTTACATTAAATTCACATTAATATACACATAATTTATTTATATATCCAATTCAGGAACACATCTATTATATTTATAAAACAATTTGATTTTCTTCTCGGCAAATCAAAACGATTGTCACCTTCTCCTTCGGCTCAAAGAGGAATAACTCTCATATACGTTTCCAGTTCGCGGAAACCGCGACGTCATAAACCGCTGACGGCATAGTACTGTTGCGCTTGTATGTGCGCATAAACAATAGAGGGATTTGTCTTTAATAAGCTTTGGATTTTCAATTTTATTTTGGCCTTGAGAATCACTGAAGAGACATTGAAATATAGTTGACCTATTGCTTATAGTTTCTAAGAAACAGACTTAACCAAGAAAACTAAACATTGACCAATGAACCATGAACATGAGGTCAAGGTCAGATGAACCATGCCAGGCAGATATGTACAGCTTACAATCCTTCCATACAACAAATCTAGTTGATCAATTGCTTATAGTTTAAAAAAAAACAGACCAAAACACAAAATCTTAACACTCAGCAATGAACTACATGCTAGACATGTACAGCTTAAATCATTCCATACACCAAATATAGTAGACCTATTGCATACAGTATAGGAAATATAGACCAAAACACAAAAACTTAACTATAACAAGCGATCAAATTCAATTTAACGGCAAATTCTGAGAAAATATCCGTTGTCTTATTAATAGGAGGAAACCATATGAAAAAAAAGGAAATATGTCTGTCAAAATGATTTAACTTTAATTTGGTCCTTATATATAAATTGTTCCTATGATATCATTAAGCCGCAAGTCAAATCGAAGACTTAAAAAATGGTACTTTGCAAGATCTAGTTTGTGCTAGCCCAGCTTTAATTAGCGTGGGGCGTTGCCTTCCTGCAGATAGCGTTCCAACAGGGGCGGATTTAGGCGGGGCGTGGCGGGCGTGCCCCTCCCTAAAATTTGCAAAACATGGGTTATCTTCAACTTATTTAAGTACCAGAAGAGACCATTCCATCTGTTTTAACATTCAAAGTATATAAAACAGTCAGTTTAACAAAATCAACGTGATAACTAATCAACTAACGATTTATTTAAGTTCTATTAATATTGTATACTTAAAAGGAAGGTGTCAAACGCGGAGCTGCGTTTGATGACAAATATAATAGGATTTTAGCAGTTAAAGTAAAAACAATTGTTAAATTGTAATTGCGGTTTTTATATATTAATTTCTTTGATAATCGAAGTTCCAAAACATCCCTAACTCACTTTCACAATTCCATCACGGCCAAGAAAACAGTCCAGGTGAGATTCTTTCTTAATATCCTTAATGAAAGATAGAAATACTGTTTCAAGCGAAAGGTTAGTTTATTAATTTGTATCTCTGTGTCTATATATATTTCTCACTTGCAACCTAAATATTTTGCCGAATTATGTACCGTATTACATGCATAGGATCCCCAGAAAATAAACATAACTTCGTAAATGCATCTCATTTTGATTTTAGTGGATTGTGGCGAACACAGTATATATAAAGTCTGGCACGACCTCCGAAAATAAAAAAAGTGAAAACAGATATTATGAAAGGACAATTAAAAATCGCTGGTAAAAGTAGAAATTTTCGTTTGCAAAATCTAATACTAGTATTTGTCAGGTGAGCTATTGTGATCTGTCTCGTCTCACTTTGTGTCCGTCGGTCCGCACGTCTATCTGTCAACTCTTCACATTTCCATCGTCTTAACCAAGTTTGGCAGGGCTGGTGTTATGGAGTGTTAAAGTAATTCTTAAGTTGACCGGTTTCATTTCACATTATTGAAACCATGTACAATTGGCTAAGACACATTGACGATGTGCAAAACAAGGGTTAATTTTTTTTGGGTGTTATTCCTGTATTTCTTTATGTCACAAATACCAGCACCATGTCTTTCAAGGTTTAGTTAAGATATTACCTGATATTGCTATATAGATAATTTTACAACAAGTGCTGGTGTCTTGATTGTAGATTGGTTTGCATAGGAACACAGAATCAAAATAAAATGTTCGCATGATCTTCAGCTTCTGTTTTTGGGGCTGCAGCTTTATAACTGTAGCTTTATAAACTCATATATGCAATATGAATCCCTTAGTGCGTAAGTTAGGGATGTTAGGAGATTGTTGTAGATTTTTCCATTTTGTAGGAGACCTTGCCATCATAACTCGGAGGTCCTTCTCGGAACAGGGACATATTGTTTTACCTCTGTCCGTCCATCCGTCAGTCAGTCACTTGATATTTGGTCCGGAGGATCCACTAGGACGCATACAAATCTATTGCGTCATTATTGCATTTTCCCCCTGGAGATATTCGATTGACTAATATGAATGCAACACCAGTTTTCCCAGCAACCATTGACATAACATTCGCTAGATTTTTTTTAATATGGAGGGTCAGCTTGTGTACTCCTGATTGAGGTCTGTCTCTATCCCTGTTGTCTTCAGTCCCGTTTTCTGGGAAACATATGGGGGTAGTCTCAATGAATAGAAGCTAACAGATTTCTTGTTAATTATAGTGATTGTAGATTGTTGTCAGGGATGGATTTAGGCGGTTTTAGCTTGAAACTTTAATTTCTCGCTAATTTTACCACACAATAGTTCGAGATATCTACATTGCACCCCCTTCAGAAGAATATTTCAATAATTTAACCTCAAAAACATTTTCGCCTCGCTCCGCTCGCCGAATATAAAACTTTGCGTCCCCCTAAACAAGAAATCCTAGATCCGCCCCTGTTCCAGTGTACCAGCACTATACAGTCCTGCAACTACGGTAGGCTAGCACAAAGCAGTCAAAATTATACATACATCCTTTGTTTTTTTATTTATTTTATTTTATTTTATTTACTTCGCTTTTTCTTAAACATACAAAACATTTAACTAATTATTTTTGCAAAAACTCACATACACAAATTTAGGCATATTTCGGTTTACACAAAATATTTGGCAACTAAATTCACATACACAATTTGGCATATCAAAATTATCCGCTCTTTACTTGGCTGCTGGTGTACCAGGACAACGTTGCTGCCGCTCACTGCTGTTTGCTTGGCCTAGCTTTCCTCCTGTTCCTACTTTTGGTGGCTCTGTGTTTATCAATTATTTATTTTTACGTATATATTTTTTTATTTATCTTTGGTTTTCTATAAAAAAAGTATTTTTATATTTTTTTATTTTATTTATTTTTATATATTTTTCTTTTATTTATTTTTATATTCTTTTCTTTTATTTATTTATTAAATTATTCATCAATTTATTTATTCATTTAATTATTCAAATTTTTACTCTATTTTACTTTATATTTAACCTTTTTTGTCATTCTAAATTATATCAATTACCATATGGTAAAATTAAATTATTAAATGCCCAAAAGGCACAAGCCAGGGCCGACCGTGCAAGGACTATATATATATAGCCAGTCAAGGTCGTTAAAACGTCCATTTGTTGTGAACTTTTTTTAAATGTGCACTGAATAGATGAAAACACGAAAGGCGACACATAACCTTATGTGAAAAAAAAAAACGAACACGTTTTGATTCAAAATAAACTCATTTCAGTAAATCATGTTATATGTGAAACTAAATCTTGTTTTGTATCACATAGTACAGTAACATGGATGTAATATTTTACCTGAAAAGTTTAAGATTAAAAAGAATTTTCAGACAACATGTTATTCTTGACCGAGAAATAAATGCGTGCTCAGACAAGACTGTATAGGTTTTGCTTAACTCTGTTGACCAGATCCTTACCAGTCTAGTGGATAGTTGTCTCATAAGAGCGTTCTTACATTTTGACGAAAGGAATGAACGAACGTAAAGGAGCGTGTATTACACATTTCTACGATAATGCTTAGAGTCTGTGTTTTATCCGGTAAAACAGCATTCTTTTCTGAATTAAACTTGAATGTCTTTAAAAATTTAAGCATATTGCAAATAAAACACGTTTTTGATATCTGAATTAAAGAAAAAAATTCAAATACACTTATGTCCGATACGTTACTATTGTTTACCACGATTACACACATTTGCGCGGGAATTGTTTTCAAAATTAACATTTTAATGAAATTATTCAAGTATGATACTCTAAATTTAACGACAAGATTCACACTTATTTTAAATGAGTATGCCATCATCAAATTGTCAACGCGGATCATCGTGATTTGCAAGACAAGGATTCTGCAATGTTTTGAAGTAGTGATTTGATTTTGATTTTGGTGTTTTGGACTAGTGGCGGCCAGTTTTATTGGTGAACTGCCCGGAGAAAAACCGACCTTCGATGAAAAAAAAGTCAATTAAGATTGAGTGCACCCGCACGAGCGGGTTGAACTCACAACCTCAGTGTTGACTGGCTAGTGATTACAGTAGTAACTACTTAGACCACTCGGCCACCGAGGCCCCTTGAAGTAGTGTGAACTAAAATGAAAAACTTTTGCGATGAAGTTTTTTCATTAATATTACTCAAAAATGAGACTCTTGCGATCGCAGAAAACAAAGTATTTAGCCCCGCCCCCATTTCAAAATTAATGGTCGTTGCCTTAGTATTCCGCAGATTTTAATAATAATATTCATTATCTTCAGTTGATCAGAACATTCTTTTACACGTCGTTTATTTGTTTCATCTAATAATTGTGGACCTTTCTTTTGTTTATAGGATTTTTTCCTTATATTTAGGAAATTTTGTATAGAGTTATGAGTCTCCTTCCCCCATTTAATTTTACAAACAATGGTACATTAGTATAGAGATTTTTTTGGGGGGCTTGCAAACACTATTATGAAACACCATCGAAGTTCCATGACGCTTCAATTAAGATTACATAAATATGTCAAAATAAAGGATCCCTTAAAACGAGTCTAACGTATGATTCGTCAAGCGTACGTACCTTTCGTCAAATTGTAAGAAAGCTCTATTTATAATTAGTATTGGCAATCATACCACATCTCATCTTTTTTTAATTTTTTTTAAATGTATATTTGTATTTCAATATGTGCTTGTACGGAAGCATATTAGTGCCGCATATTTTTTATTATATTTCTTCCTATGTTTGCGTTATTACCTTTGGTCGTTTGAATTGTTTTACATTTGTCATTTCAGAACCTTTTATAGTCGACTATGCGGTATGGGCTTTGCTCATTTTTGTAGGCCATACGGTGACATATAGCTTTTACTTTCTGTGTCAATTGAATGAATGAATGAATATTTTATTTGCAAAAGCATATAGAACATACTATGGCAATACATAATATATACACAATGTGACAAAAGACTGATACAGAGAACAATACAATAATAACATTACTAACCAATAATGTCAGATCTAGCTTTCCATGCATTCTTCAAATAGTTACAGAGCTTAATTGTTAGCGATCTAGAATTAGCTTTCAACAAACAAGATAGTTTAAAAATATTAGGCCATGAACAATAATAGTGTGGCAGAAAAAATATTCTAATTGCCCTATATGCTGGACATACCAATACAAAATGAAATGCATTCTCAACACATTGCATATTACAACATACATAGACGCATTTCTCTTGGTATATCAGAGAAGCGACCAACTTCAACATTAAGTTTCAATGTACCATTTCGTAGTTTTTTAAGAATGTTAATATTATTGTTGTAGCTAAAATAATTCTCAAGACAAAATTGGTCTCTTGTGAAAAGTTTTCTCATTGGCAATCATACCACATATTCTTTTTTTATAAAAAATCAAAGTACTGAAGTACTAAACATCGGATGACCGCAAGTTCTCGTGGATGGTCACAAGCACAAAAGTCTTGTCTCAGAAAAAAGTGAGGTACATATATATAGAGACAAGTTTGTGCGTGGATGATGAATAAATGACAGGGTATTCAACCTCACGTAATAATTATTATATTGAAGGGATACAAATTAGTGTTGTTTTATATTATATTAATATTTGTATATATAATTTTTTATCCATTTGTATATCATTCTTATTTACTATTCTAATAATAGTGTAGTGCAAGTGCATGGTGGACACTCTTCTGTATTAATTGGATTTTTCTAATAGATTGGACTTGCGTTGGCATTCATATTTTCCCGCAAAAGTTCTTGAAATATTCTTCCGCATGCGTTAACACAAATTTTCGGTATTCTTGATTTGTTATTGATATATATATATATTTCTCACGACAGAACATTTTCATATCATTTATCTATGTTCTAAAAAATATTTTCATGAATATTTATTGATGAAATTGATATATAATAAGCAATAAGGAATGTTATTTTGCGTTCGGTTATCAGTCAAAAAGAAAGTCACGTGTGTAGAAATGACTATGGCAACAATACACCGGAATGCCCTCACGGTCATCCGATGTAAAAATCAATTATGTGGCGCTAATACGCTTCCGTATTTAAACCTGTTTTACTTAAGAGGCAAAATAATTAGACAAATAGCAAGTCTGGATTCGCCTGCCTGGTGATGCATACAAAGCAGAAGGCGTTTGTTTATCATCTGGCCTAGATTCGTTTTAAGATAATAAGTAACCATAATAAAAAAAGGGAGATGTGCCAATGAGACAACTATCCACAACAGTTAAAATGAAGTGGATGTAAGTATTTAGAGACCATCGAACGGCCTTCAACAATGAGAAAACTCATACCGTATAGTTTGCTATAAAAGGCAATTAGTTTGTTTTCTCATTTTAAGTATCTTCTTAAATTGGTTTTAATATAAAGGCATAGTCAATTCATAGCCCTAAACACGCATGCCTTGTAAAGGAGAAGCGAAGAATACCAAAGAGACATCAAAACTCATAAGTGGAAAATAAACCAACAAAGCCATGGCAAAAAAAGACAAAGACAAACAACAGTTATAATATAAGAAAAAAAAACACGACATAGAAAACTTAACACTGAGCAACACAAACCCTACCAAAAAAAAAAAAAAACAGGGGTGATCTCAGGTGCCCCGGAAGGGTTAGTAGATCATGCTACAATGTGGCACCAGTCGTATTGCTCATGTAAGTACACAACCGGTGATAAGTCTAGATCGGTAGGTCACATTCGGGGAACAGGAGAACGGGCCTGTGGTTACGACGACTAGAAATATATCAGCTGATGGAATTTGCTACATAGAAATGGAAAGTCCACAATTGGGAGCCTGAAATCATCTCTTTTGTCGTAAAGTATTGTTGCCAAACCACCAGCAATTTTAATCTCTAAATGTAAGTCAAGATATAAGGCAGACTTAACTGTATCTGTAGGGGTGAGCAGCTGAGACATCAAGTACCCCACCCTTTTCATATATTTTCTTTATCAAAAATTAAAATATATACCTCGTCATATATCAAGTAACAAAACAGACCTCTGGTACATTAGTATAGAGATATTATTTTTTTTTTGGGGGTGGGGGTGGGGGCTTGCAATGCATTGCTTTTTTCAATAAATTCTTAAACACTTTCCTCTATTTGCCCTTTTATAAATCTTTCATTGTGAAGAAATTTCAACAGACAATATTTATAGCATCTATAACTAGCATCAGTGGAAATACTACATTGGAATAAATAGAGATTAATTGGTTGGACAAATAGCTGATACATTTACGATTGTGGTTTAACCGCCTCAAAAATAAATACTGACACCTGAGAGTTTCAGATACTTATGATTTAATCAAGCAAGTGATAACATCAACCTAGTAATATATTTAATCTGAATTTCTCACCCTTTTCATACATCATAGAGCATGAAATAGTGACCTATTCCAGCGGCCCATCCCTACCACTCATTACATAGGAAGTGCCCCCTCGAGTATATTATAATCTAACTCGAAGTCAACATCCGGATGTAGTGATACTGCGAACTGTTAGCACTTTTGTCAGCTCAAACCTAACAAAATTATCTCTTCACACAAAAAAAAGACACAGCCGCGTGTTTAGACATTGGAGGCATTGAAATGATGCAACACAACTAATTTAAACCAGAAATCGCTGTTTGATTTGTGCTGTTTATGCATAACTCTAGAACGGTAAAAGTGATGCCACCCAAAGTCACACTTGATTATTGACTGGTGGTAATAAACATTGTGTTTAAGTTTCATAACATTTGGCTGAGGCAAACTTAAGTTAGAGAATGGTAACCAATTCTGGGGCGTACGGACGTACAGACGGACAAGGATGAAACTTAATACCTCTTCGCTACGGAAATAGTCAGATTTCTTTTGTTGAAATCTTTTTTAAAAATAATTCTCGATTTTTGTTCTAATACTAAATTAAATTAAGGGATTTGTCCATATGCATAAATTTTATGTATACCCTTTCCCGCTTTTCACTCTAGTAAAGGTGCAGCGTAATCGAGAGCGTAATGATTGGCATGAATACTAAACAGATGAGGCTGTTACGATAACAAAAATACAAGAAGTCATTCAACCTTAGGTCACCGAAATACAAGGAAAGCTACGTCAGAGTACTTTATCTGTACATGCGTATATGAATCAGGAAAAGTTTGTGATCGAGTCTTGTTCTTGTCTAACTTGGAAATTAATTAAACATATATATTTTTTTTCGTTTACAAAAGGTAAAGTATTTGTTTAAATATATAATTTTTATATACAAGTAAATTGTAAATTATATATATGTAAACAAGATTTAAGTAGCAACATACAACGACATAAAGTAATCAGATGCTAAATGTATATAACAACGAGCTGCATCAATTATTTGACGATACTATTTATCAAATTAAAGCTAAAACAGTCAGGTTACAGAATTATCTATTATAAACTAATTTTTCATGTTTTGATTTGGTCTTAAATATTTTCATTTTTACAGAAATTTTGACAGTTTTACATATAATCATAGAAATAAAGTGTGTACTGATTATCTTAACGACAATACTAGAATCGGTCGAATCGTCATGTTTGAAAACACGCAGAAAGACAAGCAAATTCAAACCTCAATGAAAAAGTGTGCTTATATCAACTTTAAGAACTCTTTTCACTCAGAGGCGGATTTAAGGAGGGGCATTACCTCCACCTTCTTGAGATGCTTCATATACTGTTACATCATCCACACTTTTTACCTATTCAACTCCAAACTTTTTCTATGTAGGGGCAACGCCCCCTTTCAAATCCTGGATCTGCATCTCTTACTATACGTTACGGGTTTAATTATCTATTTGGTAACATATTAAAACTTTCAAAAATATATAATTTGTTTACTGGTAAAACACTAACTGGCAAACGATGCAGATTCATGGTTAAAGGGTCATACAAATGATAAAGTGAATGGAGATGAACAATCGTATCTAAATATTCAAGATACATTCTTCCAACTGATTACTTAGAATCAGTAAATACAACAAAACTTGCATATTCATATATTATTTTCTTTTGTGTGAAAATGCAGTATTTCGGAATATCTTGTTTCTCTTTTGTTATATTTTCTATGAATTTAAAGCATTACATATGATGACGTAAAACCTTTAAAAATAGAACGACAAACGATCTGTGAGAGAAAAAAAAAACATTCCTTCACTTCTTTCATCCGTTGCTAACCATATTCGAACTAGTCGCATCGATTTGGTGTAACGATAAATTCCATGTATAATGAGAATATAGCACTGCCAAAACTTTTAAACTGAAAACGCAACAATCAGTGTAAAGGTCCTTATTGTTCCTTTTGATGGCATGTTGAGAGTATTTTTCTACTGCAGTCTATCATACTCTACAATATAATGGAATTTGATACGACTGTCATACAAGTGAGAGGTTTGGCTAGCCATAAAACCAGGTTCAATCCACCATTTTCTACATAAGAAAATGCCTGTACCAAGTCAGGAATATGACAGTTGTTATCCATTCGTTTGATGTGTTTGAACTTTTGATTTTGCCATTTGATTGAGGACTTTCCTTTTGAATTTTCCTCGGAGTTCAGTATTTTGTGATTTTACTTTATACTCGCCTTAACCAATGACAAATGAATACTTGTAGAACCCAATGTGCCGTCAATAATTTGCTTTCAAATTTGCATGTACATGAAATATTTCCCACTGGACGTAAAACAAACAACAATAAATCATCAATCACTTTAAATTATTAACTAATTAGGATAAGAAAATTAATGTATACTCTAGTCTTTCATAATAAGGCTGCTTGATATACACATTTTTTTGTACCTTTAATTCGGAAAAGAAAATCATAAAAGTTCTCCTATGTACAATTTCTTTTTCTTCTTATCCGAATTCGGATAACGCAAAGACAACTTAATATTGAATATAGATATACTTATCCGAATTTGGATAAGGATCGTCACATTGCATACTTAACTCTGTGCGGTAGGTCATGTATTCTTCTTATCCGAATTTGGATAAGAACAGTTATTATTCCTTGATTATGTGTATTAGGTATTTTATCCAAATTCGGATAACATTAGTTTCTCTCCTTATGTCTAAACGATGATAATTCAATTATTTATTCTTCTTGTCCAAACTAAGATAATTAAATAACTACTGCAATTTTAACAAATAATGTTTTATAAAAAATAGAAATAGGTCTAAATACATTATTGTATTGAGTTCATCTTAAAAAATAAGTGTTGCCTTCCAACATTCTTATTTCAGAAATCTCGCTTATCCGAAACACCCATTGACTTGAGCATATGGAAATGCTCAAAAGCAATTGGAAGCTGTTAGATTTTAATAATAATATTCATTATCTTCAGTTGATCAGAACATTCTTTTACACGTCGTTTATTTGTTTCATGTATTAATTGTGGACCATTCTTTTGTTTATAGGATTTTTTTTTCCTGACGAGCCTATATTTAGAAAAAATTGTAGAGTTATGAATCTCCTTCCCCCTGTTGGTATTTTTATTTTACAAACAATGGTACATTAGTATAGAGATTTTTTTGGGGGGGCTTGCAAACACTATTATGAAACACCATCGAAGTTCCATGACGCTTCAATTAAGATTACATAAATATGTCAAAATAAAGGATCCCTTAAAAAGAGTCTAACGTATGATTCGTCAAGCGTACGTACTTTTCGTCAAATTGTAAGAAAGCTCTATTTATAATTAGTATTGGCAATCATACCACGTCTCATCTTTTTTTTTTTTTTTTAAATGTATATTTGTATTTCAATATGTGCTTGTACGGAAGCATATTAGTGCCGCATCTTTTTTATCATATTTCTTCCTATGTTTGCGTTATTACCTTTGGTCGTTTGAATTGTTTTACATTTGTCATTTCAGAACCTTTTATAGTCGACTATGCGGTATGGGCTTTGCTCATTTTTGTAGGCCATACGATGACTTATAGCTTTTACTTTCTCTGTCAATTGAATGAATGAATGAATATTTTATTTGCAAAAGCATATAGAACATGCTATAGCAATACATAAATTAATATATACACAATGTGACAAAAGACTGATAACAGAGAACAATACAATAATAACATTACTAACCAATAATATCAGATCTAGCTTTCCATGCATTCTTCAAATAGTTACAGAGCTTAATTATTAGCGATCTAGAATTAGCTTTCAACAAACAAGATAGTTTAAAAATATTAGGCCATGAACAATAATAGTGTGGCAGAAAAAATGTTCTAATTGCCCTATATGCTGGACATAACAATACAAAATGAAATGCATTCTCAACACATTGCATATTACAACATACATAGACGCATTTCTCTTGGTATATCAGAGAAGCGACCAACTTCAACATTAAGTTTCAATGTACCATTTCGTAGTTTTTTAAGAATGTTAATATTATTGTTGTAGCTAAAATAATTCTCAAGACAAAATTGGTCTCTTGTGAAAAGTTTTCTCATTGGCAATCATACCACATATTCTTTTTTATAAAAAATCAAAGTACTGAAGTACTAAACATCGGATGACCGCAAGTTCTCGTGGATGGTCACAAGCACAAAAGTCTTGTCTCAGAAAAAAGTGAGGTTAAGGTACATATATATAGAGACAAGTTTGTGCGTGGATAATAGATTGGACTTGAGTTGACATTCATATTTTCTCGCAAAATTTCTTGAAATATTCTTCCGCATACGTTAACACAAATTTTTGGTATTCTTGATTTGTTATTGATATATATATATATATATTTCTCACGACAGAACATTTTCATATCATTTATCTATGTTCTAAATAAATATTTTCATGAATATTTATTGATGAAATTGATATATAATAAGCAATAAGGAATGTTATTTTGAGTTCGGTTATCAGTCAAAAAAGAAAGTCACGTGGGTAGAAATGACTGTGGCAACAATACACCGGAATGCCCTCACGGTCATCCGATGTAAAAATCAATTATGTGGCGTTAATACGCTTCCGTATTTAAACCTGTTTTACTTAAGAAGCAAAATAATTAAACAAATAGCAAGTCTGGATTCGCCTGCCTGGTGATGCATACAAAGCAGAAGGCGTTTGTTTATCATCTGGCCTAGATCCGTTTTAAGATAATAAGTAACCATAATAAAAAAAAGGGAGATGTGGTATCATTGCCAATGAGACAACTATCCACAACAGTTAAAATGAGGTGGATGTAAGTATTTAGAGACCATCGAACGGCCTTCAACAATGAAAAAAACTCATACCGTATAGTTTGCTATAAAAGGCCATTAGTTTGTTTTCTCATTTTAAGTATCTTCTTAAATTGTTTTTAATATAAAGGCATAGTCAATTCATAGCCCTAAACACGCATGCCTTGTAAAGGAGAAGCGAAGAATACCAAAGAGACATCAAAACTCATAAGTGGAAAATAAACCAACAAAGCCATGGCAAAAAAAGACAAAGTCAAACAACAGTTATAATATAAAAAAAACACGACATAGAAAACTTAACACTGAGCAACACAAACCCTACCAAAAAAAACCCAGGGGTGATTTCAGGTGCCCCGGAAGGGTTAGTAGATCATGCTACAATGTGGCACCAGTCGTATTGCTCATGTAAGTACACAACCGGTGATAAGTCTAGATCGGTAGGTCACATTCGGGGAACAGGAGAACGGGCCTGTGGTTACGACGACTAGAAATATATCAGCTAATGGAATTTGCTACCTAGAAATGGAAATTCCACAATTGGGAGCCTGAAACCATCTCTTTTGTCGTAAAGTATTGTTGCCAACCCACCCGCAATTTTAATCTCTAAATGTAAGTAAAGATATAAGGCAGACTTAACTGTATCTGTAGGGGTGAGCAGCTGAGACATCAAGTACCCCACCCTTTTCGTATATTTTCTTTATCAAAAATATATACCTTGTCATATATCAAGTAACAAAAACAGACCTCGGGTACATTAGTATAGAGATTTTTTTTTAGGGGGGGGGGCTTGCAATGCATTGCTTTTTTCAATAAATTCTTAAACACTTTCCTCTTTTTGCCCCTTTTATATATCTTTCATTGTGAAGAAATTTCAACAGACAATATTTATAGCATCTATAACTAGCATCAGTGGAAATACTACATTGGAATAGATAGAGATTAATTGGTTGGACAAATAGCTGATACATTTACGATTGTGCTTTAACCGCATCAAAAATAAATACTGACACCTAATAGTTTCAGATACTTATGATTTAATCAAGCAAGTGATAACATCAACCTAGTGATATATTTAATCTGAATTTCTCACCCTTTTCATACATCATGGAGCATGAAATAGTGACCTATTCCAGCGGCTCAACCCTACCACTCATTACATAGGAAGTGCCCCCTCTCGAGTATATTATAATCTAACTCGAAGTCAACATCCGGATGTAGTGATACTGCGAACTGCTAGCACTTTTGTCAGTTCAAACCTAACAAAATTATCTCTTCATGTCTAACACAAAAAAAGACACAGCCGTGAGTTTCGACATTGGAGGCATTGAAATGATGCAACACAACTAATTTAAACCAGAAATCGCTGTTTGATTTGTGCTGTTTATGCATAACTCTAGAACGGTAAAAGTGACGCCACCCAAATTCACACTTGATTATTGATTGGTGGTAATAAACATTGCGTTTAAGTTTCATAACATTTGGCTGAGGCAAACTTAAGTTAGAGAATGGTAACCAATTCTGGGGCGTACGGACGTACAGACGGACAAGGATGAAACTTAATACCTCTTCGCTACGGAAATAGTCAGATTTCTTTTGTTGAAATCTTTTTTAAAAATAATTATCGATTTTTGTTCTAATACTAAATTAAATTAAGGGATTTGTCCATATGCAAAATTTTATGTATACCCTTTCCCGCTTTTCACTCTAGTAAAGGTGCAGCGTAATCGAGAGCGTAATGATTGGCATGAATACTAAACAGATGAGGCTGTTACGATAACAAAAATACAAGAAGTCATTCAACCTTAGGTCACCGAAATACAAGGAAAGGTACGTCAGAGTACTTTATCTGTACATGCGTATATGAATCAGGAAAAAGTTTGTGATAGAGTCTTGTTCTTGTCTAACTTGGAAATTAATTAAACATATATATTTTTTTCGTTTACAAAAGGTAAAGTATTTGTTTATATATATATTTTTTATATACAAGTAAATTGTAAATTATATATATGTAAACAAGATTCAAGTAGCAACATACAACGACATAAAGTAATCAGATGCTAAATGTATATAACAACGAGCTGCATCAATTATTTGACGATACTATTTATCATATTAAAGCTAAAACAGTCAGGTTACAGAATTATCTATTATAAACTAATTTTTCATGTTTTGATTTGGTCTTAAGGTAGATCATAAGTATATATTTTTTTAGATAGAATTTTCTTATACTTTGCCAGAATGAAGATTTGACTATGCTTTTTTCAAAAATATAATAAAAAGTATGGGTCACCGTGCTATTTTTCAAGCTATGAGTCGTTGAAAATTGTCTTAATTTGGTTAGATTGTTCATGAAAAAACACATTTGTGTGTATCAAAAAAATTCTATGAGATAGAATTTTGAAATAAATTGTGAGAAGATAGGTTTTATAATATGTTTTAAGAAAATAAAAAGAAAAAATGGTGTCACCGAACTTGTTTTCTTGCTACAAGTAAAAATTAAAAATTTCCCTATCAATCTAGTATAATTTTTTTACTAAAAGAGTTATCTCTCCTTAAATGGCTCATTTGAGAAATATGATTCTAAAAACAACAAAAAATGATATTTGTTTAAATATTTTGTATAATACAATAATTCACCAAGTTTTCTTTATATAAATAAACAGTCTAACCATTAAATTGCAAATCTGTCTCCAAATTTGCAGATTTAGGCAAATAACTAGACCCATTTTGTACTGAGATTGTACAATCCAAGATGGCGGTATACCATGAATCTACCTTAAATATTTTCATTTTTTACAGAAATTTTGACAGTTTTTACATATAATCATAGAAATAAAGTGTGTACTGATTATCTTAACTACAATACTAGATTCGGTCGAATCGTCATGTTTGAAAACATGCAGAAAGACAAGCAAATTCAAAACTCAATGAAAAAAGTGTGCTCATATCTACTTTAAGAACTCTTTTCACTCAGAGGCCGATTTAAGGGAGGGGGCATCACCTCCACCTTCTTGAGATGCTTCATATACTGTTGCATCATCCACACTTTTTACCTATTCAACTCGAAACTTTTTCTATGTAGGGGCAACGCCCCCTTTCAAATCCTGGATCTGCATCTCTTACTATACGTTACGGGTTTAATTATCTATTTGGTAACATATTAAAACTTTCAAAAATATATAATGTGTTTACTGGTAAAACACTAACTGGCAAACGATGCAGATTCATGGTTAAAGGGTCATCCAAATGATAAAGTGAATGGAGACGAACAATCGTATCTAAATATTCAAGATACATTCTTCCAACTGATTACTTAGAATCAGTTAATACAACAAAAACTTGCATATTCATATATTATTTTCTTTTGTGTGAAAATGCAGTATTTCGGAATATCTTGTTTCTCTTTTTGTTATATTTTTCTATGAATTTAAAGCATTACATATGATGACATGTAAAACCTTGAAAAAATAGAACGACAAACGATCTGTGAGAGAAAAAAAAAACATTCCTTCACTTCTTTCATCCGTGGCTAACCATATTCGAACTAGTCGCATCGATTTGGTGTAACGATAAATTCTGATGTATTATGAGAATATAGCACTGCCAAAACTTTTTAAACTGAAAAACGCAACAATCAGTGTAGAGGTCCTCATTGTTCCTTTTGATGGCATGTTGGAGGGTATTTTTTCTACTGCATTCTAACATATTCGCCTTAACAATGACAAATGAAATACTTGTAGAACCCAATGTGCCGTCAATAATTTGCTTTCAAATTTGCATGTACATGAAATATTTCCCACTGGACGTAAAACAAACAACAATAAATCATCAATCACTTTAATGTATTAACTAATTAGGATAAGAAAATTAATGTATACTCTAGACTTTCATAATAAGGCTGCTCGATATACACATTTCTTTTTTGGTACCTTTAATTCGGAAAAGAAAATCATAAAAAGTTCTCCTATGTACAATTTGTTTTTTTTCTTATCCGAATTCGGATAACGCAAAGACGACTTAATATTGAATATAGATATACTTATCCGAATTTGGATAAGGATCGTCACATTGCATAGTTAACTCTGTGCGGTAGGTCATGTATTCTTCTTATCCGAATTTGGATAAGAACAGTTATTATTCCTTGATAATGTGTATTATGTATTCTATCCAAATTCGGATAACATTAGTTTCTCTCCTTATGTCTAAACGATGATAATTCAATTATTTATTCTTCTTGTCCAAACTAAGAAAATTAAATAACTACTGCAATTTTAACAAATTATGTTTTATAAAAAAAAAAGAAATAGGTCTAAATACATTATTGTATTGAGTTCATCTTAAAAAAAAAAAGTGTTGCCTTCCAACATTCTTATTTCAGAAATCTCGCTTATCCGAAACACTCATTGACTTGAGCATATGGAAATGCTCAAAAGTAATTGGAAGCTGTTTACTGTGCAATAAGATAAAGTAAATATGCAGTACTTTATGAAAAAACACAAAAGGCACAATGCATGTCTATGGGATTAATTAAAAAAACACGTTTTTTGTACCTATAATGGTCATATTTCAATATATCATGATATATTTGAAATTTAATCTTTGTTGTGTCCGAAAGTACAGTTAAATAAAAGTATGCTCTTCCCTTAAAATCGTTCATTTGTTTATGAAAACCTTGAATTTTGTAGATTTTTCATCAAACTTGATAGTGAAAGATCAGGCAACGCATTATTTTGATCGTGAAAGATAATGCGTGACCAGACTTAATAATCAGAAATCAATATTTCTTTTACCACTTGATGTACCTGCAACTGGTTGAAGCCTGTTACTTTTTTGATAAGAACGAACATGAAAGCTATCATTTGTTTTTTAAATTCAACACTTTACCTCTAAATTAAAAAAAAAAAAAAAAAAATTAAAACGTGTCTAAATCAGTGTGAAAAATTCAGCTCTGAGAATCGGACTAGTACAATTCAGGCAGACCGCCACTATTTAACCAATAATATGGGTATGCAACGTTTAAACCAAAAAGTTAACCATCAAACAAAAACTTATAGCAAAAACAGTATCTTTCATGAAAATTTGAGATTGAACGATGACCAACATTTTGTGCAACAATACTTTCTTAGATATAGGAAGATGTGGTGTGAGTGCCAATGAGACAACTCTCCATCCAAATAACAATTTATAAAAGTAAACCATTATAGGTCAATGTACGGCCTTCAACACGGAGCCTTGGCTCACACCGAACAACAAGCTATAAAGGGCCCCAAAATTACTAGTGTAAAACCATTCAAACGGGAAAATCAACGGTCTAGTCTATATAAAAAATGAGAAACGAGAAACACGTATAAATTACATAGACAAACGACAACTACTGTACATCAGATTCCTGACTTAGGACAGGTGCAAACATTTGCAGCGGGATTAAACGTTTTAATGGTACCAAACCTTCTCCCTTTTTCTGAAACAATAGTATAACATCACAACATAGAAAAATAGACGATAAAATATCAATTGGAAGGCTTAACTCAATCAAAAAACGTAAATTAACACACTATGAACGAATAAATTTGATCTGTGATACCTGAATGTAAATACATAGTTAATAAAATATTAGGGACAAACATTCAAGGCCAATAAGTTATATGTGTCTTTGTATACAACGTAGCAGATGTGGATTGATTTCCAATGAGATAACTATATATTACAGACTAAAGAATACCAGAGCGCAAATGCTGAAATGTCTCGTCTGCTTTACTTATGATAGTATATTTGTTGAACTTCTGTAATATTAAGGGTTTTACTAGAAGTGTCACATACGCTTAAGATTATCAATGATTCAAAAAAAAGAGGTCAAGGTCAGATGAACCATGCCATACAGATCTCTACAAAAATCCCGTACAACAAATATAGGTGTTCCGATGCTTACAGTACCTTAGAAACTGACAAATGTAAAAGTTATGTTTGGCCAATTAATTCGGAACATGAGGTCGAAAGTATATGAACTCTGACCGACAGTCAGACACAGACATCTTATTATCATTCAATATATCAAATACAATTGACGTCATATATGAAACATGCAGACAGACATGTACACCATACACCAAATACCGTGGCCCTATAGCATACAGGTATGTAAGCTTTATAAATATAATGGGCATAACAATGAGAATTCAAAGTTATAAATACAAAATAAAACATCTTAATGTATAAAAAAACAATACTTATGAAGGACGGACAAATGGACTGGTATTGATACAATTTACCAAGTCTGTGTGGTATTATAAGATATTAGATCCAATGGCATTGCACGATTATAGCCCTATTCACCAACAAAAGAGACCCGGGTCAGTCATGCCAATCTAGTTTTTTTTAATACCAATAACAAATATTAATTATCATATAATTGAAGAATAATTTGAACGTAGCATCAGATCTTTCACGATCCTTTTCACGATCTTCAAAAACCGGTACGTGATCTTTCACGATCCGAAATATCAATTTTGTGTAAATATTTCTTTTTTTACCAAGTTTCAGATTATGTTTATACAAAATAACCATGAGAACCATTTGATGCATTCAAATAGAATGCCCTTTTTCGAATTTGTGAAAAAAATCATGTTTGTTTACATTTTTGATGTCACTGAAATGTCGAGGAGCAATATGCCTTTTGTTGTCTTGTAAAAACTATGTACTTTTAGAACTGGATTTTCTCACATACTGATCATAATGTTGAACCATTTTGACAGACAATTTTATTTTGTTGTAAATTTGTCCGTGTAATTAATTAAATTAGATTATTTACTGACTTTTCATATGTCTTCTCGAATTTCTTTCACGATCCGTCACCAGAGCTTTCACGATCGTCTCGCAATACTTGACTTCCGTTAGATATTCTTTCACGATCATTTCTCTCGATAAACCGAATGACACCCGTGTTAGCGAGTAAACACACATTTTGTATTTCAGACAATGTACATTTATTGTTTATATCCTACAATTAATAACTGGCGCTTTAAGGTTCGTGGCATATAAACTCTTATGTATTTAATTATTTTGAAAACAAAATGAAAATTATGTCTTATGAATAACCATGATGAAATATTGTTTTTTCCATAATTGAATCGTGCATTATTTGTGTATTGGATTACTTAGTTGCCTTCTTTCTAGTGTTATCTATTTTGTTTACTGACAAATGACGAAATAATGCAATAGTTAAAATTAAATATTTTACAAAACTTTGTCACGATTAAAAAATTAAAACCGACTGAATAAATTAAAATATGAGAATTCAATGATTATCGATGTCGAAATAAGCCGTCGGTAATAAACAGTCAGTTTGTGTAAAAGAAATAGCTACCAAATTTGTTTATTATGTATATACAAAGTATATGTATATTGTATATAATCAGCCCTTCTGTATATTACTTTTTTTTTAATTAATTCAACAAATTTCGCTTGTCCAGGTGTCAATAACGGTGATGTTCACACCACGAGTAGTGATAAATGACACAATTATAACACAGCGATCGATCAATAATATAAGTAAAAATTGCGTGCCGTATGCTGAATGTCACCCCTCCTCTGAAAAAGGACGCTAATTTTTATATAAAATCTCGCAAAATTATGACCCATATTTTGGCACATCCCCGTTCACCCAATAATAGGAAGTGAATTCGTCACCATCATGGTTTCAAAGAGAAAGTAAAACGTTAAATGCCGGATTGTCGTCCAATTAAAACACTCGTTACATTGTTCTTTTGTATATTTAGAATCCGAGATAAACCTAGATTTTCTCGAGAAATGAGATAATTCATTATCTGAAATTGAGAAAATTAATTATCTGGAGATAAATTAGGATTATCTGAAAATCGCTCAGAAAACCTAGATTTTCTTAATATTTTGAGATAAACCGGGATTTTCTCCGGATAATGAATTTTCTGTATTTTCTGAGATAAACTAGGATTTTCTCGAATTTGAATTAAGCTGAGATAATCTAAGTTTATCTGAGATAAACCGGGATTATCTGAGATAATCCTAGTTTATCTGAGATAATCTAAGATTAATTAATAAAAGTGGTTCAGGCGTGCCATATGTACCTGTACCTACTTTATGAAGACAATTTGAAATATAAATAACAGAGAAGATGGCATTATGAAGGGTTCATTTGATAATCATGAAATATTGACGAATTATAATTTACAAACAGAAAGTTCCAGCTATGCGATGATTTTCGGAAGGGTCATCATGATCATGATGACTTGTTGATGACGTTGTTGTTATTTGAAATATATGATATTAGTCCAGAGATAACGTTTTTTGTCCAAATTAGATTGGATATACTTCTGCTAGTTATGGAAATAGAAGATATGGTTGTTGTCATGTTGAACTTGGAAGCAGTGAAATGAGAGAACAGGACTGAATTTCTTTGTTTTGTCTGTCTAAATTCTATCTATTCTGACACTAAACAGTTTGTGTTCTCCTCCAAAATCAGGGAACCTTGTCATCTTTGGGCTGCTGCTGGCAGAAAATCAATAAATCATTACCACTTAATATTGAGAAGAAAACACTTGTTTACATTGTTTCTAAGGCTACTTTTAAAAAGTAAAAATCAAACAATGTTGTGGCAGCTGTTTCGCCACAATGGTCGAAATCACACTTTAAACTTGACGATATGGATACACCATTGCCAACGTTAGTGTCAGTAGTGATGTTGTCTACCAAGTGCACCTCAAACACTGTATAAGATTATTAAAAAAAATAATGTATGGATTCTGCATGGTACCCATATCATGCATATGTATATTATTGGACAAAAATATCAAATTTGCTGGAACAAATTGCCTTTTATATATCAGACGATGTAATTTAAATCAATATGATGCAGTTATTCAGTTTACAGAAGAAAAGGACTACAGTACAGTACTATGAAATAGCTGACAGATTGAGCAAATGAAAAATGATAAACATGTTTATGTTTAAGCTTAATTTTAAGTAATTATCATAAAGGGTATTCATAGTTTTTATTATATAAAAATAAGATGTGATATGAGTACCAATCACAAAATGAATGTGACAACTCTCCATTCACATGATTCAAGACACAAATGTAGACTTTTTATGTACAGGATGTAGTTTCAGACACTATTTAAAGGCCTATGGGTAAAGTATTTTTCTGGGGAAATTTTGGTGTACCAACAATGAATTTTTGGCCAATGAGGTTAAGTTACATTCTTTGTCCTGACAGGTTCACATAAAATGCATCAGAGTTGACTGTACATGTAAACACCATCCTACCCAATAACCTGAGACAGCAGACTATATATAGAGATGCGAAAGTTGTCTGACTATCTGACATTTCTTGTAAAAAATAGTTGGTCTGGTAAAATTTGGTTGAATTCGAGACCAAATGTCTGGTATTGCAATTTTCAGCCACATTTTCATTGAGAACACACTTGTATTTTTCCCAGTTTCATAGATAAAAATTCCACCAAAATTGTAGACACTCAAGGTAGAAAAGACAGATTGATAGATATTATATATACCCGGGACTACTAGTATAATAGTCCCAGTAAATACTGAATGAAAATGATAGATAAAACCTGGTTTTCAACAAGAAACCAGTTTGACTCGTTCAGAAATTTTCACATTAAGAAATTATGGTCTCTTATAATCACATTCTGTCTGGTAAAGCTAGTTTTTTACAAGACCAAATGTACTGCAAAATAAAATAATCATTTGGCAATTTTGCAAATACTAGTGAGTGGTATAAGTTAAAATTAGGATATAAAATGAGACAATGCTTATTGATCAAATTGAATTATATATGACCCCAATTTCATGGTCCATTGAACATGGAAAGTGATAGTGCAAGTGGGCATCAGTGTACTGTGGATACATTTTCTTGTTAATATATACATGCATATGTAATGATGGTAATTGGAAATATAGTTAAAAGCATTTAGTATTCTAGATATAATACATCTTTGCCTTATACATGTGTCCCCTCTTTTTAAAGGTACATGTGTGTCCCCTCTTTTTAAAGGTACATGTATATATACATGTATGGTTAATATACAGACTCTTGTCCCACTCCCTTGTTGGTGTCCCCATTTTTAGGCCACCATTCCTAAAAGTTGTTATTTACATATACAGTATATTGTTTATATAAAAAAGAAGATGTGGTGTGATTGCTATTGAGACAACTATTCGCAAGAGACCAAATGACACAGAAATTAACAACTATAGGTCACTGTACAGCCTTCAACAATGAGCAAAGCCCATACCGCATAGTCAGCTATAAAAGGCCCTGAAATGACAAATGTAAACACAATTCAAACAAGAAAACTAATGGCCTAGTTAATGTACCAAAAAAATGAACGTAAAACAAATATGTAACACATCAACAAAGGACAACCACTGAATTACAGGCTCCTGACTTGGGACAGGCACATACATACATAATGCATACATTTAAAGCATACTGTATATGCTGTATGTGCAATACTGGTTTTGCTGTTGACATGATATATATATCTAAAAATGTATTTTGCAGATTGCAGAAAGTCAATTAGGAATGATAATAATATTGTAAATGATATGGAAAATCCTTAATCCTGATATATGTTATGACTGGATACTGGATACACTTGATAAGTTCAACAGTAGTTGCAGATCAGCAGATATTTATACTGCTACATTCATGAATTAATTGACAAAAAATGGATGTGTTATTTGTTAAGAAACATGAATCAAAACCTTAGAAATCATGCATTTGATGAAAAAGAGGAACACTAGTATGTCATTTTTTCTTAAATGAGAAACACTTTAACACTGAAGATATAAGATGTAGCTGGACAGTAATAGCAGCAGCATCTCTGTTAACAAATCTTCGATTATTATTACAATGGAGATGTTTATATCAGTCCAAGGAACACCATCATCAAAACTGAGATTGACTTTAAAGGAATCCAATGATCTTAAATGTTCATCAAGAAAGCAGCATCTTCAGAATAAATATCAAAAAAGTTTTTTCTTCTTATTTATTTGATTTTTTTTAGAATTAGATATAAGTTCTGAGGACAAATTTAATGGTTAAGAATCACATTTTGTTATGATGACAAATTGAAAAGAAAGGATACATGTATTGGGTATACATTCACGGGTACATTCATGCCGCATGACACCAAATGAGTTAATGCACTGCAGGAAAAATCACAAAAGGCGAAGAAACAGTGCTTCAGTTTCTTTTTTATCTCAATGTAGCAATTAGGCCTTTAACATGGAGCATAACTGTCACCTCACTGCAACTTTGAGATATCCCATAACACTTGTCATGCTTGTTAAAGATAAATTCTTTGCAAAAGGAAAATTAACCTCCAGTGTATGAAGATCAAGAGCTGATGAGATCAAACATATACCTTTAAAATTTAGCCCTACAATCATACACAAAAAAGATGTGTATTAATCAAAGTATTTGGAAACATATTACTCTATAAGTATCAAATAAAAAATGAAGTATTGGTGATATGAGATAATTTCAAGAAAAAAATCTGCATTACATCTTAACTGGAGGGCAAATTTTTCCAGTTTCTCAGATCTGAAGTAAAATTTTATTTTGGTCTGAATCTAGGAAATCAAAATTGCACCCATTGGTACAAAAAAAAAATGTCAGGTAAAAAACATGTAAAATTCAAGTAAGAATGAAGATAGAGATTTGTAAATTTGATGTAAAGAATGAGGTTGAATGTCATTTGTTCGAACCCAATTGACTCGAAAATTGATATTTTTCCCCACATAGCACGGTTTGACCATGGACGTATTTGATGGCTGAGAAAAAGTTAAACAGTTCTGCTCTGTATCATTAAATTGTGTCCGGGTAGGGTCACAGGTCTCCCTGTGAACTGTTGCCTTGTGAGTTAGCATGTAAAATAATCGGTCAGGGGTCAGTCTAATATAAAGCAGGGTCATTAATCATTTCTCATTTCTCATTAGTTTCTCGTGCTGAATATGTATCTGACTTTTGGCTGTATTTTAACCACGTATCCATCATGCAAAAACAGAAGAGAATTGTGAAACTACAATGTGTAAAAAAATGTTCATAAAAAACGTGTAATAATGCTCCGTGTTGAAGGCCGTACTTTGGCCTATAATTGTTAAATTTTTAGACATTGTAACTTGGATGGAGAGTCATTTCATTGGCACTCGTACCACATAATTAATAGATAATAAAATGAAGACTTAATTTTCGGTTGTATATAACATACAAAGTTTCCAGTGGATAATATTCAATCATCCCAAACTAAGTTCTAGTGATTTGCCTTATTGTAATAATAATTTGACTCATAGAAATTACTGCCCCTCTGATATTGTATCCGAATCTTTATATTACTTATATAAAATTCCAAATTGTAAGTTACATTTTTTGGCCAACCATAGAAGATCATAAAAGATAGGATAGATAAATAAATGATCCACAGGACGAGCGTGACATGTATTAGTAATGATGCAAATATTGACAGTTGATCCTAAAAAACATTATTTTACAAAGTTAATTATGTGTTGAACAAAATCTTCATGAAACAAATGAAACTGCAAACAGCAAAAAAATTTATCGACTAGAAATAATCAACACATATAGAGGTCAATAAAGGTTTCTGTCCGAGAGCCAAAAAAAAAAAAAAACAACGGCTAGAAATATATTTTAAAATTAAGTCAATGTCAGAAAAATATAAACTTTTTTGTATTCGGCACAAAACTGGGGAAGGACTCGGTAGAACCTCGCCCTTCCCCAGTTTCTTAGCCTCATACAAAAAGGTTTATATTTTTCTGACATTGACCTAATACTACAATAAAATATGTGTACGGCGGGTCTCCAGTCAAAAGCCTAAGAAAAACAAGAAAAGTGCAGTAATTTTGAAAGAAATGTATAGCCGCTAAAACACAAGTCAGGAATATTATTCAACATATACATGTACAACGATTGCAACATGAAGACCGCATATAGTGACATCTACATGTAAATTATTCAGTTTTGTGGGGAGTTCTATCTCATCTGCTATTATGCTATTATAATCGTCAATCTCGGTATAAACCGTATCTTATACATTCAACTACAAATATAAATAAGAAGATATGTATGAGTGTGCAATGCGACAACTCTCTTTCCAAGTAACAATGTATTTAAAGTTAACAATAATAGGCCTTTAACAAGGAGCATTGGATCACACCGAACAGCAATTCATAAAGTGCCAAAAATACCCAGTGTAAAAAAATCCAAGCAGGAAAACGGTCTAATCAATTTACAAAACGAGAAACGAAAAACATCTATGAACCACACCAACAAATGACAACCAATAAAAAAAAGCTCCCGACTTAGGACAGGTGCATGCATATAATACATGTATGTGCAGTAGGTTTAACAGGCTGATTTATATGAGGTCCGGTCCCACCTATCTGTTTGTTTTATTTTTTAATTCATAGGGTTTATGGGGCAAAATTTGGTTCCTTCCTCCTCAAAGTGCTAATAAAAAATGACGACCCCCCCTTTTCCAAGAAATGATTGTTGATCCGCCATGCACATAACTTCAAAAGAAAGATCAAAATTTTGTTTCAATAATTTAGACAAAAAAATCGTTTTTCATTATTAACTGAAAATAATGAAATACTAATCACTGCTAATGCATCTATACTAACTCAAATCATATGAATTGTTTTAACTCAGCTTTTCTAGTTTGCCTTCATCAATGAGCAAAGCCCCTACCACTCAAGTAAGGCGTTTACTCTAAAATCTGAACCTCTCAGTTCTCTGTTCACTGACGAGTCAGTCTTATATAGACGAAACGCTCACGTCTGGTGTGCCAAAGTTTTAAACATCATATCTTTGATTATCTATATTCCTCCTATCACTGATGGCAGTGGCGTAGCTAGACAAATGTCGAAGGTGAAGCCCAAATCGGCAGGGGGTCTGCGAAGCCCCCGGAAGCTCCTGGATTTTAGGGTTTTAGACCCACAAATATTAACTGAAAATATTGAATGTTAAGGTGTAGTCAAAAGCATTTTTGTTTGATACAAGTCAATTTTGTGAAAAAATATATATTGTTCCTCAAAGAAACTGTAAAAACCAGGAGATTCCAGAGGGGTAAAAAGTTATGTTTACTAAGACCAGTATAATAAAAACCACACCATTATGAATTGTTTGGAGATGGAATGTACACAATATATTCAGTTTAATATAGTGGGTACCCAGGTTAGGGCAGGGTTGGCGCCTTCAAATTAGTTTAACCCCGCCACATTCGGTATGTGCCTGTCCGAAGTCAGGAGCATGTAATTCAGTGTAATGGTTGTCGTTTGTTGCTGTGTATCATATTTGTTTTTCTTTCATTATTTTGTACATAAATCAGGCCATTAGTTTTCTCGTTTGAATTGTTTTACATTTGGCATTTCGGGGCCCTTTTAGCTGACTATGTGGTATGGGTTTTACTCAATGTCGAAGGCCGTACGGTGATCTATATTTGTTAATTTCTGTGTCATTTGGTCTCTTATGAAGAGTTGTGAATCATTGCCACATCTTATTTTTTTATATTGATGGGCAGCGGAATACAACTTACGAGGTCAACTAAATAAAAATAAACAAAGGTGATGGCTCAACTTTGACTTTGGTTGTATTAAAGCTGAGCAATATTTATGATACAACATTATACATGATTCTAAGTTTCCTGCCATGTTTGTCAGTGAATAAACTAAAAAAATTGTCTGGTTTTATTTAAAAAATACAAACTCAGTAGGGTAATTGTTCGAGGAACATTTCACTTTGTAGATACAGCCGGTCGAAACCTTATGTATTGATATGAATTATTCAGAGAGTCAGAGTCAATCTCTCTCACTAGTAACTTTAAACAAAAAAAGCAAGCCTCCTGTACTTTTTGGTTGCATACCATCCAAATACTTTATCAATGGGCGTCTCCTTGTATGCGTGAAGGATACATAGCCCCGAAAGTCGTTCGATTGTCATCGTAGAACGCAGATATGTTTTAACCCGTCGCATGACACTGAAACTGCGTTCAGCTGTGGCATTGGTCACAGGCATTGTCAATTCTGCGTTGCATTGTAACTAGCAGAACACCCCGCAGACACAATATTTGTCTGCTATAAAAAGAGGTGAAATAAAGCGCAGGTGATGGGAACGAACGCCCGGAGTCTGAGAAGTGATATCGACTCGTTAGTTTAAACAATATTTTATTTTCAAAAGTGCACAAAATACGATTATACAATAGAAATACAGGGATTCGGAAACAAGAAGAACTTATATAAATCCGTCTCCCTATATCGACTCGTTGACTTCTACAACTTTTTTTTATTTTACCCAGGGGCGGATCCAGAACCTCGATGTCTGGGGGTGTGGCACCATGAAACCTAAATTAGATATTTGTTTAGAGATGTATATATGCGAGTGTTGGTGGTAATGGTTGTGGTGTGTGTGTGTGTGGGGGGGGGGGGGGGGAAGGGGTCAGATCATCGATTTTAATTTTTTACCATTTCACTCTATTCTTTATTCTTTGATCTCTATTATATTCGTCCTTCGTCCTAAACATGCATGAAATATTTTCCACTGGAAATTAAGCAACCAACAATCAATCAATCTATTCTTTATATTTCGTCATCTCTTTATTCTGTTATCTATAGTTTTTGGTCCCACTCCTAATCTAACTTTTTTGCTCATTATTCTCTTATCTGTAAACCCCATTCATATCCTCATAAATGGTGACCCATTCATAGCCTCATACATGGTAAATGAAACAAACAAATATTCATATATTAATTTACTGTATGCTTGGACTAATAGATAAATGTACAAGTCCCATATTATGTTATACAGTAGGTCTTATAAAAATACAATAGCATTTTATTGATGATTATATATATATACTAGACAATACCAAATTGATTTTTCGTGGAAAAAAGGGGGGTGCAAGGCGTTTTTAAAACAAATTGTTGGTTTGCTTTGAAAATAAGAAGGAAAAGAAATACGACATTCAGTTAAAAAGATCTTGTATGATATTGATATTTTGTTGTTGAAGAAAGTTACATAAAAGACAGTTTCGAGAAAAACTTACATTCACAAGAAATGGTAATGCAAGTATTGTGTTATGAAGACATATCCCATATATCGATACCAACATTCTTGACACTAAACATCTATTTGTACCTATTCTTTAAAAACACAGATTTTAGTTGGTAATTTCTTTCCTGATCAGAAGATTTAACCTGTTAATCAATCTTAATCTGTAATATTGTATTAAAAAACGATAAAAATATTCGTACTATTCCAATTAACATCTACATGTAGTTTGTATAAAAGCTTTGCAAAGAGACATTACACACAGGTGTCAATATTTACACACCACCGACAAGTTGTCATAAATCACGCATGTTGAAGATGGGGTTAATTAACGGCTAGTCAAATCAAGCTGTGATTAATTTCCGCTCTAGATAAGCAGATTCAGTAGCAATACAATTATGCTAGACAAATTTTGGTGACCTGGACTTGGGGCACGTGCCCCTGTGCCCCCCGGTAAATCCGCCACTGTAACCGCACAGCGCCCATTTCTCTTCCCCTTCACTCTCTCTCACTCCTCCCTCTCTCTCGTCCCTTTAGCTCCTTTTTATTTTATTTTTTTTATTATTTTTTTTTTGACAAAACGATATTGAAGCCTTGGCTTCCGAGCTTCCGCATAGCTACGCCACTGGATGGACCTTGCTTATTTTCTTGCAACTCACATTAATTTGATAGACACAGTTTGAGATAACTATATATAATAATTGTTTGCGTAAAAATCATGCCGTAGTTTAGATACAGTTTACATTAAGTTTTGTAGTGGTTACGCATCGCCATGTTGATAAAGAATTTAAACATAAACTCTGAATTTCCATTCATTTTGCCTTGTTTGTATGTTTTTAAATTTTATAGTAGGGTGTCCAGTATCGAAAAAGTCGTCTAGTTAACGAGTTTAAGTTAACGGATAACACACGGCTATATTTATATGCAAATTATTGGAAAATCATTATATTTTCCAATCATGAATGTCGTCGTAAGCTCCCGTGGTCACGTTTTTCAAAATTTTGTGGTTTCTTAGGGTACCCAAAGATACCGCACCATACAGGGCATCTTCAACACGAAAAATAAAATTATTGCTCTCTGTGTTATTTGTTCAAATGATACTTAGCATTTAGCTTCAAAATTAAATTAATCATATAAAGAAAGCTGAAAATATTCATATAACTTAAGTATATGTATTTTCATGATTTTAGTAAGACTATTTTTTTAGCTGAAATTTACCATATTTTGAACGAAAGAAAATTTATTACGTGTTACTTTCGCGGGATGTTTACTCTGATTAAAGCAATAAGACATGGTTCATATGTGTGCCAAATAACTTTCGTGTAATGTTCATCGCTCCGAAGAAAATAGCAATTTAAAACAAATCTTCATTCAAAATTTTGCCTCGATTCAAACACACCTTATCTCGTGCCGTTAATCGTTTTGTGGCTTACACTATCAGGTCATTAACTAGGACAATTGTCACTCACTTCATTTCTCTTTTTTGCTTTTTGTATGGTCGATTTGTATGTTTTGAATAGTCCAGTAAGTTTGAAGATCGTTGTTTTGTTTTAGGAAATATTTTTTTTGTTGGTTTTTATAACTTTAATTGTTTTTTTTTTTTAATTGATAGTTTTGTTATAATTGTAAAATACAAATCAAATCCTTCGGTCACGTTTCAGACCCGGAATATGGCACACATTCACAATCCTGTTAAACTATGCCCATCAATCCCTAAACGAAGTAGGAATGAAAGACAATGGGATAAGTGTTTTATATATCAGAGTTCTTCTACTGAATTGCTTATTAATATGCGAGGAATTAGCAAAAAAAGCTTTATCGAGGCAATGGGAGCACGGAAAGATCATGTATATTTTAGTATATTGCATGATGCATCCGACCTAGATTACCTTCGTACTGATGATTACAAAATATTGTACCATTAATCTTGCTATAAGTCTTACACTAGCAAACACAACCTTATTTTCAAGCTGAATTAAGTTCTTGTTCGTCTGTAAAAGTGTTTCAGGTCATATATAGAAGGTCGTCAAATTCCTAACTTGATAGATATAAAAAAGAAAATGTGGTATGATTGCCAATGAGACAACTCTACACAAGAGACCAAATGACACAGAAATTATCACCTATAGGTCACCGTACGGCCTTCAACAATGAGCAAAGCCCATACCGCATAGTCAGCTATAACAGGCCCCTAAATGACAATGAAAAACAATTCAAACGAGAAAACTAACGGCCTAATTTATGTACAAAACATGAACGAAAAACAAATATATAACACATATACAAACGATAACCACTGAATTACAGGCTCCTGACTTGGGACAGGCACATACATACAGAACTTGGCTAGGTTAAACATGTTAGCGGGATCCCAACCCTCCCCCTTACCTGGGACAATGGTGTAACAGTACAACATAAGAACGAACTATAAAAATCAGTTGAAAAAGGCTTAACTCATCAGATGGGTACAATTACAAATACTAAACAAAGTGGACGTGGCCGGGTACTTGTATATCCCAACAACAAAAAGACACTAAGTACAGATCTGAGAGTACTCGCAGTTACTGACAGTAAAAGTTTCTTGGAGTCGACGAGAACAAGCAGGCATCAATCAAATTGTGCATCAGCATCATGGTAGATCAACAGTTACTATGACACATGAGGAAGTGATTTATATAGCTGGCATTTCCACTGAACCAAATTCTGCTCAGAAGGAGTATTCAGATTTGAAGAATTATTTTGTACGCACGATGAAACGGAAACTCGCATGATTTTACATGCTCTTCATGTAGACAAAGAGTTCGGTGTGAAAGGAATCAAGTGTTGGATAATAATAAAGTCACCAGATACAGATGTACTGATCTTATACGTTCATTACTTCCTCTCCATGCAGCATACGCATGAGCTATGGTTTCAAACAGGTACAACAACTTGCACACAAGATTTGCGCCGCTATATACCTGTCCACGAAATATGTAAAAGTCTCGGGTCTGCCATCCGTAACATTCTACCAGCCGCACATGCTGTAACAGGATGCGATACAACGTCATCCCTGTTTGAGATCGGTAAGCACACTGTTATTAAAGTCTTGAAGGACAACCCAGATGATTTTACCGATTTGTCAGACCTTTCGCATTGTGATAACGATGAATCTATAGATGCAGCTCGAAATCTTGTTGTTAGGTTGTATGATCTCAAGTCAAAACTCAAAACAGATCATAGTGACCTAAACAAATTGAGGGTAAAATTGGCTACAATTAAAAATTTCTCCCTTGTCAAAATTCCTCCTTGTAAATCTACCTTTAAACAACATGTAATAACAGCTTCACTCAAGACATATATTTTGATGTTTTTCCATATAGCAAAACTACCCTTACATTCTCATCATAGCCATCTGTATATGTAGGATGGGTGTTTTACCTGTTTCTAACTGACGTTTTGTTTTCATAACTTTAACCCCCTTTTTTCTCCGTCTGCAGTAATCTTTACTTCTTTATACACGGAGCTTTATATTCAACCAATTCGACGTTTATATTACACAAATTTCGAAATAAGTCAATAATATATACGCTTTCACACTCAATAACAGAAATTTGATAATTATCTAGAAATTGACGAACACCTTACTATCAAAAGACGTGAAAAACACATATTGTGTTCGACAAATTATTAAGTTAAGATCTAAAAAACATCTTTAGATCTTACTTGTAACGAATTGAATATAAAAATTCCAAATTTTGAAATTAAAAAGGGTCAAGGTCACTGTTATTTAACAGATGTTTGAAAATTTCAAATTTGCACCCTATAGGTAAAAAATGTCAATCAAAAGTAATTTTGGCGATAAAAATATAAAATAAGTTCTAAATGTAGAAACAAAAGATATTTTTCTATAAATTATTTGTATTTATTTTGCTCCAAACACATATATGTAGGAGAAACAAGCTATCTAAATGTGACTCTGCATTTTCCTGGATTTTTTGCTTTGACCTTTGACCCTGATTTTCAAAAAACGTGACCACTGCAGACAACGACGACAACGGTATTTCGATGAGGCTTGTTCTTCTCTTTCCAATGATATAAAATATAGCCGTGTGTTATTCCGTTAACCCAAATCGATCAAATTCGTTGATTGGGCACCCTACTATTAGTTCATTTATATGTAATGGAGTTAAGTGTGGTGTCCATTTTCAATGAACATGAAACACATGTTTGTTTAGGAGTCAGCTGAAGCCCGCCTCTGGGTGCCGTAATTTGTCGCTATGTTGAAGACCCATTGGAGGCCTTTGGCTGTTTTATGCTTTTTGGTCGGGTTGTTGTCTCAATGATGCATCAAATTACCTTTTCCATTCTCAATTCTATTTGATAAATTGAAAAAATAATTTATACTGACACCGGATTGACTGATCAAATTTTTGACCACATTACAATCCTTAAATGAAAAGAAATACAGTTGAAGAGTACCGTAAATTTCCCTTGTATACATGTACATGTAGCAACATAATTTCTTCCTCTTTTTTCTAAAACAATAATAAGTTATATCTTGGAAGTATTATAAATCAATATAATAATTCAATGGTTATACCAACTACAATTATTCCCCTGTAGACTAAACCATTTACGACAACATTATCATAGCTTCAAAGATTCCAAGCTATCCCGTTATCATAATCCGTATTATTCAGAATTTACTTATTTTATATGTATATGCATGTCGTGTAATCTTCATTTATATCGTTTATTTACTCTGTTGCAAAAAGTTTTTTTTTTCATCAGCAAATTATATTTGCTTTTTTATAATTCATTTATAGGAAATATGGTTACATATTACATTTAAAGTCAAGAGGAAAAAAATAAAAAATACATTAATCATTCTCTCCTCATTTATTTTTCATCAACACTAATTTTATTACATTTTTTACACCTTCTTGTATATTTACTTCTATAGTAAACGTATAATTTCCTTGTGTTTGCGTATGTACATACAATATACCGAAATGTTAACAGACGAGGTGGCGCCTTAATTGAGATGGTGACATTACACAAAGGTGAGGCACAGGTGCAAAAATTAGAAATTGAAACTTGACACTGTCAAACGCAATAAACAGAGTTTGTGTGGCTTCAAAATATTCTTAAGTTTTATTGGTGAATGTGAATTGACCAATCGATGCACCTATATATATATATACCACTTACATTTTATATATACTGATTACATATACATATTTGATGCAAAATTAATTGACCATACATAAAGTAGATATCATTATCAAGACGAATTTTCCGTTTCAACAATTTTAGAAGATTACAGAAAGAAGTCAAGGTAGGTAGGTACTTTTAATTACGTACCAATAAGTATAAACAAGATTTCTTATAAGCATTCGAATAAACCAGAGAAATTAATATTATCAGAAGTTCATTTGACATCTGAAATTAGTTATCCTTTAACATTAACAGTAGCGGTTGCATGTATAAAAATGCTGAATTCTTTTTTCAAGTGTATAAATAAATAAATGCCACAATACAATATATATTCAAATGCATCCTCCCAATTTTAAGGTTTAGACTCAAACCAAACCAAAACCTTGGTTTTGAGGATGATTCAAATATATATATATATATATATGTATTGAAAATAAAAATCTAACACACGTGGAGATACTTGCAATTAAAAAATAAGAAGCACAAGGTGTGCATTTGAGGAATGCTTTAGATTTATTATGGAGAAGGGGTACAATATACAAATTATCAAAAATTTTGCTAAGTAAAAACATATTTACCAAACACAAATCCCAATTTGATAATACAAAATATTAAATAAATATTATGGATCCGATATAACCATTCTGACTTATTCGAACTTCGCCAGGGAGATTCTGTAAGCACATAGATGTATAAACCTATACATCTGCATTAAGTAATATGTTTGAGACAAAGTGGCCTTGCAAGACTGTCATAAAATGTCGTTGGTAACTTGAAGATAGTCTAATAAGTATTCTCTAAAATAAACAATAAGTTTTTAAATCATTGCCAGAATTATTTGAGAGAGAAATAAAATACTGTGATCATTAGTAATTTTGACATTTGAACCCTTAATAAACTAAACCCAACGTTTAATTTGAACAAATGATCCGGATATATTTATTTTTTTAACAATAGACATGAAAAACCGAGAGAAAAAATGAAAAGTTATATAACTCAATATCCGTAACAAGAGAAAAATAGATGATACATATATATATATAGAATAAATGTAATAGTGGTTATGAATATAAAATATATTCAATTTGGTCCAGATAAAGAATTTAACTTAGTTATCCCGATTTTAATAGAAGTATTAAATGTTAAACTATCTAACTCCGTTTTTTTTTTAAATTGACCAGAACCTATATAAATTGATAAGGGTAGATATTTAAAAAAAGAACATACACAGGAGATTTTAGACTTGTAAACTATGTCATGGAATGGAAAACAGCACTTTCTCTTAAAATCTAACAAACATTTGTAAATAAGAAATTAAGTATTATATGTTTTAAAAATATAAACTGGAAAGATTACCAACAAAATATCGAATTATTTAACTTTATTCCAACAGAACTACATAATTTAATATAAGTAGTATCAGAAGTCCATTACTAGGCCTTAGTAGTATTTAACATAGATTTTCACAAAATAAGTGGCCACGATACACATGACCTAGTTTATTGACCTTCAAATATGTATCCATTATCGGCAGTACTGTGAGTACCAATGTAGCTTATATTTGCATGTACGGTCCTTGCATTTTTTTTTACTTTAAACTTGACCAGATATAATATGTTTATAAGCTTGTCTCATTAGCCTCTATACCACGTCTACTCTCATGCGTTAGTGGAATGGACCCTCCCTTTTTTTGGTGTTTATACATGTATAATATATATAATTTCATCATTTTAAAATTATTTTTTTTATATTTTTAAATATTTAATTTGTTCGAGGTAAATGCATTGCGATGTTGAAAGGGAATCTACATGTAACAATGTAAGAATAAAAAATCACTTGTATTCTTATTATTTTCCACAAATATTGAAATAAGAATAGAGTGGATTTTCTTTACTTAATATATTGTTAGATCGCATTTAACAGACCTTAAAACTTTAAATAAGTTAATATAAAATGAAATATGAAAAAAATATTTTCAAATAAAATATAAACACAAAAATAAAAAGGGGGATCCACTCCACAAATGCCAGTGCATCTAATTAGGTTTAGTGTACGTGTTGTATAAAATTGTTTGTGGTTCACCACCTACGTCATTGTGTATTGAAATGTTATTGTATTGTGACCTGAATGGATACCCCTGAATGGACCAAAATTCTGTACTTTGACATAATAATTGTTAACCTTAAATACATTGTGACTTGGGTGGATACTAGTAGTTGTCTCATTGGCACTCGACCACATCTTCTTATTTGTATTGAATAGATCAATGAGAAAAATGAATAGTCGGTGCTCATTTAGATTTAGAATACAAACTTGTTTGCATAGCTTGAAAATTTGTGTAGTACGATAATACTCTATTAGAAGGTGCTGTGACTAGTCTCTGTTGCTATATATAAATCTTATATTATTAGTATTACGTGAAAAATTTATTTTGTGTTAAAATTTTTTTTAATTTTAAACAATTGCGAATAGTACCACACCCATATATTTTAGGATGTGCTCTGATTTAAAAATCTTTAATCCATGGCTATTTCGTCGAAGCTAATTTTATAGTGATTTTTTTATGGCTCTTTGTTTGTATATCATAAAGACTTACTCAGGGATTTGTTATATTAAAAAAAAAATGTCAACATATAAAAAATAGACTAAGAATTTTACTCATTTACAATGAAGTTACAGAAATAATTAATATTGTTTAAAAAGCATTAAAACAAAATAGTGAGCATGATCCATTTGAAGCACTAAATGGAAGGAATCATATCAAAACATCCGTTAAAACATAATAACTGTGTCATTCTGTTTAAATTACTTCTAAAATCGGTAACAATATGCATAGGAATATTCAAGGATCTGTGGTGTGATTACTACAAATCCTTGGTAAATGTAACTAAAATTATGTCTAGAGCAGCAGGCAAAATAGCCAAAGTTTCCATATTCTTTATTCTATATAAATATGATCAAATATGCTTTTTTGCCGGCTCTGGCTGAGATTACTGTATATGTAACGGTAATCTCAGGCTCTGGTTAAAACATTTTAATAAGAGCCGGCAAAATAGCCACTGCCTTTTTTTTAAATGTAATAATATGTTAGGATGGTCTTGGGATAGTCTTGAGATTTTTTAAGATATTAACGTATTATTTTGATTTAACTAAGGGACAGATTTTGTTGTAAAGTCGTGGTGTTTTAGTTCCACTTTCAGGTCTTTAGTGTAACCCCAAAATACTAAACATTCCGGATTTACCTAAACGTCCGATTTTTTTTACATAATTTTAGAATTTAGTTGCCCTCATGGACGAGCTGGGCTGATTTTGACTTGACAGAACCTTCTTCGTTGAGAGTCAACATGTATTCAGTACCGAAGAATACTTGTAAACCTATAAGTGTCAACTCAAGTCTTCACTTAGGGGAAAATGGGGTAAGTGGACACATTAAGCGTATACACACGTTTCAGCTGGCTTGGGCATAGATAATATTTTCCACCTGCGTTCCAATAAATTCAGTATAGACCTTTCTTCATATTTGTAAGCATTTTTTTTATTTCCTATCACGCGCTTGTTAGAGATCAAGGACCAGATCAAACAGCGAAAAATGACCACTTACCCCATGTATTGGGTAGTCCTTAGTCCTATGACATATGACCTCGGGGGCATTTTTTACTATTTCTATTTACTATTTCTGATATTTTTTTTTACTATCAATGTGCCACCCGAGGTCATATCGGGATAGGCAAAAATCGCGTAGCAAACAAAAATTTTCAAATCAACATGTGTACCTGGTTTTTATGTGTGTCCAATCATACTTAGAAGTGAAATATAATCTAATATTGCTTTAAATCCAATGAAAATGTGTCATAATATAACAAATCAACATTCATCAACATTCATCAACATTGCGTTCAAAATTTCAAATCGGCTAATCTAAAAACGGATTCCTTCGTGAAACGAAACGAAATTTTATTCTTCTGTGTGTAAACCTCCTTTGCATAGGAGCACATGATGTTTAACCCTTACTATAAGATTACGTACACATATAACAGAAATTATTATGTCACATGATAAATTTACATGAAGACTTTCTTTTTATCTAAAATAACAACTGAATAGAATATAAAAAAAACTCTAAATAAATGATACACTTGATTAATATTCAACTAACGGTCTTCCTGTACAGATGAATTATCTCAGTCATTTTCATCTATGTCAGGAATGATTTTATATTTAGTTTACAGTTTGATAACTTTGCATGGCTTCAATTGAAGAGAATGATCATTTATGCTTGGTTTTTAAATAAAAATGGAAGTGAAACACCGATGATAGTATCGATATTTAATATACAGTCTAGTTTTAACCGGACAAGTCTCTATGTACAACTCCTTGGGCGAGCAAAGCAATCTTCATTCACCCATTAGTCGGAATGACAGTATTGATATGTATTATACAGTTCAGTTTTAACCGGTCCAGTCTCTATGTACAACTCCATGGGCGAGCGAAGCAATCTTCATTCACCCATTAGTCGGAATGACAGTATTGATATTTATTATACAGTTCAGTTTTAACCGGACAAGTCTCTATGTACAACTCCCTGGGCGAGCGAAGCAATCTTCATTCAGCCATTAGTTGAAAATGCCACAAGAAATTGTTAACGTAGTTTTTGTCATCTTCACGTTCTTGGTTAAGGAAAGTCTGCACATTGAAAAAGCATCTCTTTTGGCATGGACACTTTTCAATGCACACAGAACAACATCTACAGTAAGAACAATCACAATGTTGCAAGTCGCATCCACTACATATATTACTTTCCGACAGACTTGCAACTGTTTTCTGGTCGGAAAGAAGTGATAGTACTTGCGTACGGATACACGTGTTATCTTTGTTCTGTACGATTTTCGCAATATCTTTAGCGGTATTTTTCAGAGACACAGTGAACATGTCGTAAATGATGAGACTTAGCCCTTGTCGACCATCTCTCGCACAACGGCCTGCCTCTTGCCAGTAAGAAAGTACAGATTTAGGGCATCCAATATGTACAACCAAGTCTACGTCCCGTATGTCTAGACCCATACCCAAAGCAACTGTAGCAATCACACATCGGATCCTACTTTCTTTCAGTTTGAATTCTTTTAAAATTCTATCTTTTGAGTCTTGGTGTGTACTTTTATGGAACATTTCTATTAATATATTATTTGGGTCCTTGATGCCATCAATGTATGCCTTTAGTCCAAGACAGTCCTTTAGTGTGCAAAATATTTCGGATACTCTATCGATTGATCTGCAATACACAATAATTTTTTTTGATGCAATACCACGAATGCGTAGATGATCAATCAGCCATTTGAGACTTTCATCATAATCAGATGTTACTCTTTTATAGAATTGTATATAGATATTAGCTCTGTCGGGACTCTTGAACACGATGTCTGTACACTCATCAGATAACTGTAAATACTTAAAAATGTCGGCTTTTACTTCTTTTGTGGATGTTGCAGTCAAGGCCATTACAGGAACATCAAAAAAACTTCTAAGCTCAAAAAGTCTTTGGTATTCTTTTCTAAAACTCTCCCCCCATTCAGACACACAATGTGCTTCATCAATTGCAATTAATTTAAGTTTTTTTTGCCACGAATCTGACATAAAAACACTTCTCCATTGCGGCATCAATGCTGATTCCGGAGAGGAAAACACAAAAGAGAATTGTCCTTCTTTAATACCTACAAAATAATAAATGATTTCGTTGTCGCAGTACTAGTATATAGTGTTATATGAAAGACAACATAATAAGCCTATATGTTTTTTTCTATAAAACATATAGGTTAAATATGGGCGTTGACCTCCAGGCAACACTTTTCTCCCGATTTTAAAAAAAATATTCCCTCTACCTTCTTTCATCTATATAAGATTAGACTTAAAAACAGATTTACTGGCAAAATAGAGAATGGAAACGTGGGAAACAAATATCAGGTGTCAATTGAAAGGAACAAAGATGCAAATTACAGCAATGAATTAAAAATTAAAGGGAAAAAGGGGATTCCTCCTTTTAATTAGTCAACTCCCATATACATTAATGGCATCATTTCTCGAGATTAATATATCCACGAAAAAGACTTTTATAGCTGATTATGCGGTATGGGGATTGCTCATTGTTGAAGGCTGTACAGTGACCTATAGTGGTTAATTTTTGTGTCATTTGGCATTCATACCACCATCTTCTTTTTTATATTGCATGCAAGGTTTCAAAAGTTATTTTACCTACCTAAAATATCCTTGTCCATATCAGAGCCAATTTTTGTACATCTAAAGTTGAAGCCTCGAAGACTGGATATTTGGTCGCCTATTAAAGATGTGAGCGGAGATACCACTAACGTGATCATAGACTCATCAGATAGAATAGTTGGAAGAACGATGCAAAGTGTTTTACCATAGCCTGTTGGGAGGAGTCCTAAAACATTTCGTCCATTTATAACTGCCAAAGCTACTTCAATTTGCTCATCTTTAACCTCAAATTTCATGTTGTATTCAGACTTCAGTGAATTGAACTTTTCTTTTGCACGGATTGCGTCTATCGTTTGCCAACTTTTTATTAACAAAACTCTGACGTGTCAGTTTGGCGTGTTTTCTTTTGTCGCGTTATTACGTTATTACATGCTGAAAAATGTCTTGCGCAAATTGTAACAAAGTATTCATAAAAAAGCCAAACCATTCAGGTTATTACAGATATTCGTTGGAAAACTTGTTACCCTGTGGTGATGAAAGTGCTAGAAACATTCTCGTCAACATTACAGGATCTCAGTTAACACCAGTTCCAAATAAACGACAAGGACTACTTTTATGCCCGGAATGTTGGTCAAAGTTAAATGATACAGCAAAATATCAAAAAGCTGTAAACGAGTTTTGGAAAAGAACTGACAATGATACCTAAATTGCTCAGAAAAGAAGGTTGAAAAATTTGGTCGGATTAGGAGTCCTTTGCAGGTATGTGAAATATTCCATATCGACATTATTAAGGATGCATTTGTACACATTTCCAACCCTTTTAATACATGGAAATCATTAGGTCATGATATAAAGACATAGATATCTGTAACATATATATATATATATAATCGCGTCTAAAAGAGGGACAAAAGATGCCAAAGGGGCAGTCAAACTCATAAATCGAAAATAAACTGACAACGCCATGGCTAAAAAAGGAAAAGACAAACAGACAAATAACAGCTTACAAGGCACAACATATAAAACTAAAGACGTAGCAACACGAACCCCACCAAAACTAAATAACAGCCCAACAATGTTAGATAGGCTGTTAAAAATCTAGCATCTCTCTCTCTCTCTCTCTCTCTCTCTCTCTCTCTCTCTCTCTCTCTCTCTGATCTGATCAGCTATTATCTTATCTTTCTCTCTGTTATCTTATCTGATCTGATCTTGTATTATCTATCTGTTATCTTGTCTATTCCTGTTGGTCGGCCGGACGATTCGTCTCTCTCTTTCTCTCTCTCTCTCTCTCTCTCTCATCTGTTCAGCTGTTATCTTATCTTTCTCTCTGTTATCTTATCTGATCTGATCTTGTATTATCTATCTGTTATCTTATCTATTCCTGTTGGTCGGCCGGACGATTCGTCGATCTCTCTCTCTCTCATCTGTTCAGCTGTTATCTTTCTCTCTGTTATCTTATCTGATCTGATCTTGTATTATCTATCTGTTATCTTATCTATTCCTGTTGGTCGGCCGGACGATTCGTCTCTCTCTCTCTCTCTCTCTCTCTCTTTCTCTTATCTGATCAGCTGTTATTTTATCTGATCTGATCTTGTATTATCTATCTGTTATCTTATCTATTCCTGTTGGTCGGCCGGACGATTCGTCGATCTCTCTATCTCTCTCTCATCTGATCAGCTGTTATCTTATCTGATCTGATCTTGTATTATCTATCTGTTATCTTATCTATTCCTCTTGGCTCTCTCTCTCTCTCTCATCTTATCTTTCTCTCTGTTATCTGATCGGATCTTGTATTATCTATCTGTTATCTTATCTATTCCTGTTGGTCGGCTGGACGATCAAAATAAATATGCTATTTTTCCTTTCTTTCTAACAGAAAAGGAAATCAAGTAAAAGTCTATTTACCAAGAAAGGGACGCAGGCTACAAAATGGGACCATATCATAACCGCCATTAGAGCAAGACAATACCGTAGAGCAATAAAAGGAATGTATGGAGCAACTAAAGGATCGAAAAGGAGTTTCATTGAAATAACCAAGCAGATTGTTCGAAAAGAAATTTCTGAACTGCTTCATAGCGATACTGGAAATTCTTTCCCTCTATTTCAAAAAGTTAATATACCAAATTTAGAAACTTTCTCATGGGACGAGGCCCTTACTAAGCTCCAAGATTCATGCCCTCTGTTATATAATGCCCTGAAAGGTGCTATGACATCAAAACAATGTGAAAATAGTTTGGTTAAAGGTAAATACGTAAATTTGAAACCAAAGATCGGCACTGTAGCTGCTCTAATCTTGCATGCCAAAGCTCCACGTAAAGCAAGTTTTTTGCCAACATTGTTCTCAATCCAGTTTTGGAGAGGTGGTTTGAAACGAGAATTGATAAAACAACTAGCTCATACTGGCATCTGCAAAGGTTACGATACAACTCTTGTAGCAGTGGATAACATATCTTCAGATTTTGATTCAGCTGCAGTAGTTTGCAAAGAGAAAATTGAGGGACAGTTTCGGAACGCGCCAGTAGCCGAATTGCGGCAACACGAAGCAGCTAATCCGGATTTAAGATTTGCTATGGCTGCTACAATGCAAAACATTGAAGATGAGATTGTTGAACCTTCATCAAGTACCGAAAATATCAATAATGACAATCTCGATGACAATCGCGATGACACAATACCATATGGACTTGGTGAATCTGATTCCGATGATGGTGATGATCACGAAATTTTGGAAGAAAGTTCGGATGACTCAAATGTAATACCTGTAGATGAAGACCTGAGCTTATCTGATGAAGATATTGCCGAAATTGACAGCGAAACTGAGGAAGTAGAAGAACAAGAAATAGCACATCCTGGATTTACCATGTGTTGGGATAATGTAGGAAAAAAGGTCACTACAAGAAATCCGTCTGAAGATAAGAAGAACATGTACTTCAATATGGCGCTCGGGTACATAGGAGTAAACAGAGTTCAAACAACGCATCTTGATTGGGAAGTTAGTTGTGAATGAAAGAAGGCCGTAAATTTATCTCCTGGTATTTTTGTTCCCAACGCTAAAGACACCGAAAATCTGGAAAATAGAATGAAAGTAATCGTATCCAGAATAATCACAAGACATTTGCGCTGGTTCAATAGACATTTAGGTGACTGCACCACTCCACATATTCTGCATGAGTACTCTAAAGAATCTTCAGAAAGAAGTATATTGATAAACCTTGGGGTTTTTGATGTAGACCCATCATCCACTCAAGGGGCAATCACAATTTACGAAAACTTACAGCGACATATCCCATCTGTACGAGAAAAGCCATATACTGCTATAGTATTCGGTGACGGTTTAAGCTGCGAAAGAGGAAATGATGCTCACTGTGCCTGGTGTAACGGTCTGAACCCATGGGAGCGTTTAGAAGGTTGTGAGCCTGCTGTTCAAGAATTTCATAAGGAAATGCTGCTGCTGCAGGATTACTATGACGAATTCTTCAAAGGGTCAAGCGCGGCAGATAGAGGCACCCTAAGCCATCTAAAAAATATTTTTAATTACAGGCAAGTGAAATCAGATATATCTGACAACTTTAATCACGCATGGGAATTAATGTGCCTTACCACGGAGGGGTACGTTTGTCTTCTTGCAATGAATTTATTAGACATGAAAAGCGCTAATGACAGACCCAACTCTGCTCCAGAACAAATTGAAAATTCGTCAAACGATGACAGAGCCCAGTACCTTCATTCTGTATCAACAGCAATTGTCAAAGAATTATGGCATCATTTAGATCTGGACCCCCTTCAATTTGATGACAATTCAGAACCAGACCGCTATTGTTGCGGAGAGGAAACTGAAGAAGATGTAATTTTGTGTGGAGCGGGGCGAAACTGTTCACATGGAGAACTGTTCCATTATACTTGCGTTGGTTTGGATCCGGATGACTTTCCAAATAACTGGTTCTGCAGTGATGCATGTAAGAATCATCAAGATATATATCCGTATTGCACTTGTCAGCAAGATCTAGGAAACGATGAGCCCATGATTGGCTGCAGTGCTGGATCTAGATGTACTGGTCAGGAATGGTATCATTTGAAATGTATAACTATGACAGCCGACAGTTTACCAGAAGGGGATTGGTTCTGTAAAGCAGCTTGTAAGAAGGCAAAAAAGGGCAAACCAAAGAGGAAATCAAAATCAGCAAGCAAAACCGACCATTCTCCTAATTCTGATTTCAAATGCAACTACAGCAGAGCTATTGCTTGGGTTGGTCTAAATCTTCTTTGCCGTCGGGATGCTGTAAGAGAGGCTGATGGTGAGGCTATGCTAACACATTGGAAATTCGACCTTATTGATTTCTTCTCAACGAAACACCCAAAATATTTGATTCTGGCACACCGTTTGTTGATCTCTGTGAATGGATGGCTCCCCGATTTTATGAATGAAATTTTGAATAGGCTTTTTAATGACATTCTAGATGCTGCTAAAGGGAGGTATACAAAAACCACAATCCAACGATGTGGCCAGATTGTAGGTCCACTCGGCGAGGCGCTTGATTCTGTGTTTGATTCCCAAATTATAGAGAAAGAGTTGTATAGACACCGAAGAAGGGAATCAAACAGAGACAAAAATGTTGAAAGAATGATCACCTTTCTTCAAGGAGACGACCTTTTCTCTACAATCAACGGACGGCATCATAGAGCTTCTGATCCATTTGTTCATAATGAGAATCCAAAGTTCCCCGGAAAGTTTCAACCAAAAATGAAACAATTATCAAAGAGACTTGATAAACGACGAAGAGTGATAGTCGATGCGTAGAATGTACTTACAATTTCAAGACTGGGGAGGTTTTTTTTATTGTCAAAATGATCTGCATATTAATTGCTTCTAAAAGACTTTTTTAAATTATTGATTAAGATACGACCAACAAATTTCTATTTGATTTGAATTTTTTCAGTTTTTTTGGCATTAAGTTTTGTCCTGAATATGTACGAAATACTTGCAACCGGACTTTAAGTACAAACAACTATTTTTTTGTTATCTTTATTTGAATAATTATAGATATCAAACATGTCTAATTAAATATATGCTACTTCGTGTATGTTATACATGAAATATTTGCGACTTGACTACTAGTAATGGAGCAAATCAATCTATTTAATTTTCGTGAGAAAACTTTTCTACGATCCCACCATAGTCTGCAGTTGAAGACCGTAAGGCTTTTAGCGGGAAATCACACGTGGCATTCTTTTTACAAAAAATGTCTCAACACGCAGTGCGTAAGCAATTAGACAGGTTTGATGATGATTTTCAGAAGAAAATTGGTGGTCACCAACGTCGGGAAGCCTTTCTTTTAACTGACAGTAAAGGGAATTATCTATTGAGGAGTGTACAGCGCGATGAGAAGATTATTAATTTTGTTGCGAAAAGGGGGGCTACAAGTAGTAACACCAAATTTGTCGAAGAACTTGTTGGTCGTATTGCAAGTTGTGAGTCGGAAAGGCCGTTAGTTATGGTTTGGCTTGGAACTTGCGAGTTCACAAAAATGGGAGCTCACCGATACATTTCGATCAATTTGTCTGAAACTATAGATGGCGTAATTGAAAGACTGGTATCTATAAAGACAAAAATACTAGAGGTAAAGTCGTCGGCTGAGGTCATTTTTTGTCGTGTCCAATCTTTTCTGTCAGACAGCGGAATGAATACCAAGGACACGCCATTCCAGAAACGTTTGCAGACGAGGACATCAAGCTTCAGTAAATTATTGAAACTTTTAATACTAAATTGGACTCTTTAAATTCCACTACTTCGGGACCAAAATTTTCGTTAGATCTACTAAAATCGAGCAGAGTACGTCGGGGTCGCAGTAGAAGAAATATCCAAACTCATATAACATATAATTTTAAAGATTTGTATTTAGATGGAATTCACCCAATTGAAATTTTAGCGAAACTTTGGCTTAGAAAATTGCAGATTTTGGTGCTTGATAAATGTTTTTAACCAGTTTGATAAATTATTTCCCCCCATTCTTGAAATTATTTTGTACATTTCCGTTAAACTGACAACGACACAGATTGTATATCTAGAAGACACTATATTTGAAATATCGGTGAATGGAGATTGCTTCGCTCGCCGAATTTCTGATAATAAATGAATTGGCTTTGTTAAGAACTACGTCATGATGTCTATGTCGCAATAGAAAACAATTAAAGAAAAAGAATGTTAACTACAATAAAAGAGAAAGAGAGAAATAGAAATGGACCAATAAATTACAAATTTATTTACAACATATGCTTATATACGATAAAAGAAGATTATCTCGCTCGCTAAATGAAATCAGAGGGAGAATTTCAGAAAAACTTTCCGAAACTATTTTTAGAAACAATACAGAATGATTTTACTATACGGTGAATGAAGATTGCTTCGCTCGCCGAATGAAATCAGAGGGAGAATTTCAGAAAAACTTTCCGAAACTATTTTGAGAAACAATACAGAATGTTTTTACTATACGGTGAATGAAGATTGCTTCGCTCGCCGAATGAAATTAGAGGAGAATTTCAGAAAACTTTCCGAAACTATTTTGAGAAACAATACAGAATGTTTTACTATACGGTGAATGAAGATTGCTTCGCTCACCGAATGAAATCAGAGGGAGAATTTCAGAAAAACTTTCCGAAACTATTTTGAGAAACAATACAGAATGTTTTACTATACGGTGAATGAAGATTGCTTCGCTCGCCGAATGAAATCAGAGGGAGAATTTCAGAAAAACTTTCCGAAACTATTTTGAGAAACAATACAGAATGTTTTTACTATACGGTGAATGAAGATTGCTTCGCTCACCGAATGAAATCAGAGGGAGAATTTCAGAAAAACTTTCCGAAACTATTTTGAGAAACAATACAGAATGTTTTTACTATACGGTGAATGAAGATTGCTTCGCTCGCCGAATGAAATCAGAGGGAGAATTTCAGAAAAACTTTCCGAAACTATTTTGAGAAACAATACAGAATGTTTTTACTATACGGTGAATGAAGATTGCTTCGCTCGCCGAATGAAATCAGAGGGAGAATTTCAGAAAAACTTTCCGAAACTATTTTGAGAAACAATACAGAATGTTTTTACTATACGGTGAATGAAGATTGTTTCGCTCACCGAATGACATTACCAGTGAGACATTTATTGAAACTTCAAGCCAAATGACTGAGGAACAATACAACATTTTTGAAGATAACTGACACGTGTATTGAACTTTGCAGAAATGTCCATATAACAAATTTTATATCATATATTTGTGAAGCAATCAAGAGACTGCCAAATGAAAATATTAGTTGAAATTACTAAGGTATACATAATAATTATATACACTTTAAGAAAACAATTTTATTTTTATTTTTCAACGTTTCCCTTTATGAAGGTTCTGAAACCTAATTCTAGAGGGGAGGGGGTAACGTTTTTCTTTAAAACATATTAATTACCTTAGAAAACAAAATAAATAAATAAGTTTTTATCAATGAGAGAGAGAAATATTGAGAGTTTTTGCGATTAAAATTAAAAAAAAAAACTATTCAATGATTGATCATGATGTGGAATGAAAAATTAACTCCTCTCCTTCAAGGATAGATTATCGTTTCATAAAAATGCTAATAAGAATTTTCTTTTTGTCTTTTTGAAACAAACGGTATTCTATTCTGTATCTTAAAGCTATAAATTGCGTTTAAAAAACATTGAAATCTATCGTCGTTTAACGATGTCATAAGTTCGTTTTTCTCATGTAGATTTTATATTCCGAAAATTATTCAAATCACGGCGCCATGTTTAAACTGGTGTTATTGAGCTCCGACTCGAGAATAAAATTTTCTTGAAGTGATGGATTAATTATTTCTTTAGCACAAGTAAGTAATTTTTTTAATAGTTTTCGTGCTTAAGTTATTTTAAATGTTATTTGGTTCGTAAAATATTTGACATAGAAAGACGATTGAAGCAATTTTGTTCCGACATGAAATCATGTCGGAAAGTGCTAAAGGAATTTAACGCATTCCGATATGACTTCGCATTCAGAAAAAATAAAAAATGAAAATATCAGTATAAAAACGTTAAAAATTGAATAAGACTGCGAAGTCATATGTTATAGGACTACAAAATCTGTTGATATGTTACGGAATCCATTATTCCAGTGAACACACAGCAATCAGTTCGACCTCTGTATGAAATGCCTGCCCAAATATGTACCTGAAAATACCGGTAAGACATTACATTTTAATTTAAACATGTAAAAGGCCATGAAGGCTGAAGGGTTTTTATAATTTAATATTTCCCATACATTCTTTTAGCTGAATAGTTTTCTAAACTACACATGTATGTCAATATATTTACATGTGTTTTTATTACTTGCATTTATATTTATAACATGTACAGTACGCACAAAGAGTGTGTAATCGCGAACTCTAATCACCGATTTCGGAGTGTAGCGGTGTGACACCGCGAATCACGGATTATACTCCCAATTTCCTCCAAAGATTCTCTCCCAACACCGCGTGGCTGTTAATTGGTTTATTGCCCATCGGATGTACTGAAGATTAATGACGCGTGACAACATAATCGGATTAGCCAGATTTATTACCTATGTACAATTAATCGATCTTGATTGCACCTGTGTGCTTTAAAACACGGTATTAAAATGTCCTTTCTTTGACAGATAAAAATGTGACATTATCATTCAAAATAAGATAATTATTCTTGTATGTTTTTGTCCCATGTCATTGTCATTTGAAATAAAACGTACCAACGAATAAACATACAAATAAAACACTTATTTTGTATTTTTATTATAGTCCGGTCAGGTCATAATTTGTGTTTTTTCAACAAAGACGATCTTACCACAATTAGTATCTATTATGACCTACTCAGTGAGCAATATCCGGTTCATTAATTGTTCAATATATAAAAATCAACTGGCTTGAAACAAAATGTTGTTTTAACGGTAATTTGTCCAATCTTAACCCAAGAGTTAATTTATCGGATCAACAAGTGAACTCTGTTACTTTCAATTTATTTTGCAATGTAAAATATTGTTTCACTACCTCCGGTACATTACCGACTTGAATTATTTGAATTCAGAAAAGAAACTGTAAAGTGACAACTCTGTTGAACGAAGGGAAAACGTTTTGTATGCAATGTGCCCTATATTCATAAAAACACAACACTAAGAGACATTCCCCGCCCAGACACAACACAATAATCACAACCTAATTAATTATATGAAGAAGAAAAAATCATGTGTTGTTTATCTCTGTTATGATCTGTTATTGATCCTTTATTATTTAAAATAAAATTGGATGGGCGCAATCCGTATTTTACTGCTCGTTAAAAGTTCTTGTCGAAATAAAAAAAAAGAAGTATTTCAACAATTACTATAGAATATTAAAATGAAACTATATCGTGAAAGAAACACGTGAACAAAATAATGTGGATCGGATTTTAACGATCTGCACATTTTCACAGAGGATCTCTACCAACGCCCAACAGGAACTGAACGACATGCATCGTGTTTTCATCTACCATTAATGTATATTGTTGACCATGGACGTATAAATAATGTCCAGGTTTACGTTCTGTGCTGACTGAGAAACGTAAAAATAAAAGGCTGGTGTTCGTTTATTCAGAAAAGGATTATATTTTAGATTCCGGTTAATCAATTGTAAAAGGACCTTCTAGAGCCTCAATCTTAACGCACACAAATGTCAATCATTACAAAGCAAATTTAAACCCTGAATGAATTTTCCCACGGTCATCCAGAAAGGTCACCTGAGTTTACTGTTACGTGATAATATTTCCCGCCAAATAAAAATCTCTTGGACAAAATTGATGTCACTATTTTTAGCATTCAATATTGTGAGCGAAGTCAAGTTCAAAATTCAACCACGCACTGTTGATCACAGAAATGTGTATCGTCTTCCCACGGCAATTAATTCCTTTAAAAATATTTAAAGATCACTGTCCTAAATACAACACAAAGTTTACATTCATTGTGCGTAAATGAATATTATGCAACGACGAGTTGATGTAGCTATAGAAGTATTCCTGTTGTAGCCGAAATGTATTTATTTATGCTAACAAATCGTAAAGAGAAAATGCCGTAGACTTATTAAGCATAACGAATGGTGAATAGTATTTTCTTTTTTACTTGCATATACAAGTTTTGAGACACGTAATTTTCTTTAAACTGCTCACATTTTATATTCAGCGTTAGTTTCCGTTTATTTTTACGCAAGTATGTCTCTTTTCGTAAGTAATATAATTTACCGATAAAAAAACGAGGTCAAAATCAAGTATAGTTTTTTTTATAAAACTTTAATGCAATTGAAAGAATTAACAACAACATTTTGCTTTTAAATCTTTTATTTTTCAAGCAATTATGTAATCGTAAAATGAAAATGGCGTAGACTTATTAGCATAACGAATAGTGAATAATATTTTCTTTTTACTTGTATACAAAACTTTGAGACGTGTAATTTTCTTCAAACTGCCCACATTTATTCAGCGTTAGTCTCCGTTTATTTTACACAATTATATCTCTTTTGTAAATTAAACATTTATCTACTGACAAAAACCGAGGTCAAAATCAAATATAGTTGTTTTAAATAAAACTAATTTTAAATGTACAGTGTAATTGAAAGAATTTACAATAACGTTTTGCTTTTTAATCTTTTATTTGTTTCAAGCAATCAGATATATAACCTGATTATCAATAGACAGGAAATACAACTGTTTAATTACATTAGAAATCTCACATACCTTGACTGTCGTGTGCCGGCATAGATCAGAAGGATTAGGGCAATTAATTACCTGGTGTGACACCGCGTCACACCGGACTGGGAGAGATGTCGCTAATACAATAAACAAAAGGTAGCGAATTTACGCGGAAGTCGGAGGGAATACTCCCAAATTTCTCCGATAATTTAGGGAGGGATGTCGGAGTTTCCTGGTGTCACACCAGGAATAATTGCGGTGTATGGAGTTTGGGATTACAAACTCTCTGTGTGTACTGTATAACATGTATAAACATGATAAAGGCACTGCTTAAATAAGGTTTTGAATGTTCATAAAACAGAACCAAATTATATTCAATTTACATTATTCTAATTTATGCACCACACAGTTAAATCTCACTAGGAATCCTTTCATCTTTTCTTTATAAAAATAACATTGTATTTTTTCAAATTCTGTTTTTAATCATATTCAATGATGGCAAGATAATTTCAACAACATGGGCAAGTGTACCCTACTCTTTACTCCAATATATATGGTATATATATATTGCCAATGAAAGATTCAACATGTTCAACCGAATGAATATTTATGGTGCCAATATTAATATAAATAGTGTCATTGAAGGCGTTTAAGGTCTATTTTATTAAACCATAACCATGATAAAAGAGGGACGAAAGATACCAGAGGGACAGTCAAACTCATAGATCGAAAACAAACTGACAATGCCATGGACAAAAATAAAAAGACAAACAGACAAATAATAGTACAGAATGACAGATGACACAACATAGAAAACTAAAGACTAAGCAACACGAACATCACCAAAAACAGGGGGTGATCTCAGGTGCTCCGGAAGGGTAAGCAGATCCTGCTCCACATGTGGTACCCGTCGATAACAGTACACACAGGTACAGGTCTCTAATTAATGAATTTATTTGATTTTTAAACATTTTTCCATGAACATTGTAACTGCCTACCTAGGGGTCTGTTTTACTTTTTACCCTAATCTTTAAATTAACTTGTTTGAACCAGAATGTTATCTACATTGTATCTTCCCGTCAAGGAATGGACTAGTTTTTGAGTGTATACATGTATATACCCCAGCGTAAGTGATAGTGTACTGTGTTTTATCTAAAGCAATTTAGCATGGCACGACGCCATGCCCTTTTTTCTTCTGAAAATCGAATGCCAAAAAATTGTGTCCTTGTAAAAAAATACTATGCCCTTATTAAGTTCTAGATAAAACACTTAAGTCAACGGTTACGCATCATTATTCTGACAGGTTTCAGGGTATCAGGGTAAAATAAAATTCACCTGTCTGTCTGTATTATTATGTATACATAAAAAGAGAAGATGTGGTATGATTGCCAATGAGACAACTCTCCACAAGAGACCAAAATGACACAGAAATTACAAAATTGATATTTGAAGAAATAACTCTGTGTATATATATATATATATATATATATATATATATATATATATATATATATATATATATATATATATATATATATATATATATATATATATATATATATATATATATATATATATTACATAGGTAGTTCGAATACTTTCTATATACTCAATTCGAAATCTGTTGTCGGACTAATGGGATGTCACCAAGTGAACAGCTTAAACTTTAGTTGAATGTTGAATGAAGTATATATTTATAATACCTTGTAAGAATGATTTGGCTTCTGTTTTTTTTTGCTGGAACACGCTGTAGCCTGTAGGTTTGATGTTGGCTGGTAGAAGAACAATTTGCCATTGGAGCTCATCTCAATTGTTGATTCATCAGTGAATATTACATCTTCAAAAGTATCTTTTCTTTCGAGTGCAGCAAGACACCACTGGAGCTTTTCAATTTATTCTGATGACTGATCAATTGGCAATACTTTACTCTCTGTGTTGTCGAACCAAGCTTTCTCCGAATTTTGCTGACACAACTAGATGAAAGTTTTAGTCCAAACAAAGCCATTATTTTGTCCCTCAACGCTCTTGATGTCAGTTCACAATTTTTGGACAACCACAAATTCATCATCTGTCTATGAAAGTTTGTAATATTTCCATTCCGGCGACGCTTTGGAAGGTCTGTAACTGATCCTGACCGCTTGAATCTATCTAGAAACTTGCGTATTGCTTGTCTAGATGTCTTAATGTTATGAGTTTTTTCCAGAACACGTTGAATGCTAACTGTTGACAAAAGTGCTGCTGCGTATTGCAAAATTAAATGTCTCACTTGTATTGATAATCGTCTTACGCTCTCTATCGCCATATTGTTTATCATGTTTATGTTTACAATCCGAAAAATTAAAATAAACCGAACTTCGGTGTCAACCAATGAAATGTCGTACACCATTCATTCACACCATTCCCGATCGCACGTTACACAATCACACCATTCCTCATACACCATTACACCATTCCCCTTACACCATATACCATAGCACCATACACCATCTACCATTGCACCATATGCCATACACCATTACACCATACACGTTTTTTTTATAAGTTTACACCATCCAAGGGCTGTACAACTTTTCTTGTTAATATGTTATATGTGTATACGATATTTCTTGTATTGCCTTTATATGTTTTTGATATCAAATTTGTGTACATTTTTTTAATCTTATACCACGGTAGATTTTCGCATACAAATAGTTTGTTGAGTTTCCAGTTTAAAGCGACGATTTTTTTTAAATATATCATTCAATATAGGAAATAATTGAGGTCATTTCTTAACGGAATAGGTATTTGCATTTCAATGTATTTTCCTTGTCGAAAATGTGTATACTTTATTTCAGTTGTAAATATGTATCAGGGATGTTGAAACTATAAGTATGAAAGTTTTATAAGCAGCCATTACAATGTAAAACCTTAAAGGATAATAGCTAAATATTTTCGATTAAAAACAAAGGAGGTGATGTTTTAATATGATTTTATGAATATCGTATTATGTTCTCTGTTTTAATGTTCCGATTTGGAATGATATATAGTTTATTAACACATTTAAATTTGATTTTTTGTTTGTTTGGAGTGCAAACATATATATTTTTTTCTTTAAAAATAACCTTCAATTTAAAAACTTTCCATCAACCTTAAAAACCCAAATATTAACAAATAATACAATACAACTTCTACTCCATCATTTTTACAACCACTCGGTCGATGCCACTTCAGGAGATATTTCGTCCTCGAGGGTATCACAAGCCCTGTAATCAGGACTTTTGTGTTGACTAGAAATAGCATTGATATATATGTTCGTTTTTCTGTTAATTTGTTGTATGTAATGTATTGAATCATTCGATACACTTAAGCATCCTACCCCTACGTATAGATTTCCTAAGTCGTAATTAGCACAACTTTTCGAAATTGTGGTTGTTAAATCTCTACAACTTCGTATTTCATTTAATTAATTCAAGCGCTACTGATGAGTCTTATCACATTAACCTAAACATGGTAATACATTCAAGTATTTATTTTATTTCTACTAACTTTGATTATGATCAATTAAATTATACTTAATATGTACTGCTATTCATTAAAAATAATGGGTCATCCTATCTCTGTACTTAAATTCTATCATTGAACAAGGTCATACTTTTCACTGAATGTTTATTACATAATAACACTTAATCCATTTGATGTGTACTGATTGATAACGAAACTGCGAGTAATCTAAGATTAGTACTCTGTGTCTTTTGTCTTTATGTTAGTTTATGTTGTGTGTCGTACCGATCTGATGAGTTCAACTATTTCCAACTAATTTTAACTGGTTTTCCCCATGTTGTGTTGTTATATAACGGTCTACGTTAGGGGCCTATAGTTCCGTGGGTGTCGTTGGTTGCTGTCCATCGAATTTATTTTTCGTTTATTGTGCTGTCATAAAACAGGCCGGTTGTATTTTTCGTTTTGAGTGTTAAACATTTATGTTGACGCTTTTATAGCTGACTCTACAGTATGAGTCTTGCTCTTTTTTGAAGCCGTACGGTAGCTTATAATTGGGTTAATCAGATTCATTCGGACTTTGTTTGATATTGTATTTGTATTGGTAATCTTTCCACTTAATCTTATTTCATATATCGCCTAAAATTAATTGAAACATTTTTATTTATTAGAGTGATCTTAACTTCTTACATTCGGAAATTACTATTAGGAAAAATAGATTTCAGTGGAAAGAGGCTTTTAGAATAAAAAGTACTACTAAATAGTCACAATTACCGACAATAATAGCCTTTTTTCATATTCTGAATAAAAGAAATCCTGTGTTTGTAAGTGATGTAACATTTTATTACTATATATATATAGAAAATAGAAAATATATGATCCCATGACTTTTACAGGTGCATTATGGGTGGTCAAAAACGTCTGACATTCCCACAAAAAAATGTGGCAAATTTTCAGCAACTCAGCTCAACTTATAGAACAAATTGTTCTGATTCCGATGTTAATTATTTAACAATAAAACTCTAATCTTACTAAAGAGACTTTCCGGAAGAAAAGAAATATACATCTGATATAACAAGAAATCACAATGACCCACCATTGTTCTTCTCTATGTCATGTTTCCTTTACCAAATTGGCTGCATCAATATATCTTCATTTGATACATTCATACCTTTATTATGTTTATATCGCACTTGCGGATATATAAAGAGCAAATGTAAGTTCGCTAGTAAATATCGTTTATAATTATTAATACCATATATAATACATATCTCTATGAACAAACGGTTAAATTGTAGTTCAACAAACGTTGATTTCAACTAGGTATAATTGGATAATTAACAGATCTTAATTGCGACACAAATCAATTAGTTTGTTGACGAGTAGATAAACTGTTTTTTTCTTTTGTGTGTTTTGTGGTTATATCAAATGTGTCAGCGTTGTCCTTTGTTTAGTCTCTGTGTCAACTTTTTTTCCGTGTAATAAAAAATCGGCTTCCCTTTTTTTGAATTATAATATTATCTCCAATACATGATAGCAGGTGTATGGTACACATATCTTATGTAACACATGTTGTTTTGCTTTGTTGTCAAAAAACATTTGTGACTTAAATTCTGTCTAGATCTATAATGTGGGCTGAATGGGTCTATATTTCCGTATTTGTTAATTGTTGATTTTTTTTTTCACTTTTTCTTTTTAATTTTGCCCTTTATTCTTTTTTTTATATATTTTTTAGTACCGTGTTATTCTCTATTCATTATTTGATGGTCGTTCATTCTTTGTTTTTTATTTTTGTTTCACAAATTTGGTACCATATTACCTATTCTATAAAATCCATCCAGACCCTCAAGAATAACGTGGAAAAGATGTGAATAACCATTCAAAGGTGTAAAAGATCTATAATGAGGGGGTGGATGAGTTTGTTTCTCTATACGTTAATTGTATCTTTTTTTTACTTTTCTGTTTCTAAATTGCCCTTTATTGTTTAATTGTAATACTGTAGCACCCCATTATTCACTATATCTTATTTAATGGCCGTTTCTTCTGTGTTCTTTTTTATCCAATCTTGGAACAATATCCCCTATTCTGAAATACAATCCAGATCCTTTAGAATAACGTGGACAAGATGTGAACTACCAATCAAACGTGTCTAGTTGTGGCAGACTTAGATTTATACATAGATAGCTGTAATGTCTAGTACTAATATGCAAATGACAATATAGTTTGGTATATTCTTGTAAGTAGCTAGACACATTCTTGACATGGTTTAAATCAATTTAATTGTTCGTGTAAAACCGTTATTTTTCTGATACATGATAATTTATATTGCAACTTTAACTCAACATTTTCAATGTCGATAATGACGATTAAAACTTGACCATCCTACACTCTGGGGAAGTGGAAGAATTTTGTAATTCACGACTTCGAATCAAATATTATCAATGAACGGTATAAAGAGTATTTGTTTTGCTACCTTACTTGATCGAGCATTTGCATGACATAATTTTATTTTTAAATGCGTCATGCTTTTTTCATATCCGTCGTCGGACATCATGTGATTCAAAAAGAGGTGTTACTCAAAACGAGTTTATTTACTGATAAATATTACCATCTAAGGTTTCTTGAAAAAAAATTGCTTGATTGATTTCTATGTTAGATGTTTTGCATATTCTACCTTGGTCTACATCTAGAAATTTTTTTCAGAAAGTACTATTGGCATCCCTTCAACTGGTTCCAAATTCTGTTAAATTTCAATGATATATGCAAAAAAAAAAAAAAAACATACTCATAAGTGTGTATGCCAGATGCACGTTTCTTCTACAAAAAACTCATCAGTGACGCTTAGACTCCAAGTTCAAATTTTGTTTTTCAAAAAACATCTGAGTTAATCTTTTCCTTGGTAGAGCATTCTTATAATATTTCGAACAATTCAAAGTTTTGTAAACAGTTAATTTGGACATATAACAATAGCAATTATATGCTAAGATGTTTTACTATATAGATTTGGCTTTCTACAAATAGTGTAGACGTATACAACTATTATAGCCGAAACTATAGTTTCAAATCTTTAATATAATTAAAGATGTTATCTGCATTTTTAGTCCGTGTATTAAACATCAAAAGGTGTTGACATTTTTCCATTTGAATAAGGAAATTGTCATCAAATATTCTGTACTGAAAAAGTCACGAAACTGTGTTTCTCTTTGCAAAAATGTTAATTTGAATATTGTTAGGGCTGCTTTTTTACTGAACAATATTAGGTGTAACTTAAAAGTATGCATGCTACCTTGACTGAATTTAAAACTAAAGTGAACAAGTTCTTCCGAGAATCACTGGTTTTCAGATTAGTACATGGCATTTTATAGGTAATCGTGTCAGACAAAGTGATTTTTTATAAATGTGTGACATTTAATTGTTCATTTGATTATAAACACTAAAATGACAAAGTTGCTCTATTAATAATTCAGATCAGATGTTTTGTGATCAACTGTTTCTTTTCAGTTTCAGAAAATATTTTTAGAACGTACTATTACCAACTCTCACATTCGAAGAATATCAAATAAAGATCTACAAAATCTGGATAAATGTATATGGAGTTATTCATGTTGTTATTTTTTGGATGTTTTCCAGGAATATCATATATCTAACAAGTTGTAATGTGTATTATTGATATTATATAACTGAATCGACCCACCCCCGAAAGTAGTAAAAATCACCAAAGAAAAGTCTACATTAATCGAGATTACATACAATGTATATAAGCAATACAATAAATATTAACAGTGGTTTTATATACCGCCAAAATCACGTATAAAGTTAGAAAAAAAATGAAAATTGTACTTAATTAATTCTATGCGTCCCAAGCACTTTCTTGATTCGTTGTATTCAAATACACACATAATGAAGATTATAAGATGTATCAGTACCAAAACACGTGAAACACTAAATGACCTAATGAGACCTCAAATTAATAGCAAATCTATCTTACTTTGTTTCAGCGATATTTATAAAGGAATAAAACAGATTTCTTTTGTGTAGCTCATCATGTTTAATATCATTTACAACACAGATAATTACTCAGTGTACATATTGATGAACATATACTGTAAATATTTCCAGTTTTAGTACCTTTAATAACTATTAGCATGTCGTAACGTTCTATTGTATTGTTTATTTTTGTATGTCTCTGTCCTGAATGTTCTTCCATTTATTTGTATTGTAGTCCTGTCATGTAATGTTGTCATTTTATTGTTATATTTAACATTGCCATACAAGCGGGAGGTTTGGTTTGCCACAAAACCTGGTTCAACCCACCATTTTTTCTTAAAATGTCCTGTACCAAGTCAGGAAAATGGCAATTGTTATCTTATAGTTCGTTTCTGTGTGTGTTGCATCGTCGTTTTGTTTTTTGTTGCACTTTAGTGTTTTTGTTGTTTCGTTGTTTACCTCTTATATTTGATGTGTTTCCCTCAGTTTTAGTTTGTAATCCGGATTTGTTTTCTCTCAATCGATTGATGACTTTCGAACAGCGGTATACTACTGTTGCCTTTATTTAGATTGACTGTACTTATCTAAATCTTGACTCAATTTGTAAATCATGTGAAAGAGTTAAATCATGAGTATGTATTATGTCATAATTATTTTAAGCGTAATAAAATATAAGGTATCAGATGCCTTACTAAGGTTATTTATCTGTTTTTTATTCTGTTCAAAATGTGATCTTTTTAATTTTTTGTTATTACATACTACATATTGTATACTATGAGAAATCCTGACAGTAGCTCTATCTCAAAATTTGCAATTCATAAAATTAGGTTAAAAGCGATGAGGGGAGTTCTTTTAAAGTGTCTTATGATAATCGATAATGTTCAAAACAAAAAGTGGTGGACAGTTTTCCAAATTAAGGAGAATGATATGAATTATTCTGGACTATGCGGAAGTCAAAAAGTATGATTTACTTTTGATTTTTTAAGGACGATTTTGAAACTTAAAAATAAATCTTTTCAGTGACGGATATATTTTGACTAGCAAATTCTATGGTACCTTGACCCAATTTAAACGTAGCGTAAAAATTCTTTTAAAAATCCAAGTTTGACCTTCCATCATCGTTTTCAATCGTGTCGGACAAAACATGCAAAATGTGATTTAAATTTAGGTTTGACATTTAAATAGTTCATTTGGTTTTAAAACAAAAGATCACGAGTGACAGGACAAGGTTGTCTCATTATGTTCAAATTGATATGGTTCATTCCGGTCTATCAAGGATGTTGAAACTATTCATAGGAACGTACTATGAGCAGCCATTACAATGTAGAATCTCAAAGTGTACTATATAAAAAAAAAATCCGTTAAAAGCCATTGGCGTAATGTTTTGAAAAGATTTTATGAATATCATATTATGTTCTCTGTTTTAATGTCTAGAATTGGGATAATATACAGAACATTAATGCATCTAAACTTGAAAATTTTTATAGTTAGGATTGACAATATTTAAAAATATTACAACCTTCAATTCAAAAACTTTAATCAATCTATCACAACTACATATCAATACTATAATATAATATAATAATACTATTAGTTCACCTCGCGTTCAATGTTATGAGCCTGGCTTTTACAACCACTAAATCGATGCCACTTCCCGTGGATGTTTTGTCCTGGAGGGTATCACAAGCCCAGTGGTCATGATTCTTGTGTTGACGTGAAAAATATTGAGATACAGAATATTACCGCATTTAAATTTGATTTTTTTTTTTAGTTTGGAGTGACAATATTTCAAAAGAAAATAGAAATTTCAATTCAAAAACTTTCATCAACCTAATTAACTCAAATATTAATAAAAATACAATCCAACTACATCTACTACATCTACAACTAATACATACAGCTTACAAAATTTTCAATCTGGTAACTTAAATGAGTTTTTGCAATTAACTCCAATTCGGAGGGTATCACAAGCCCAGTAGTCAGGACTTTTCTGTTGAAGAGAAATATCATTGATACAAATGTATATTAATTTTTCTTTTAATGTACATGTTGAAATATTTGATACACTTGAATTTTTCTACCCGCCCGTATATATAATGAGCCTATGCCGTAATTTGAAAAAAGCATTAAAAAATTTCGCTTTTTTAAACACGCACCTGACGTATAAGTATTGAAACACGATCATCAACAATGATAGTATTTTACAAAACAAAACATTGTTTTTCTTTTTTGTGTTTTATGGTAATATCAATCTCATCAGCGTAGTCCTTTTTTTAATCTCTGTGTCCACATTATTTCTCTGTGATTAAGAATAAGTAAATAAAAGCAACAGTAGTATACCGCATTTCGAAAGTCATAAATCGATTGAGAGAAAACAAATCCGGTTTACAAACTAAAGCCGAGGGAAACACATCAACTTTAAGAGGAAAACAATGAAACAACAGAACACTGAAGTGCAACTAAAATAAACGACAATACAACATACATAGAAACGAACTATTAGATAACAACTGCCATATTCCTGACTTGGTACAGGACAAGAAAAAAATGGTGGGTTGAACCTTGTTTTATGGCTAGCCAAAACCTCCTCGCTTTATGGCAATGTTAAATATACCGTTAAAACGACATTACATGACGGGAATACAGTACAAATAAATGCAAGAACACCAAAGACAAGAGAGATACATAAATAAATAATATAAAAGTACCTTTCGACATGTTAACCACAAAATAACAACGAATAAATAAAATTAATTTAGAACAGTACACAAAAAGCTTAATAGAATTACGAATTGTGTGTCTGTCACACTAATGCATCAACGCCACAAAAAGTAACGTCACAGGTAAATTTCTAAAAAATGAATATAAATAAAGATTAGGTTTTGACGTATTTTATAACAATTACAAGAATATTAATAAAGAATTGTGTTAGTAAGAGTGCAACTAACTATGTCGGCCACCTATTTTGAAATATACAGTCCGTCAAAAGTTAAGCACCACCTAAATATAACTGGCAATAGAATTGTAACTATTGCGAAAATATTATTAATGTTTGGTGTTATCAATTGTCTTTAACATTCATAACAACCAAAAAGATTGAACTCCGATAAACCCGTCAAGCAATTTTTAATTAAAGGTCAACTGCACTTTTACAAATACGCTGTTTCGATACCTTTAAATCATCTTCCTACTATCACGCGTACAGGTGAAATTTGAACTTCATCAAGTCATTGTGTAATATGGCAAGGCGTATGTTATCTGTGGCTGAACGTTGGCAAGCAATTGTTATCTAAAATTACGGTAGGGGTACTAGGAGCAAAGGTAACCATTTCAATGATAATCACGCCGTCATTGTTAGACTTTTACAACGTCATGTTGACACAGGAGCTGTAAATGATAGACCAAGGTGCGGAAGACTCCGTTTAACTACCCTTCGAAATGACAGATTGCTTATTCGTTGTGCTAAAACCAGCCCATTTACTCCTGCCCCGCAGCTTAGAGACCACTGGCCTCTAGGTGGTCGTGTTAGTGTTCGCACATTGAGCCATCGACTTAATAGAGACACCTTAGAGCACGTCGTGTTGTCAAGAGACCTGCCCTAACAGCCAGGCACCCTCTAATCAGAATTCAATGGGCTAATGACCATCGACGCTGGAACATGAGAAGCTGGCAAAACATTCATTGGTCAGTTGAGAGTCGGTTTCTGTTACGACTAGTAGACGGCAGAATATTAGTTTGGCGGGAAAATAAAACTGCCTATGACCAAACAACATTTGCCCAACGACTGCATTCGGTGCTGGTGGTGTTACAGTATGGGGTTGCTTCTCATACCGTTGTAAGCTGGGTATGCATATTCTGCAGGGTAACATGAACAGACAGACATACAGGGATTTGGTGCTTGGAAGCATTGTAGTCCCTCATTTTGACAATAACCCACTTGCGTCAAGACCCTTGTACATGGACGACAACGCTATACCACACAGGACAAGGATTGTAACCGAGTACAAAGAGCAAGAAGCCATTGACACTATTTTTTGGCCTTCCATGTCTCCAGACATGAACCCTATTGAACATGTCTGGGATGCCATTGGAAAATATCTCAATCGCAGAGATCCACCACTGCAAAATCTTGGCGATTTAAGAGTGTCAATTGTTGATGACTGGAATAGATTTCCTAATCTAAAGTTCAGATGGCTTGTACAGATTATGAGACGCTGTGTTATGGAACTGTACCGGACGAGAGGTGGATAATCATCCTATTGACTCAAATATTGACAATTTGCCTAACATACCACAGATGATTTGTAGAGAATTTTAATGATATTGGGTGATTAATTGTTGTAAAAAAATAAAATCACCATAAAACTTAAATTCCGTTTCTGATTTGTGTTATTTGCACTATTTCTATTACACCAAATTTAAATGCATAGAACCTGCATAAGTGACCAAACTTAAAGTTATGGTTTGTTTATGGTATATGTTAGCAAAATTGCTACAAGATTGTTTTCTGTTTTTCGAGGAATAACTGATTTTTGTAAATGAAAAATTTGTCGATGCAATAAAAATAGGTGGTGCTTTACTTTTGGTGGATTGTATATGATAAGCTGTCCAATGCATTCAAGCAGGTGCATGGTAAAAGTAAACATATTTTTTGTAACAGATGTTGTAGTGTTATGTTATCAAATAAATTAGTGAGTTAACTTGATCTATAATATGGTTTTGATGGGTCTATGTTTCTCTTTTCGTTTATTGTTAGGCTTTTATCGCTTTTCCTGTTTTATTTGCCCTTTATTATGTAATATTTACATTCTATCACCCCATTATTATCTATTCTTTATGTGATGGCCTTGTTTCCCTTGTTTTTTATTTTCAACCAATTGAAGCCCCATATTTCCTTTTATGTGAACTCGATCCAGACCCTGTAAATTAGCGCGAAAAAGATGTGCACTACCAATCAAACGTGTCTAGGTATGACAGACTGGGGTTTAAACATAGATAACTATAATGTATGGTTCTAATATACAATTGACAATACAGTTCGGTATTTTCTTGTGAGTAACACGACGCATTCTTGACATGGTTTAAATCATTTGTGTTTTTCTCTGATACATGGTAATGTTTATTGCAACTTTCACTCAACATTTCCAATTATGATAATAAAGAATAGTCTGGATCATCTAACACTACGGTGAAGTAGAATTAAATACTTCCAATGAACGGTATATTAGTACGGCGGCTACGTGAAAAATTCTGCACATCCTGCTACAAGCATGAAACTTGGCACAAAGTGGAAAAAGCTTTAGATATATATCTATCCATGACCTTTAAAATGCACTAGGCATTGAGCGATCACACACACTTCCTGTGTTCCATGCCTTTACCGGTTGTGATACGGTATCTTCGTTTACTGGAAAAGGAAAAAAAGACTGCGTGGGAGACATGGATGGCATTTGAGGATGTGACTTTAGCATTTAGAATGATGATTGATCAGCCTACATCACCAGATATGGATTTGATAATGTCATTGATAGAACGATGCGTGGTTTGGATGTACGATCGAACAAACTCATCAGATGGGGTTAACGAAGCAAGAAAACCACTGTTTGCGCAAAAGGGAAGACTAATTGAGGCTATTCCGCCGACTCTGTCTAGTCTTTTCCAGCATGTAAAACGTGCAATATACCAAGGCGGGTGTGTATGGGGAACGAGCTTGGAATTGGTTCCTATGGTACCTAGTCAAGGTGCTTATGGATGGCGAAGGGACAAAGATGATCAATGGGAACCCTTTTGGACTGCTCTTTCTGAGGCCTCGTCATCTTGTCAGGAGCTTGTACATTGTGGATGTAAGAAAGGATGCCGCGGTCGTTGTAAATGTGGAAAATCTGGTGTCCCGTGCACTGCTTTATGTGCTTGTGGTGGTGATTGTGAACAGACATGTATTTGCGGCCATATATTAGTAATTTTAAAGATGTTTTAGTACTTTAGTGACTTTATTTTTTTAATCAATCTATCCAAAACTCTACATTGAGGATACACACTGAGTACTCATCCCTGAAATTTACGCCATATTGTTTTTTTACCGGAAGCGTTAACTTTGTATTAAAATCTTCTTATATCTATCTATCTATCTATCTATATAATAGTGAATTAGTGGTTTGGGGATAACTTAAAGCCAAAAGTTTAATTACCGGCACAAAAAACACTTCTTTTACATTTTGAAAAAAGTTGAATATTAAAATAAAAAATTGATATTTCTATGTCCGCCATATTGGATATTACCGGAATTAGGGGTTTTAAAGACATATGTCCTATATATTGTATCCATGAGAAGCACCAAAGAAAGGTTCCTGCACAATATAATGATAGTAGCAATACATTAAAACACATTTCAATTACCCTCCCTAAAAAATACGCTTATTTTAGTACAATGTCCGCCATATTGGATTTTACCGGAAGTAGGGTTTTTAAAGACATATAATCTATATAATGTATCCAAAAGTAGCACAGAACAAAGGTTTGTGCCGAATATAATGATAGAAGCAGGATTATAACACCTTTTCACATACCAGACTTCGATATTGGGCTGATTTAGTATAATGTCCGTCATATTGGATTTTACCGGAAGTGGTGCATTTTTTCAGATTGACTTCCTATCTGAAATCATAGAGTAATACTAGAGGAAGCTTTGTGCCAAGTTTCATGCTTGTAGCAGGATGTGCACAATTCTTCTGAAATATGCTTGTAGCCGCTGCACTATATATTCTATCCAACTTGTGTTGCTACCTTACATAATCAAGCATTCACATGACAGCATTCTATTTTCAAATTCGTCATGCTTTTCTCATATCCGTTGTCGGACATCATGTGATTCAAAAAAGAGGTGTTACTCATAATGAATTTATTTACTTATATATATTACCATCTAAGGTTCCTTGAAAAGGTTGCTTGATTGATTTCTAAGTTAGATGTTTTGCGTATTCTATATTGGTATACATCTAGAAGTAATTTTCCTCATAAAGTACTATTGGCAACCCTTCAACTGGTTCCAAATTTTGTTAAAGACAATTTCTCATCAGTATAATAAATATGACAAAAAAACTCATAATTTTGTTTGCCAGCTAAACGTTTTTTTCTACAAAAGACTCATCAGTGACGCTCGATTAAAAAAAATATAATTAAAGTCAAAATAATGTACGAAATCCAAGTGTATTTAGGACTCCTAATTCAAATGTTTGTGTTCCAAATACATCTAACGGAAACTATTCCTTGGTTAGTACATCCTCAGCGTTTCGAACAATATCAATGGTATTGTATAGGAACCACTGATGCTGTTATTAATTTTATCAAGTTATAAACTTTGACTTTTGTATTAATCCGATGAAAAAAAAAAGAATCAAGTTGAACTAAATTATGCTTATTTAATGAAGATATGCTTCCATTTTTTCCAGGTTTAGATAAGTTCTACTGATTCAAATATGAATAACTGTAGGCAATTTCCCTTTATCAGTGATTGAATCTTTAAGGATAGTTGTATTTCTGCATCCTGTGGTTTATTCATTGTATTTTTTGTACAGATCACTAACATATTATATCAATATGTTAACATTAATAAGCAGCAGTCACATTATTTTTCTTACTCCTTAGTTGTTGAGGTTTACACTTATATAAAAAAAAGTTCATTAAAGAACCAGGCTTACAAATTGTTACACCTTTAATATGCATAAATATCATAAGTTGCGATATCATCAAGATACAGTTATCAACAATAGATTGTTGTCAACAAAGACGTCGAACCGCAATTATTGATTTTATTAGGTTCGCTACTATTTTAAAACACTGGAGAACCTTTATTCTTATTCTGATGCATAGCAAAAGCATCAATAAATTAAAGCTCGAAAATATGTTTAAAATCAAAATAAGAAAAAATTCCGCAAAATGACATTAATGCTTTTGGCGCATTAAAGCCATTTCAAAACATGACGTCATACTTATTAAAGAAACAAAAGTGAAGGTTTTTCCGTTGTGTGAACCATCCAAATTCGGACAATATTGCATTTAAATGAAGTTTTCAGGTAGGTGTTGTTTTATGTTCTATTCTATTGCATTTTTCACACATTTACTGATTTCAACAAGTCAAAATGGCGGCTTCTTAGTTACGAAATGTCAAATTAAAAATGAGAAATGTTGAAAATTAAAAGAATTAGACACATTTTTTTCTAAAGGTTGTTTAAGAATTACCTCATGCAACCTATAGATGTGTATAAAATTGTTAGTTTTATTCAACCGTGGGTAAAATGGAACAGCCAGACACAAGGCATACCCACCTTCACTTGAATTTTTTAATTGACCGTATTAGTTCATTGAGAATCGAAAAAAAATCAATGAAGCCATACATTTCGTGTAAATTTACACAAGTCTTGGTCGTGATTTTATTTAATTTTATCCCAAACGCTCAGGATAAAATTCGAATTTAACGGCCAAAGGTCGTGTGTTAATTTTCAACACATCTATGGCTTCCATGAATTATTTCTAAAGTAAAGAAAGACACAAATGTTGTGTTTTCATTTCAAATTTATAGTGCATGTTCTAAAAAAGCAATGAATGAGGTTGTTACATTTGATACATGCCTTTTTGTGCTTCTTTGTTAAATATTTGTTTGGTTTTTTTGTGATTAAGATACTTATTGTACTTGTACATTCTGTCATTATTGTTTATGATATTTTCGTATGCTTGTCTTTCATTTTTGTGCTATTGTAAAACTTGTTTGTTGCTTGTCTTTCATTTTTGCTATGTGCTTTGTTTATGCCTTTTTATGTTTTTTTGTTACATATATGACGTGGCTCTGTACTTATACATCCCGTCATTGTGTTATTGTACTATGGTAAATTTGTGTATTCTTGTCTTTAATTTTTGCTGATGTGCTTGGTCTATATGCCATTTTGAGCCTCTTTGTTGCATATTTGTTTGTTGATTTAGTGATTGGGATTGTAACACAATGTTGACTGCTGTATTTTTTACATTTTTACCTATTATGTCTGTTTGTTTTGTTCACGCATCGTTGTCAATATAATGGAATTTGATGGGACTGTCATACAAGTGAGAGGTTTAGCTAGCTAGTAAACCAGGTTCAATCCACCATTTTCTACATCAGAAAATGCCTGTACCAAGTCAGGAATATGACAGTTGTTATTCATTCGTTTGATGTGTTTGAGCTTTTGATTATGCCATTTGATTAGGGACTTTCCGTTTTGAATTTTCCTCGGAGTTCAGTTTTTTTGTGAATTTACTTTTTTCTATATAGAGCATATTTTTTGCATTAAGGAAGATTGTATATGTAAAGGAATATTATAACCGGAATTAAAGAGTTAAATTTTTATTTTCATTGAAGGTGTTATTTGCATCCATGGTTCATATATTTTGCATGTAGAGGTGTTGACATTTTTAAATTTTGAAAAAGGGAAATTGATATTAACTATTGTTAAGATTGCCTTAAGGGGGCTCGCGAGTTCAAATGTTCAGGCCTACTGCACAGGATGCTGTGCAATGCTATTGTAAGTCATACCTATTATCGTAATCGACAATAACATTAAATTTTGATTATTATAAATAATCTATTGTATTTGAATATATTACCAAAGAGTATTATATTGAAAACTGTAATGCACTTCCGTTTTAGAGGATATGGCATGTTCTTGCCGGTAAGAGTAGACAATAACAAGATAATTCATAATAATCGAACACGTGGGATGCTTTTCGTGAATACTGAAACGCAGATAGAACACGATCATCATTTTAGTAGCTTATGAAGCAGTTTTGCACTTGTTTTACACTAAAAAAAGGACTAGGAATTATGCGTAAAATGTATGTATTGCAAACAAAGGAAAAATACTGTAATATAAGTATGTCTTCTTTACGTTTATAGCGATCCTTAATTTATTGAAGATTATTCGCCGGATATTAAAAATCGTCTGCATATGATCCCAACACAAAGAGGGATTCACTCAACTCCGAAACATATAAAAGAACCTACATTTAAAAAAAAAAAAACATACAAGACTAACAAAGGCCGTAGGTTTTTGACTTTGGACAGGCGCTAAAAAGTTGGCGGCTGGGTTATACGTTGTTTTTTTAGATCTAAGATCTTAACCCTACCCTATACCTCTAGACAATGTGGAATAAGCAAACACATAGCAATACGCACAGTTAAACACATGTAGCTCGTGGTACCTTGTATTTGTGGTAAATGTTTTGACAAAGTATTTACAGACCTTAGGGTCCAGGTGTGTTGACTACATCACCATTTATTTGCGGACTTTTGAGTCCAGCCCTGACAGGTGTGTTGTGTACATCAGACACCTTAAGTAATGACCATTTGGTTTTCAAGGAAAACGACATGAGTTTCTTTTGCAAACAGAATTTTTATTTACTCTGTTGTTACTCTAGTTTATTTGAATATGAGTCGTTTTGCTCTGATTCTGACTGGTTTTTCTCCCATGTGTTTCTCACTGTTTCCTGTTTGCACTGTGCAAGCTTCTGTAATCTGGCTAGGATTTGTTTATTATAAAACTAAGATTAAAAAGAAATTGGTAAAGAATATGATTTTTTTAAACATTGTATGTATATTTTTTGGTTATGCACTGTTCCACAGAAAAAAATGATTTCCAATCTCCAAACAAACCTCATAACCCCACCTCTCCCCTTTTTCAAAACCTTTGGATCCGTAGATAGTTCCTGTAAATCTTGCAATATATATCAAGCTGTGTTGAATACTTGATGATAAGGTGAAGTTGTATATATGTTAAACTATATATTTTAAACAATTTACTTTTAGATTAAAATGTTATTCTCTTCGTAAAATCTTATCAAAAACTTTAATAATAAAGAATAAACCTGATTTGCCAGAACAGTACACTTACCATGGACAGAATTGAAAATTTAGATTAAAGCAAATCAGTCTAAGCTTAATCAGTTGGGATTGAATAATAGTTCCTTTAATTATCAACACAGTGGCAAAATGTAAAAGGTTATTCATGTTATTTCTCTGATCTGATACTATTATAATTTCTTTACTATATATATATATATATATGTGATAAATGAACGTACATGTACGTAACATATAAACATATGGAAAATGAAAGTTTGTGATCTTTGCCTATTTCTACATTTGAATGCCACCATATAATGGAGGAGCATATTATAGGATCCTTGTGTCACTAATTTAGCAAATGAAAACAGTATGATAAATAACATTACTTTCTATTTTGATAGATTAATGTTTAATTTTAAAGTACATGTATAATGAAAACGACACTCTAATTATCTACATTAACATGATTACAGAAAGATACCCATTTTTTTAATGTTTAAATAAGACATGTTGACCGAATTGTCTCAGATTTGGTCCGGGTACACAGTTATCACTCTTAAATTTTCAGTGTCTACAAATATAGTATCTAGGTGGACAATGTCTAACTTGTAAATGTTTATTCAAACACCTTCCGCGTTTATTTCTCTATATTTATGCATACTATAGTTACAAGATGGATAAAAGTACATAGCGGAGAGGGCATTAAATTTTACCCGTGTCCTTCCGTCTGTCCGTATGTTTGTTCCAAAATTGGTTTCTGTAACTTTAGTGTGCCTCAACCAAATGTAATGCAGAAGTTATACACAATGCTTATTACCACAAAACACAAATCAAGTTTGAATTTTGGTGGCTTCAATTTTACCGTTCTGTAGTTATGCCCCTTTACAAATGGAAAATTTGATGAATTTTTCGTTTCCGTTCTCTGACTTTAGTTTGCCTCATCCACATGTTATGAAACTTATGTGAAATGCTTATCATCACAAAACACAGTTCAAGTTTAAATTTGGGTATATTTCCTATAAATCTTTTCCTGCCAAAATTTATAATTGAATTAGGAATGTGAAATATCTTGAATATGTAAAACTATACTTGTGCTTGTAGTAAAACAAAATGTTATATGAATTGTATCCGTTATTAAAATCGAAGTATGTCAACACATACTTTTCCCTATTATTCCATTGTAAAACAGCAAAAACGCCTCCTTTTTTCGATGGCCTATAAAACGCTAAAATGAACGGTGAGCCCTAATTTCATTCATTATTTCGATCCACTCACTTTCAAGGGATACAATATAAAGTATTCAGGAATTTCTTATGCAAAGTGTTTATATGTAATGATCTCATAAAAAAACACATCAAAACTTTCTGTAAAAACATTCATTTCAATTTATCATGTTTATGAATACCATGACCTTAACCTTTGATCTTACGATTTTACCAAATGACCTTATATAATGTGGGCCTGCATTTCACTAAGGAGAACTGTTAACCATACATAGATTTTTTAGTTTTGTTAAAAAAAAGGGGGAGACAAAGTTGATTTTTTTGTTGCCGTGGATTCACACTTTTAGTGATTTATCTCTCTTAAAGACCCTTCCCCCCCCCCACACACACTTTTTTTGTTTCTTTCTGAACTTCCCTACTATTTCTCTTAGAATAGAAAGAATTATAGAAAACTGTAATTCTGTTCTCTTAAATTTTAAGATAAAGGTAACGCAGATGCACTTTTCCTTATTAGTCTTTGTAAAAATTGTATGAATTATGAGAAAAAAAAAATTTAGTCGGTAACTTGCTAAGATGGTCGGTGACCTGTTTTTTTTTTTTTTTTTTTTTTTTTGGCATCAATATGTTAAGAGGTTTCAATCAACAAATTATAAGAAAAAAACTGTTATTTCTATTTAATACCCTCGAGCCTCCTTCATATGTTTAAAATGAGATGTTTTGAGAATATCTTTTTTTTTTTTAGATTAAAAGAATATATTTGAGAACATACTAATTAGAAACTTTCACATTGGATGAATATGAATGTAGGATCTACAAAATTTGGTTAAATGTATAGGGAGTATCAAACATCCAACATGCTGTAATGTATTGATAAGATTGTGTAAATATGATTTTTTTATCGAACCTGTATTGAAAGTAGGGAGTGCATACATCTTTTTTTTTTCAAAATTCGCTTCTAAAGATGTTTCTATAGCCACTTATCGTTACAACCTTCATAACCAAATTTTAATATTTATATTGCGTATTACAGTAAATAGACACCCTCCCCAACAAAAGTATAAGCGCTTTTCGTGATTCACCGTCTTCAGATAAATCAAATATTGAATATTTAAGGATGTATAAGTACCATAACCCATTGGCTAGTTGTATAGGGGGAGGGTTAAGTTCTCACAAAAGATCTTAAATCCTACCACATGTCCTACGTCACGAACCTTAACATTGATTGTCGAAATGCGCATCTTGTGCAGAAAAATTGGTACCGTTTATGTTATTAAAACCACTGGGTCGATGCCTTTGCTGGTGGACTGATAGTCCCCGAGGGTATCACCAGCCCAGTAGCCAGTACTTCGGTACTGGCATGAAAATACGGATTTTGTGTTATTAAAATTTGCTGTTAGAAAATTTTGGAATTTCGTTAAATTAAGGAATGTATCTCCCTCATGCAAAGCTCTGATTCCTTGCCCGGCTTTGGCTATACTTTTTATCCTTTTTGGTTTATAGCTCTTCATCTTTTTTTTTATAAGCTTTGGATTTTCAAATATTTTGGCCTCGAGCATCACTGAAGAGACATTGATTGTCGAAATGCGCATCTGGTGCAGAAAAATTGGTACCGTTTATGTTATTAAGCTCTGTGCATTTCTAATTTTATTTTGGTTCATTTGTATGTTTTATAATTTAGCGTGGCGTTCATTTTTTCTGAACTAGAATACATAAAAGGCCCAGCTGAAGCCCGATTGCGGAGTCGGGATTTTCTCGCTGCATTGACGACTGATCAAAAATGAACAAAATTCAAAATAAAACAATATTTCGCAAAATGTCTTTAATGCTTTTGGCGCATTTTAGTCATTTCAAATCATGACGTCATAATTAAACGACAAAGCTGAAGGTTTTTCCGTTGTGTGAACCCTCCAAATTCGGATAATATTGCATTAAAATGAAATGTTGAGGTAGGTGTTGTTTAATTTTCTAATCTATTGCAATTTCCACACATTTACTGATTGCAACAAGTAAACATGGTGGCTTCGTACTTACGAAATGTCATCTGTGGATTTGATGTTAGCTTACGAGAAACAAAATGTAAATCAAATATGGGAAATATTGGGGTTGAGAATAAAAAAGAATTAAACACATGTGTAAATTTTCACTGAATCTTCCATGAAATATTTCTAACGTAAAGAAAGACACAATTGTGTGGTTTTCATTTCAAATTCGGAATTGAATGGAATCTAGAAAAACGAAAGTTTTGTGTGGAGCAATGTTATAGGTAGATGGTATTGAATATTCTGTATTCATCATTGATTTGCTTTAAAATTTAATTGAACAAGTTATTACCAGAATTCTTGTTTGCAATGCCTTCATTATTTTCAATCGTGTCAGACAGCACTTCCTATGAATCGTCACCAGCTGTAGTAGGCTTAGTTGATACTCTTTTAAGATTGGATGCTCTTTTTTATTTTTCTATAATATCAATAGACATCGTATCCTGCTTTGAAGGGAGTTTTTGACATTGCATTGAATGCGAAACCTACTATAAGTTTGGGTTTTTTTTTTTCTCCGGATCAGGTTAATCCTTTTATAGCGACCAACTTCTTCATAATAAAAACATTGAGTTTTTTTGTTTGATTGTAAAACCCTTGTTTTGAACTCAACCTCTATCAGCTACGTTGTCTGTTTGTTTATGCAACATAGTCTTCGATGAGTTTTCATCATTTAGTATTTGGCTTGCATCATTGCCTCTTCTAATTTTGTAAATATAGAGGTCTCTGAACAATTTAGGATCACCATTTCATTATGTGTATTGAGGAAGCTCACCAAAGGAATAATTTGCTTTTCCTATAGGTCGAAAATTGTTTAGCTATGCACTAAGCTGTTCTTTCAAATAACTGTGTCTTTAAACAAATATGCAGTTCAATGATATGTTTGTTTAGGATAAGACTGAGAGTAAGTTTATTCCACAAACGCAGTGTTTTTTATTACATTAATTTATCAAACAAATTTATTCTGAAAGTAAATCAATTGTGTGTTAAGAATGAAACATACAAAAAATGTACTCAACATCAACAATGATTTCTCACCTTTAAAACGTATAAAACAAATTGATTTTTAAAGTATACCAATCTGTTGAATGCCTAGAATAAGATATAATCTTAAACACAATATCTTATATACATGTATAATAATTCATAAAATATGTACAGCACTCTGTATGTTATGGATAAGACATATAATAAATGTTATCTAAAATACACTAGGGGTGAATTCAATTACACCAAGCATAAACAAAATGCAGTATTTCATTCTCGCGTCAAGGTTTTATTTCATTTCAGCCACACAAATTAGATTCTGCTTTTGCGTCAGTCTTCAGGTAAAATATAACGAAAAAGTGTTATATGCTAAGTTGTAACCTGAATTATTACTGGACTAGGATAATACATTTTTGTGAATATCTCCTGGGTGAGATCATACGTATTTCTCGTACAGAACTAAAAGAGAATTTTACGTTTACAATTGTACAGTGGTGAAATGTTCGAGGTGACAAGATGCACTTAATTCAGTCATTTGCTAAAAAAAAATACTATTCATGACGGTGGTGTTACTTATTTAACGGCCGTAAACTAAGATAAGACCCATAAACAATAATTGCTCATTTAAAAAATACTTATTATTAAAGATTATAAATTTACTACAGACTGTCATAAACTCTTTTTTATTGTTTATTACATTGGTATACATTAATTAAACCATGTGTGAAAAAGCAGTTTGGGTAAAGAGAAACTCTAGAAATTACTCCTTAACGTGTTTTAGTAATAAAAGTATTGAACGACATAAATATTCTCTTCAATTTACATTATATTTTGCACATATGTCCTCTTATAGTGTGTGAAATCATATGAACAATCAGAATTACCACCCTTTGACATATTGTTACTGTTTTAGAAGTGTTCCGCAAGTTAATCTGCAGGTCAAGTTGTAAATAAGCTCTTTTTCCAGTATTTCATCACTTGAATAATCTGACCGTATCATTATATTCTTTCAATTTTCCATAGTTGATTGCGTTTCTTTAATAAAAAAATCATTCTTAACAATTTTACAGGATTAGATAACCTTCATCTATGAAACTAGTGGGGAATTGTTTGTGTATTTGGATTGCTATGTTAAGAATTGCGTTTAACTATTATAAATTGTAACGTTTATCCTTCAAATGCAGATTGGTCATACCTATCTTATTTTCATATTTGTCTAATTTTCTGCTTCAGTTTTGGTGGAAAAAACATCCTGATGTTCGTTTAAGTGAATTTCTACAGAGTGTTTGTCATGACAGTTTGTGTACTTTACAAGTTATTAAAGACAGAACTAGTAAAATGAAACATAATGTTTATTTTTTGTTTATGAAACGCCTTTTGGGGATATTTTCAGGGTATATATTAACCTAAAACGTCCTTTTAAGGCTTAATATAACTAAGAGTGCATCCTTGCAGAACTGCTCAAAGCAAACATACAAACAAGACCAATTAATTATATGGCAATGTTACAAATTCGGCTAAAATGGACAACATTACCTTTCAGAAATACAGTATAAATAAATACAAAACACGCAGGACCAGCTTTTCCAGTATGTACATGTACTAAATCTAAATATTTACGGTTTGCAATTTAGTAAACTGGTTTTTTAACAAGTTATATGATGATATCTGTAGTTTTTTGTATTTTGAAATACTCATTGTGGAGTTGATAATGCGTCTGAAATTAATATGTAATTTGAGTTGACACAGTTTGATGTACTGTTGGAATTCCTTATTATTAATGACATCAATCTATTTCCTCATTTTTGTTGATTAAGCCAAGATCATACATCTTGAAAAGTTGCACCATTTCACTGTTCCATGTGTGTCATTGGTATATAAACATTAAAAAATCATGGAGCACACAAACATTGATTGTCGGTTGTAAGTTGTATGACTGTCAATGATTCTCCAATTTTTAGAAGTGCCAATTCCTACACAGAAACTCACATTACTTAAAATAATCGATTGATAGAAGACAAAACGTTGTGATAAAAATGTACATGTTAAGAAAAAAAAAAAAAAAAGATACAAGTGGGATTCACATCACTTTATTACAATTATAGATTTTTAGGGATACATTAACTCGACTGCGGAAAATATCTAACAAAAATAATATGTGAATTAACCAGCAAAACCAGAATTGCATGTCAACATTTCGTCATACATTTGAAATATGTTTTACAACATATGACCGTAATACTAATAGTTTACGCAGTGATAAGATGTCGCACTAACTTAAAATTACCATCAGTCTATCATACTTAAGAATAACATTATCAACATGTAACAACTTGCTCACCAAAATTCTTGGAAGAAACCTTATACGTGAATTTTAAATTATGACAGGGTTATATAATTTTGTTATCAACACACGTAATAATAGACTTTTAATATATAATATGAGCTGCGTCGGTTAGAAATGCAAATTAATATCAATATATCTGTTTACCATTTTTCGGGTTAAAAAAACTCTATGCAAAGTCTGTAACTGTTTGAAAATTGCATAGATATAAGAACCCAACAAAATAGACCAAAAGTTAGTTTTAATTCCTATTTGAAAGTGCCAAAATCAGTAAAAGTCTCACACATGTACATGTTTAAGTGCACTTGTATAAGGTCGATTTCTATCCGACGCTGCTCATATATTTCTATATTATGTATAAAAATCAAACTCCCAAAAAACAGCTCTATGTGGTGTCTCTACATTGTAAAGGCATTAACCTTGTTCAAATTATTTTAAGATTGCAAGCGAGACACCAGTTTTTTTTGCGTTCTACTTTACATATACATTTTCATTTGAAACTTGTTAATCATGTGCAAACCATTAACCAAATGAATATGGTTGCGCCTTAGGACATATACTGGAAATGCCTTTAACTTTGTATAATATTCGAACATATTAAATCAACCGTAAATGAGTGCAGTTTAGGCAGGTTTTATCGTGTTGTAGTATTTACAAAAGTCGATTAACGAATACAAGTCAATTTGAGATTAATTGAGCAGTTAGATCTCTTTTTAGGGTTTTTTGGTATGTTCGTCTTTTTTCTGTTTGTCATATTATTTTTTCTGTCTTTCTTGTAAATAATTTTTTGGCAGTTTCAATTGTATTTTTTTAGATATATATTTTGGCATCGAGATTACTAAAGAGATATTTATTACCGAAATGGGCATATGGTGCAGTAAAATTTATACCGTTACTGTTAGTCTGTTTATTTTAATCAATAACATCAAAGTACTGGTCCCAGAAACCTCATGGCTTTTTAACTGGTTAAATATATGCTTATATATTTTTTTTAGCCTTATTTCAAATACCTTCTATTTTTTCCGCTCATATTTTCAATTGTGATTAGCATGACTAATCTAACAGGTAAAATTTCAAATAAAACATTTCTACAAATTTGTTTGTTTTTGTCGGTTTTAATTTTAATGGATTAATAAAAACAAATGATTTTCGTTGATTATTGATTTAGTGATTTTCCCTAAGTGTGCATACAACCTTATGCATAATTTGTACATTGTTTAACTTAATCATTTAAACTCGTAATCAATATATACCTTCTATATTCACAAGAATCATAATGGAGTTCACTGTCACGTATTGAACCAATTTTGGTTACTTGGTGTGCATCATCAAAATGTGCGGAACATCGATGACGGAATTTAATTAAATTCATGAAACTACTGCGCAGTGGGGACCGTATTTTAGAGTATAAATACACATTTACGGCGAAAAGTTTGGATCTTTCTTTTAGATTGTTTAAAAATCACCAAACGTGTAGTTATTCTTATCAAATAACTCCATTAAGGTAGGTTTGTAAACAACTACACAAACTATTCATTCAATTGATATAAGCTTTAAAACATAATGTATGTGGTATTATCCATACCTTGTGTATATACACATTTTAAATAAAATTAAAATTATAAGTTAGAAATGTTTAAATCACATATCTGAATTTTATTAAAGGTAGCATACTGATATTATTAGAACATATTAAAAATTAAGTAAAACAAGAGCATAAATTGTATACTCTAAACAAGAATGTCACTACAAAGGGAAATGGCCAAAGATAGTGAAAGACTCTGGTTAATAGATGAACAATTATATATATTGGTCAACTTAAAGTTAAAGTAAAAAAATTATGTACATATTCGTGTATTGAAAGTAGTTTAATGTAAGTGGTCATTTTTGGTTGTCTCATTTTCTATATAATAATCGACTTGTAGTTAAGTAGATTAAACTTAGTGACAAAACACTCTGATTAAAAATAAAATCTCTGAAACCGACCTTATCACGATTGTTGAGATTTTATTGAAAACATATGTTTTTTACGATTTTTCAACAAATAATCGGCATTCCTGTTAGGAACAACTGCACATTTGTTAAATTTATTTTCATTACTGGCAAATATTGAGGTGGAAATTAAAAACAATTGTGTGTTTTGTATAATTTGTTGTTTACATTGCACAATATCATGTGTACCTGTGATGTCTGTTACGCTGTTAAATACAACATGTTGAAGTGTATCAACTGACGTTAGGTGTATAACTTTATTGTTTGTTTTTAGCATACCGTTTAGAGCTAAGTGCTTTTCTCTTATTAGGTTTTATTATATAAGTATGAGGAGTTGGTATGAGACAAGTACCAACTATCTGCCAGAGGTCCAAGGATGATAGCAAATATTGTTAAGTTTACTATGTTTACAAACGTCAACGATGAGGGAAACTCGGTCAAAAATTTCAAACGAAAAACACAACTTCCTTATGTTTATAGTACGTTATGTTAGTGTTGTTCTCGAGAAGTTAAGAAAGCTAGATTTACTCAGCGACGTTGTCATGTTCCATGTCCAAAGTCAGGAACGTGGTCAGTAGTTATCTTTTATGTCAGTTGATAGTAGAAATTTTATTGTTTCAGTTTAACCAATTCTTATACTTTATATCCTCGGGACGGGTTGGAGCTTCACATATTTTATTGTTTGTTGTTGAAAATTGTATATTGTCCTCAAAAGTTGTTTTTGTTATTCTTATTATTATATTTATGTGTCATTGACGTATACTTGGACATATCCTTTTATTCAGATATTTAACCCAATATTGAACATCATTTTCAATATGAGTTTCTTCGTCACCCTTGACTTCATATCAAACCTTTGGCTAAATATTAGAGTTGATTAATGTGTATCGGAACAGAAAATCAGAACCAATTTATACTTGTTTTGTGTAATTATCCATATTCCTCCGGTTGACGGTGTCTACATTCTACTAACAAAGTGGAGTGACTCTTTAACGGAATATGCTTTGTTTTTGTTATTATCAGACTTTGTTATATCTAAGTCCAATGCCTCAATAAATAATTGAAAATCGGTGTTACGTTTCTATCTCACATCTGTGAAAAGTTAAGGTCTTTCAAATTGATGAATGTGTTAATACTTCATCGAATTTTACACTAACAGCATTACAATGTAGTTAATTGATATTGTTTTCTTATGATTTGCTATTACATTGTTTGTCTTCTTGGTGTTTTTCAAGTGTTTGCATTGTCTTTGGATGAACTCTTCTCTTTTATCTATTAGATTGTCTTCTGGTTTTGTAATAACGATAACTGATTGCATTACAGATTGAATTCTTTTTACTTGTTTCAGCTGTCTTCTTGATAGTCGTCCACCAAAATATGAACACTATAATTCACCTAGTGTATGTGTGTAATAAATATATGATAATTGCTGAAAGCAAAAACGAAGTGAACAGAGAAGAAGAAAGAAGTTTCAACAAGTTCCAAAGAGTTTATAGTCTTCTCATCGGTTTCAAATGGGAAAAATACAAACAGTAAAAATTCAGATGTATTAAGTAAGGAATTTTATGATTATGTGAATGGCAACCAAAACAACGTTAGATCTGATATCTTCAAAAGTTTAAAAAACGAATTTGATGTTGCATCTCGTATTTTTTGGGGCGCTGCAGTATCAGGAGATCTAAACAAAAGGCTGTAATTTACTTGCATACCACAAAATATGTATTCCCGTCTCTTCGATATACCCTGGATATGTTCTCTGATAACAAACAAGATGGTAAAATGGAGAAGGAATTAGCTCATTTCGCGTCAGTTTTAAATTCTTCTACACGAAAAAAGGAACAAATTCATTGACATATACGGGCGAGGATTTTATGTGTGGTGCATTTAAATATCTCGGAGAGGACATAAAATTTATCTTTCATACGTGTATGCCATCATCGACAGATAGCAACATAGCGTTGCAATACGCGATTAAAAAAGGAAAATCATCTTGCATATATATATATTTGAAATATAGACCTAGACCTATCGATGAACTATCTTATGAACCTGGCGATAAGGAGGCTGTGTATCCCATTGGTGCTGCATTTAAGAAGATCCTCTGTAATTCTGGCCACGAACTAAGTGATATTGGGTTTAACACATTTAAAAGTCAGGGACGACGAAAGAAGAAACTTTATCAAGAATGTTGAAGAAAAGAATAAAGAAAAAGGAAAATATCAACAGAACTTATAACTAAACCTTTAAGCTATAGCTAAAAAAAACAATTAAGCATTTTACATTAAAATCATACTTAACAACCTTACCATTGACATAATATGTGTATCTTTAAATATGATGCAAAGATACAAAAAAAAGTAAAATCACAAAAATACTGAACTCCGAGGAAAATTTAAAACGGAAAGTCCCTAATCAAATTACTAAATCAAAAGCTCACGGACATCAAACAAATGGACAACAACTGTGATATTCTTGACTTGGTACAGGAATTTTCATATGTAGAAAATGGTGGATTAAACCTGGTTTTATAGCTAGCTAAACCTCTCATTAGTATGAGAGTCGCATTTAATTCCATTATATTGTCAACGATGTATGAACAAAACAAACAGACATAATAGGTAAAAATGTCAAAAAAGGGGAACAGCAGTCGATTGTCATCTGTGATAGAGATGTGTTTGAAGCATTTTTGTAATATTTAAGGATAAAACAACACTTTATCTCATAATATTTGATATCCATCATCACAAATAAAGGGATATATATAAACCTCCATCATTCAACTTGATTACATTAAAAGTAAAATTTATCTTTTTTTGGGGGAAACGAGCACGACTGGAGAGATTTCAATTGTTGTAAAGCGCATCTGGTGCATTACAATAGATACCGTTATTGTTGCTTTTAATCATTATCTAGATCGTTGTATACAGTAAATTGTAGAACGGTTCAGTAGAAAATCCTTCTTCATACATGTATGTTAAACTGTTCTACTGTTGGAAACAACTGTTTTCATTCATATCATAATGCGTCACAGAATAGATCGGTGCCATTATTACTATTTTTTTTTTTATATATATAAAGATTGAATAACAGTAGATTTGTTACAACAATCTTATCAACACTTAATAGTTTTTTTAAGCGCATCCGAGTGGATTTTTAAGTTTATAGTTTGATTAAATCCAAAACATATGTTAATTAATAGTACACGTATACATAGGTCAAATATTTATTATTTCAAAATGTATATTGTACAAATAAGTAGATATCCAACACATGACAAGTTTCATATCTCAGTAGCATGCGCTGCAGTGGAAAATCTTTGCTGTATAGCCAAAATGAATATAAGCCAGGAAATAAATCTGAGTATATCTGCAAATCACAGGCACTGATCACATCTTATTTATTTTTATCATTCTTAATTGCATACATGATCTATAAAGAATCATTTTACACTTATATATATTAAATATTAAAGGGTAGAAAGATCTGGTTAAAGGTATTCTTTAATTGCGAAGTTCATAATTTTCGTGTAATATGTCACTGTTTTCTAAAGGCACAGTAACACACCGTCGTTCACATTAATGATTTTACGTTTTTAAACAGACATACTTATAAAAGGATTAGGTCTGCGAAAAGAAGAATTTTCCCCCACTTTAGTAGCAATATACAAACTTCACCTGCATATGGTATATACATTTCCCAACTTAGTCGATATTCAAAAGCTTGCAGCTGCTACTCAGACTTTGTAAAACGTCACTAGAGTCTGGGCAGAAAGTTGATGAACCAGGGGTATGTCAAAGAACGTCTCGTCCTTTTTCTAAAAACGTTCATCGGACGATACAAAGATCTTGTTGATAAATATTTCGTCTTGAAGTAAAGATTCTCGGTACTGATGTTGTTTATCATCTTAATAACATGTTATAGTATTCTGCTATTTGTCTTTTTGAATATTACTTTTACTGTTTAGTGTATTTTTTGTGATATCCATTTGACGAGGTTCAGTACTTGCACATCCCGTCATTGCGTTATTGTGCTATGGTACAGTTATTTTTTTTGTCTGTCGTTTTTACTTATAGCTATAAAACCAGGTGTAAACTCCAAGGAAAAAAACAACATGGAAAGTCCCTTATCTAATTGCAAAATCAAAAACCTAGAACACAATAAATAAATGGAAAACAGCTGTCATGTTTCTGACTTCAGGATCAGGCATTTCCATATGTAGAAAATGGTGGATTAAACCTGGTTTTCTAGCTAGCTGAAATTATCACTTGTATGAAAGAGGGGCGAAAGATAACAGAGGGACATCCAAACTCATTGACCGAAAATAAACTGACAACGCCATGGCTAAAATGAAAAATACAAACAGACACATAATAGTACACAAGACACAATATAAAAACTAAAGACTAAGCAACACGAACCCCACCAAAAACTGGGGGTGATATATCAGGTGCTCCGGAAGGGTAAGCAGATCCTGCTCCACATGCGGCACCGTCGTGTTGCTCATGTTATTACAAACCCGGTAAATAGTCTAATTCGTGAAAAGGGAACGAGATTGTAGTAACATCTGTGAAATGGATATTCCATAACGGGCAACCAACTCGTGATAGCGTCTGTAAAATTTACGAAGGGATGAGTTCAACTACATCATTTGGAACTCTTTGTTTAATAGTTTCCTTTTGAGCAGTAACCCTCTATCAAGGAGAGCATGATAGAAAATACAAGTCCGGTAATATCGTATCAATTGGGAGATATATACTCCGTATGCAGGCGCTGCTGGAATGCTACTACAGAGAAATGGAAAGTTCACAATTGGGAGCTGCAATCATCTCTTTAGTCGTAATGTTTTGTTTTCAACCGACCCGAATTGTCACTTTCTAGATTAAGTCAAGATATGAGGCGCACTGAACTGTATATGGTGTATCCTTTATCTCTATTTCGATGGGAATGATGCATTCAACATAGTAACCAAATTTTAAATTATTTAGTAAGAGATTATCATCTATATAGCAGAAAGTAAAGTTAAAGGATATTGCTATCTTCTTTTCTTTCTTCCTAAGAAGTTCCTGTATGAAATCAGCCTCATAAGAATAAAGGAACAAGTCGGCAAGAAGAGGTGCACAATTGTTTCCCATGGGAATGCCGATAGTGTGTTGAAAAACACGTCCTCCAAATGTAACAAATATGATGTCAATCAAGAAATCATGAATCTTGATAATGTCAGTTTCAGAGAATGTTTTGTTTGAATCAGAGTGATTTTATACAAAGTAGGATGTATCCCTCCCTACGACAAGATACTTGTATTTACGTTCCTCATTCTTTTTAGCTCACCTGGCCCAAAAGGGCCAAGTGAGCTTTTCTCATCACTTGGCGTCCGTCGTCCGTCGTCGTCCGTCGTCGTCGTCTGTTAACTTTTACAAAAATCTTCTCCTTTGAAACTACTGGGTCAAATGTAACCAAACTTGGCCACAATCATCATTGGGGTATCTAGTTTAAAAAATGTGTCCGGTGACCCGACCAACCAACTAAGCTGGCCGCCATGGCTAAAAATAAAACATAGGGGTAAAATGTAGATTTTGGCTTATATCTCTGAAACCAAAGCATTTAGAGCAAATCTAAAATGTAGATTTTGGCTTATATCTCTGAAACCAAAGCATTTAGAGCAAATCTGACGGAGTAAAATTGTTTATCAGGTCAAGATCTATCTGCCCTGAAATTTTCAGATGAATCGGACAACCTGTTGTTGGGTTGCTGCCCTGAATTGGTAATTTTAAGAAAATTTTGCCGTTTTGGTTATTATCTTGAATATTATTATAGATAGAGATAAACTGTAAACCACAATAATGTTCAGCAAAGTAAGATCTACAAATAAGTCAACTTGACCAAAATGGTCAGTTGACCCTTAAGGAGTTATTGCCCTTTATAGTCAATTTTAACAATTTTTCGTAAATTTTTGTAATCTTTACAAAATCTTCTCCTCTGAAACTACTAAGACAATTTAACCAAACTTGTCCACAATCATCATTAGGGTAACTAGTTTAAAAATGTGTCCGATGACCCCACCCGCGAACCAAGATGGCCGACATGGCTAAAAATAGTACGTAGAGTAAAATGCAGTTTTTGGCTCATATCTCTGAAACCAAAGCATTTAGATCAAATCTGACGAGGATAAAATTGTTCATTAGGTCAATATCTATCTGCCCTGAAATTTTCAGACCAATCAGGCAACACGTTGTTGGGTTGCTGCCCCTGAATTGGTAATTTTAAGAAAACTTTGCACCTTTTGGTTATTATCTTGAATATTTTTATAGATAGAAATAAACTGTAAATAGCAATAATGTACAGCAAAGTAAGATCTACAAATAAGTCAACATGACCAAAATTGTCAATTGACCCCTCAAGGAGTTATTGCCCTTTATAGTCAATTTTTTAAAATTTTCATAAATTTTGTAAATTTTTGTAAATTTTTACAAAATATTTTCCTGTAACTACTGGGCCAAGTTCATTATAGATAGAGATAATTGTAAGCAGCAAGAATGTTCAGTAAAGTAAGATCTACAAACACATCACCATCACCAAAACACAATTTTGTCATGAATCCATCTGTGTCCTTTGTTTAATATGCACATAGACCAAGGTGAGCGACACAGGCTCTTTAGAGCCTCTAGTTATGAAACAAAGCAATACCAACTCTTTCAATTTGTCTTTTCGTTTGGAATGAGGAATACTTGTGTTAAGTGTAGAAAAGCAAATGTTTTAATACTATTGTAAGATGAAAGAGTCTTAGATTGTATGTACTTTAAAAGATCTTTGGAATTTTTTAGTACCCACATCTGATTCACGCCACCTCTAGAATAGGCTGTTTCACAATAACTTTGAAGCCCGGATTTGATTGATGATATAATTGATGTTAATAATTTAGAAACAAGTTTCGTGGAGGACTAGGAGGACCCAGAAATATACCGTTGTTTGTAAGTTTAAGTATCCAATACGGTGATGGAAGATCCAGTTCATCATCTTTGGTTGAAATTCTAAAGAAAAATGTAACAGACTTATGATTATCCAGGATTTCCTCTTTAGTAAGTGGCGTGGGGGTATATGTTGAGTTTCCAAGTGAATTTTCAATATCGATTTTTTTTATCAAGCAGTTTATGTAATGAAATTTACACACAGATACGAAGTTGATTGGGGCTTTATCTACGGGGACAACAACATATTTTTCATAGAAGTAGGATAAGTGTTTCGCAAGATTTGGGTCTTTAAAGATTGACGTAGAATTGGTATTGATAGACCCATTGTATGACAGTCGCATAAAATCCCATTATATTGACAACAATGGTGTAAACAAAACAAACAGACATAATAGGTACAAATGTCAAATATAGGGGTACAGCAGTCAACATTGTGTTATAATCTTAAATAATATAAAAACAAAATTATATGGCAACAAAGAAATACAAAAAGGCATACAGACAAAACATATAAGCCACAACGAATGACAAAAATACAAAAAATACTCATAGCCCAATAACACAATGACAGGATGTATAAGTATCAATCAACGTCAAATGGATAACAACAAAAATAGTAAAAGAAATAATTCATAAAGATAAGTAACAAGATATTATTTGACATAACACTGGTTTCTCAACTTTTTGCTCATACACTGGGGAAGTCTGAGTAGCAGCTGCAAGCTCTTGATTACCAGATGAGTTGGGAAATGTATATCCCATATGCAGATGAAGTTAATATATTTCTACTAAGGTAATTTCAAAATTAAGATAATCTTGTTTGTCATAGACTCTGATACTTAGATGTCCTTTTATGTCAACTTTGAGTTATTATATAGAAATGAGGCAGATGATATAATAATGGAACCCTATCAGAAAAGTTTGGATTGTTAAGGGACAGAACATCATCAATATATCTGAATATGAAATTTATGATCTGGCGTCTTTGAACTCCTTGTTTTTGAGATGTGTCTGAAGAAACTCTGAAAATAAGAAGAGTTCAGCAAGGAGAGGCGCACAGTTCATTGTGTTGAAAAAGTCTACCTCCAAATTCAACAAATATGTTGTCAATAAATTGCAAATTAAGATTTGAACTGCAAATGTTCCTAACCATAGGTACAAAAGCAGAGGCGGATTGGGGGTGGGGGACAGGAGGCCCGGGTCGCCCTTTTGTGGAAAATGTTTGGTTGGTTATATAGGGAATCACTGAAGCGTGACGGGAGCGGGCCCCCTCTTAGGCAGTCTGTGGACCCCCACTTATGAAAATTTCTGGATCCGCCACTGAAGAGGAGATTTTATTTAATGTAAACATTATACTGAATACACTATAAAGTTAGGGTAGTATGGCTATATATTTTACTAAAGAAAATCTCATCTTGAACCTTTGATCGTAGCCTTCTCAGGAACACAATGTTCTCGTTCTCCGAGCCAAAATTTTGCACAAGTTTAATGACTAAAATCCCTCATATTTAACGTATTGTCTGAATCCTGATTCATCTGTCGGTACATGTAATAGGTGAAACCACAAGTATTTGGGGGATTTTTTTTTTAATACACGGTTAGATTTGGACTTTTAAAGAACCCCGGTAATTTAATTTTTGATGAAACTAAATAAAGTTTAATTTGGGATCCTTTGGTCCTCAATTTGGACCGGCGACTGAAAAAAAAATTTTAAATACACGGTTCAGTATATTAAAGAAACACAAGAATTCAAGACTCCGTTGAAATTAGTCAAGAAATAAGCAATTTATATAAAATATTGGTAACCATTGTCCCGTTTTGGTCTATAATTATTCCTAACGGTTAGTGCCATAATCACCAAAATCAATCCCATCCTTACTTTCTTATATGGAACGCTGTGGTACAATTTCATAGACATCCTTAGACTTACACTCAATTCATTGCCTGGAAACCTGAAAATCATTGTTTTGTATGCCCCTTATTTCTACAAAAATAAAGAGACGGGGGAATGATTGCCAAAGAGACAACTATCCACCTAAGTTCAAATGAAGTGGATGTAAGCAATTATAGGCCACCGTACGACCTTCAAAAACGTGAAAAACCAATACCGTGTGGTCGGCTACAAAAAAAGTCGGTCGTATGAAAGTACGGAATAATATTCTAAGTCAATGATCGGCAAAAACAAAACACTTTTATGTAAGAAATCCTGTTTCTTATTGCGTGCTTACCAAAAATTAAACAATTTTATATTTGAAAGATTATTTTCGGTCAAAAGTTACGGGAACTTCTCTTCACCTTCCTCAAGTTTCATTTAAATCTTGCTATGACTTTATATGCTGTACAGTACGTATAGATACGCAGCAACGTCATGACGGAAAGGTAGCTTATGTCGAATGCTTCATGCAGGCGAATGTCAGTATATTTGCACGTTAAAGAATCATTGAAATATCTCCTTGTGGTCTGAATGATCGGTAGCCTGTTGCAAGGCAAGATTTCTGCCCCATACAACACAGCCTCTTTCAAAACAGGCAGTTTATATTTGTGCTACAATTTCTTGAGAAGAATTGGCTTATTTTGTTTTTGTCCTGAATATGCATGACATACTGCAATTACATGTGTATTCAACAAGAATCATTCTTTAAAAAACGTTCTTTTATGCATAGATGCACAAGAGATATATAATACAATTTCATTGTATTTTCGGCATAAAAGCAATTATAACCAGCATGATGTCGGTTAGAAAACATTTATTTAGTCTTAGATGCATGATTTTTTTATATTAGTTGTTATTGGCTTTGAACTAGCTGTCAGTAACTGCGAGTACTCTCAGATCTGTATTTAGTGTTCTCTTGTTGTTGGGGTGTACAAGTTCCCGGTCATGTCCACGTGTTTTTGTTATATGTATTTCTTTTTGTATCTTTCTGATGAGTTAAGCCTTTTTCAACAGATTTTTATAGAACTTTCATTCTTATGTTGTACTGTAACACCATTGTCCCAAGTTAGAAGGAAGATTGGGATTCCGCTAACAAGTTTAACCCCGCCACATTCTGTATGTATGTGCCTGTTCCAAGCCAGGAGCCTGTAATTAAGTGGTTGTCGTTTGTTGCTGTGTTACATATTTGTTTTTCTTTCATCTTTTTGTACATTAATTAGACCGTTAGTTTTCTCGTTTGAATAGTTATACATTAAATATTTCGGTGCCTTTTATAGCTGACTATGTGGTATGGGCTTTGCTTATTGTTGAAGAACGTATGGTGACATATAGCTGTTAATTTATGTGTCATTTGGTCTCTTGTGGAGAGGTGTATACCACATCTACTTTTTTGTATTCACTTATACTAGTATATTATGGGAAATATACATGGGTTCCCTTTAATTCAACTAAAAGTAAATTAAAGCAATACTTTTTAAAACGTTGTCAGTACATCTGTTTTAATAGGGGAAATATACAAGAGCAATATCGGAATTAATATTAGTTAGAGCTGCTACTACTATCTACATATGTGGTATCAACACACGTACTCAATTGAAAATAAGTGTTATAAGTATAATCAAAATCAACAATAGCAAAGTGAAATATCATAGTTTTTTAGAACCTAGAATTATCTTAACATTAAAACAAAACAGGTATTGGGTACATATTTTATACCTCACAGTAACCCGAACCTGATAGAACGCATGGCAACGTGTAATTACATTGAAACTATGGATTCATAGACTCTAGATCTACCAGTGGTACCTGTTGATTAAATGCATGCAAATGTAATGAACCACTTCCACTATATGTTGATAAAGTATTGTTTTCTTAATTTCAGGACTGGTAATCGCAATGTACAAATTAAAGAACAGCGTCCGTGGTCATGCTTTCAATGTCAATGAAGATGACACGGATTTATAAATTGACATGTATATCATATATGTATTATGAGTTGTTGACTTCATAATTACCATATAAAACGCCATAAGTGAGTGTTTACTTTGTATGACATAAGATTGAAGTAAAGTGAAGAATTTTTTCAAGAGGGTGGGGGAAGGGGGAGGGGGGTGAAGATTTTACACTGAGATCAAATTTTCATGGTGTTCAAAATACCATATATGACATATATATATGTAGGTGGACGAGATATAAACAATGAAAATATCTGAAATTAGAAAATATGAATTTAAAAAAAACAACATTGTAAATCTATCTCAATGCCGTGTTTAACCATTGGGAAAAACTTAACCAGACAAAAAGTACCGGCTAAATTTATTCAGCGGACACAAATGTAGCACATTTATCACTGGATACATTTTAAGCAATAGAAATAATACTCAAATAAAACTCAATCCTGAATTCCCAAAGAAGTTAAAGATAAATGGTCAAACTGTAAAAAAGTTGCAAAAAGAATATACACTTATAATAGGAAAGAGTCTGTTAAGTTGGTGAGATTACTTTCTCCCCGAAATACTCGCGGTTTTCTTACATAAGAATTTGGAATATTGAAAATAAGTTGTGCTGCCATTTTGAAACTTTTAACCCTTGGTTTAATAATTAACCCAGGCCCTAAAGGTGGGTTAAATATATCTGCTTTAACCAAGGATTTAACAGAGGGTTAAATTTAACCATAGGATGAACAACAGAAAATAACCAAGGGTTAAAATTTAACCAAGAGTTATGATATTTAACCCTTGGTTATAATTTAACCGAGAGTTGAACATCTGGGTCCTGATCATTTGTTCCTCTGTGTAGCATGATTTACTCTTTTGTTCACTATTTACAAAATATGCCGTATGGCATTCTAAAGTTATAAATTAGCGTATGCTATCATTTTTTATAAAGCGTTGTGGATTATTTCTTTTAGACGATTTTTTTTTCAATTTCACAATAGGAACAGTGGCAAACAGGGTTGAAAAATCAAAATCTTTGATAGAACTAATTTCAGAGAAACATCGAGCTTTAAAATAATGAAGATGTTCTCAAGAGTTTTTAGAAATGAGTGTACGTTTAAATATGATCAGACATGTTGCCTTGTAATAGGTCGTTATTTTTCTCGTTTGAATTGTTTTACATTTGTTATTCCGAGGCTTTTTATAGCTGACTATGCGGTATGAACTTTGCTCATTGTTGGAAGCCGCATGGTGACATATAGCTGTTAATTTCTTTCATTTGATCTCTTGTGGATAGTTGTTAAATTGGAAATCATAACACATCTTTTTTTTTATATTTTCTCGTCAAGTAAAAAAAACCTGTGATTATCATAGTAAAAGTGAAATTTTAGCGTCATTGTTTACATTGCAATATAAGCGGGAGGTTTGGTTAGCCATACAACTAGGTTCAACCATTCATTGGTTCTGAAAAAATATCGTACGTCTGGTGTATCAAATTATAAGCCTGATACTTTTGATAACTATTTATTCTTCTACCAAATATAAACAAGAGTACATGACACAAAATTAGTTTCTTTCTGGTTATATTGAAATTTCAATTTGTTTTGCTGTGTAGTACTTTTGTAGTTAATGTTTTAGTTTGTCTTTGAACTGGTCTTAAACAACCCTTTTTGCAAGATGAAAACAACGACATGAAGTAACTAAAATGCAATTTTTTCTAGATCTTGCAAACGACAAAAAGTGTCAAAGTTTCAAAGTTTGTAATATTTAAAAAGAAATGAAAAGTCCTATACCTATAACATATAAGGGAAAGTTAGCCTGCACTACGTAACTCATTAGCATCAATATTAAACAATATTCAAAATACATGATATACTTTAACAGGTTTTTGTTTCGGTCAATCATAACATTATCTTTTAATCAATATATACATGTTTTTCCATGACATTATTTGAAATTCACTTGAAAGGTTTTTCCCTGGAAGTTTGCAAGTTTCATGATGGTATTCTATCGCCTGAAAGACAAGCAAATATCTGAGGAAAGTGTGAAATTTTGCCAATAGAGATACTATTTATAATACGGTCTTTTGTTGCATGCCATACTTGATTGATGAGATTTTAATGTGATTTTAATGTGATATGTAAACTTTCTTTTGTATATCGCAGTCTATATTAATAGGGCATTAATAAACATATACTTTTATCAAACTCATAATCCGAAGAATGCGAATAACTCGGTTGAAAATGAAAGATAATAGATCATGTCTAGTTCGACCTGAGTTGTCAAAATTAAAGTTAACTTATTGAACAACTGGTTTCGAAGTTAACTTATAAAAGAAGCGGACCTGTATCAAAGTTAACGTTTTCGGCAGTCATAAAACAGTCCTTAGACCAAATCCACTTTTTAAGTGAACTTGATTGTGATCCTAGCACTGGTCAGAACAGTCCTAAATCCTGTCGCAGTCAAAATGTCTAGTTAGCAAGTTAACTTGCAGTACATGTTAGGACTGCACCCATCTGTAGATAAATGAATAATTGGGATAACATTTTCCTGTGTATTTGTTATATGTGTATACGATATATCTTGTATTGCCTTTACATGTTTTTTTATATCAAATAGTGTATATTTGTCTAATCTTATACCACGGTAGATTTTCCAATACAAATAGTTTGTTGAGTTTCCAGTTTAAAGCGACGAAATTTCTTTTAATATATCATTCAATATAGAAAATAATGGGGGTAATTTGTTAACGAAATAGGTATTTGCATTTCAATATATTTCCCTTGTCGAAAATGTGTATACTTTATTTCAGTTGTAAATATTTATTGACATGACAAAAAGCAAATGTATTCAGCACATCAAATGAAGCTAATTAGTGATAACGGGATTTCAAATAATAAATTATTATGTATCACTATATGATGTAGGAAATAATCAACGAGTGTCCGTTATTAAACACTAATTGACAAAATGACAAGACTTCCAATGTGGTAAGTATATTATTATTAATATTAAAACACTTTCAGTAACAATTGTCGTTAATGGTCATATATAAATATCAGGCAGAAAGAAATACGCTTTCAAAATATTTTTGTCTTAAAACCACTACCATGACCATATATTAATATCATAGCGCCCATATGCATGGAGACAAATGCATATATCAACTAACGGTTCATAGATGAAACCTTAAACTTAGTCTTGAAAAATTTATCATGAGAAAGCTTAACAGACGTTCTATTTCAAAACATACATGTCGTATGAGAATAATGGATGTTTCAAAATTTGACAGTTTTATCAATCAGGAAGAGTGATATTTATTATTCCTGATTATGCAGAAGTCAAAAAGTATTATTCACTTTTCAATTTTGTAAGGAAGTTTTTGAGATTTAAAAATAAATCTTTTCAATTAACTATAAAAACGAAACTGAAAAGTTATGTGCTACCTTGTCCCGATTAAAACTTAGCGTGAAAGAGTTCTTTAAAGAATCCAAGTTTAACCTTCCATCGTCGTTTTCAATCTTATCAGACCAAATGTGATTAAAATTTAGGTTTGACATTTGAATAGTTCATTTGGTTTTATAAAAAAAGATCTAGAGTGACAGGACAAGGTTGTCTTATCATGTACAAAATGGTATGCATTGTGGCGGTCTATCAAGGATAAGATGTTGAAACTATAAGTAAGAAAGTACTATAAGCAGCCATTAAAATGTAAAATCTCAAAGTATAATAGATAAATATTTTGGATTGAAACATTGGGCATGATATTTTAATATGATTTTAAGAATATCGTATTATGTTCTCTGTTTTAATGTTCAGATTTGGGACGATAAACATTTTTTACACATTCAAATTTGGTTGTTTGTTTGTTTGGAGTAACAATATTTATATATTTTTTTTAAATGACCTTTAATTTAAAAACTTTCCATCAACCTTACAAACCCTAATATTAACAAAGAATATAATACAACTTCTACTACTTCTACTACTAATACGCCTGGCGTATAAAATTATAAATCTGATAAATTAGATGAGTTTTCACAACCACACGGTTGATGCCACCTCAGGAAATGTTTTCTCAAGCCCTGTGATCAGGACTTTTGTGTTGACATGAAATAGTATTGATATGTTCTTTTTTCTGTTAATTTGTTGCATATAATGTATTGAATCATTCGATACACTTAAGCTTTGCTACCCCTTAGATATAGATTGCCTAAGCCGTTATTAGCACAACTTTTCGAAATTTCTGTTTTTAAAGCTTTACAACTTCGTATTTGAATTTGTCATTAAACTGATTTAATTCAAGCGCCACTGATTATTCTTATCACGACGAAACATGCGTCTGGTGAACATTAACATTAACATGGTATTCAACAATGATAGTATTTTAGAAAACAAAAACAAAAATCACGGTTGTTATTACTGCTTTTTTCACAATTTGTTCAAAACAAGTTTTTATATAAAAGAACTTATTGATTCTTTGAATAATCTTCTTTCTAAATGTTATCGATTTAATTCCGTCTACACCTCTCGGAAACTACCGCAAATCATTTACCAGGATAAAGTATAAACATCCAAAATTAAAAGTAGGATTTTACCAAGAAATCTTTCAAAAAGAAGACCTTTATTCTTTTATTATTATCACGAACTAAAGAAATATCTATCAGTTAATAATTTACATTTCATTAGGAACTTTCATTTGTATGTGGTTGCTATATTTTGCTTTGGATTTGTTTTGTTTTCAATTTGTTTTTGGTTGTTTTCATTTTTGTATATTGCTTGTATGCTATAAAGTAACACAGTTGACCTGTCTGCCATAGTCAATATAATTACTCGCCAAAATATGCATGGGGAGGGAAGGGGAGGTGGGGTCTCTTCCTAAATGAAGGTCACTTTTTGCATACGTCAAACATATCAATAGGTTGCGATTTCACCAAGGTAATATGTCAATGGGTCAGTATTTTTCATCTTTTGATTAGATTTTTGTTTAAAATCTAAAATCTAAAAAAATGAATATGTGTTATCTTATGAATATATGAATGGGTACTGATTTTCCAATGCAATATTTTTATGGATCGTGATTTCACAATACTAGTATATGAATGGGGTTGTTTTTAAAATCCCGGCTGCAAATCTGTAGCCAAAAACTCGTGTTGGGACCCTCCGTGAAAATATTAAATAGTGATACTAATACCATATTGAAGAATAAAGGTAGGATACACATAATTTGCATATTCAAGTATCAATTTAAGGCGCAGTTTTATATATATATATATATATATATATATATATATATATATATAATTCAGCGCCTTCCCAAGCCATATTTATTTAGTATGTATGCAATCTATAGCGACCTATACAATGACCCAGTTGGTGGACGTGAAAGGGATCACCAATTTCTTCTCTGTTCGCCTTCTCTTTAAAGAACTGCGTTTTTTTTTTTTTAACATATTACATTCTTTTGATTTCCTTGATTTTCGACTAGTAAAAAATAATGCGTTTTGTTTAAATCTGTGTTAAAAAGGCGTTTACCATTACTAAGTATTCGGTGTTTGCACATAACGTAAAAGGTGTTTGCCATTAACGTCATAGTTGTCTGCATGTAACGTAATAACTGTTTGCACATTATGCATTAGTTGTTTGTGCATAACGTAAGAGGTGATTGCACTTAATGTAAAGTTATTGGTACTTAACGCAATAGGTGTTTTCATATAACATAATAGGTGTTTGCTACCGCTTATGTTTTATTGCCTTACAGGTCAATACATCAACCTTAATTTAACGCATATTCATGCAGCTCATACCTTGATAGTTAGTTGAGATGGGTTTTGCAATGGTCAGCATCTTCATTTCTTTAAAAGGAAACAATTTCAGCTTTGAAATGTGACACAATGGCGTCACCAAAAATAACCATTTCGTTGACTGATTCATTGTGATTCGGCATACAACAAAATCACTCTTATTCAGGTAAATTGATAATTAACATATATTTTTCAAGTAACATAACATCAAACATACATAAAAAAAAATCGTCATTATACGATTGAAGGTGCTATCTGTCTGTCTGTTTATATTTATATTTATGTTCATATCGGATTATATAACCATGTTCAGTCTTTGGAGGAATCTATCTGTATAATTAGAAGCTGTCTAGTCTGAGGAACGCAAATAATGCTGATACATTATAACCATTAGGTCCATGAATTCGTGGTTGCTTCTATTGGACTTTTAGTGATTAGTATAAACGTTTTAGTATGTTATAAATCAAATATGATAATTTTCGTCAAATTGGTGAATATAAATTCTACAGATAATGCTCCTTTAAATATGCCAATAATGTTAGTAAGGATGTGTAAACAATGGAAAGAAAAACAAGTGCTAGGATCTGCTTACCCTTACGAAGCATCTGAGATCACCCCAGGGTATAGTGGACATAAATTTGGCCTTACAACAGGCCACCTACGGACCCATCAAAGAGTTGTTGCAAGGGTTCTTAACGTGCAAAGAGCGTGGCACTCTCTTTACACGAGTCATCAGATTTAACGTCCCCGTTCCGACAGGACGTGGCTGCAAACTCGTACATCCCGCACAGCCAAACGTACGTCCCACTTTGGCAAGCGTTTTACTGCCGGTTGGAGAAGACCAAGTGACCAGTCACCCTTGGGCGGCAAAATGGGTTGAACATGTCTGAAAGGGCATAATATTTTAACTGCCTTTTTAAAATGATATATTTAACAAGTTTTACGTGTACCTACTATATTGTAAAGTCTTCAATACTTCCGTTAAAGAATTAATACGGCAAAACACTTTTATTAACAACTCGTCAAACGCTTTGTTTCAGAATACGTAACAAATATATTATATCCGGAAATCAATCATATTGATAATGTCTGTTTTCAGAGATTGTTTGTTTGAATCAGTCTGTTTGTTTTTTTGTATAAATTATGATGTAACCCTTCCTTTAACAAGATATAAGTTGGGTTTTATTTTAAAAAGTGACCAATTAGTTCAATATGTCTGTAAGTGTTGAATTAGGAAAACTTTGTAAACAGTGAAGATGAATCTAACGTTGTTATACAATTGTACGAGGGAAGAAACCTAAATTGTATATACTTTAACAGATCTTTATGAGAGGAAAGTATCTACAACTAATCAACTCCGTCATGTCGAAAACGGGGCTTTTTTTTAAATATTACTTATATAAGTTACTTTTGTAAAGATTTCGTAGCTTCAACACATTTTCTCAGATATCTCTTTATTTTTACCATGAAGTATAAATACTAATCCTCATCAAACTTTAATTGCCTTTTATATGAACTTACCTTTAATATTGACGCTTTTGCGTTACAAATTGGTCTTTTGGGATTATGAAAATATCATTTGTCTTAGAAATAAGAAAGGTAGACGATGTAAATATATGAACATCTGTAATCTAACTGAGACTTAACATTATTTATCATTTTTAACCCAAAAGAATTACAAATGTTCCTTATATAATTGTAATTATTAATTATTTCAAAGGTGTATAAAATAATTAATAGAAGTAATAGGTTTGTCATTTTGTTTTAAAGTAACCTGTATATTCCTTTCAATTTCTCTTAATTTAATGTTATCACATACTGTAAAAATCATAAAAACTTCATGTAATCCATGCTTCTTTTGAATTTAAAATAACTCTATTGGGTATTTTTTCTTAAAAATATCTATATACGTAATCAAAAGAAAATGAATTTAAATAACGCTCTTGACTGTTAACCCTAAACAAGACTGAACGTTTAAAGTTAAGGCTTTTGCGGATGATACACTGTATAAAAGAAAACGGAAGTTTAAGACTACAATTCATATACTAGTAGTAAGGATTAATATTTCAAAATTTCATATTTACACATGGCGGTATGTAGCCACATGAAAATCTTTTACAAAGAAAGATTAATTCTTATATACATTATTTGATGAATTTATATTCTTTTTTCAGAAAGACTTCAACTTTCAAAATGGCACGACTTGGAATTTTTTTCAAAAAATAATCTTACATTTGTTTTATATAATTGCGTTGCTTGGTAAATTTTAATGCATTCAACAGGACTTCATCATTCCAAACGTTCTAGAAAATAAATTATAAATTGAAATTGCAATTCAAACTCTCTTTTTTTGCCTTTAAGTTGTCGTTAAGAGTTAGGTTCAAGAAAGATTTTTTCATATTACCCGAACGAATTCTTAATTTTAGCAGAATAATAAGCACGGTGGACCATTTGAACGATATTGAGACATTCAACCATGATTTTATGTATGAAAATATCGAGTTTATTGAAATAAGTAAATTCTTTGTCATGTTTCCTAGCAACCAATACGTTTGAAGAAAAAAATTCATTTGAAAAAACCATGAGACTGTGAGATACCATAAAACACCCCGATGCATTAGTTGTTATTGTGGGTCTATTTTAAGTAAAAAACAAAGAAATCCATGTATCCATGTGCCGTCCAAAATGTATCCTTTTATATCTTCATACTTATGTACTAGGGAAGAAAGAGGCGGACATATACAATCCAAAGTCGAAATAAAACTACAATTTCATGCAAAAAACCCGAAAAACTTGGAAATGCCAAACAACGGTGCATTAAACACAACAAAGATTACTAAAGACATAGCAATCTCACAAAAAAGGATACAGTTTAACAAGCTTTTATTTTTTCAGTCAATAATCTATTATACCTACTTCGTTGACAAATATTCTATCTGATCAATGTGAACAATATTTTCTTCGATAAATTGGTTTTTTTTTTTTTCAATATGTTTAAGTTGTTAACATTTTTAATTAACCTTCAGAATAATAAACTGTCTTTATATTTGAAGGCAGAACAACCAGATAAAACTCACGACTCTCGACTAGTTACCTGGAAATTCGATTATATCACATCCCACCTGATTCGGGAAAGAAGTATACCGCCGGGCATGGAAGATATAGAAGAAATGCTACAATATACTGGTGCATACATTGAAAAAAAGAATGATCCAAATATTTGGAAAGATGCAGAAATCAAAATATATGATTAAAAAAACAATGAACTTCGTCTAGAATCAGGGAAAAAAAACTATGTTATACCTGTCACGCATTCTGATGGGAAAACTAGAATCGTTTGCACTTAAGATAATGCAGTTATTATTGATTCTAAACAGATGTATAAGAAAGAAGGTGAAATTGTCATCGAAGATAATCGTAACATGTGCTCCATCGCATAGCCTTGGGCGATGGCACACTGTAAGCACAAGAAAACTAATTCAAATTTCGGGATTATCGTTGTTTTGTGTATACATGTGTTGTTTATAAACTTAGCTGACGCCTTGGTCAATACAAAACATGACCAGCTCTACTATGGATTAGTAAATATATATTGTTACTGTTGTTATATTTTTTTTCGTTAAAGGTAAAACGTTCACTTTTCATTTGTTCATTTTTTGAAACTTTTCTTCAATAAATATGAAAGGAGATATAAAAGAGTAAATCAAACCTCATAAGTCAATGAATAAGTAATAATACAACGGCAAAAAACAAACCCTGAAAAATACCCAAAAAACTACGAATAGACAAGCAATTGTTTACACAACACTAGTGAAAAAACTTAAGACTGAGCAATTTGAATCTACAAAAACCCGGCGGTTTTAAAAGAATGCAAAGCTGAATACACTAGTCGTTTTAAGTAATAACGTCTCATTTTGCGATTTGCCATTGAAAATAGTTTAAGTCATATATGCCACAAATATTTTATAACGGTAAAAAAAAATCATAACTTTCCTTGTAAACAGCAATTTCGATATAATGAACGCAACCTCTGAAAAAAGTATTAACGATATTTGTTCAATATGCAGGCGCTGCAGCAGTGTTACTGCTGCTGCTGCACAGAATGTTTTTATTTCACAACAGGAAGACTGAAATTATCCGTTTTGTCGAAACATTTAGTTTCCCAGGTGACTCTCATTGTCAAATTATAGTTGTAAGTCAAGATATAAGGGATGATTAACCATATATTAGGTATCATATTCTTGAAGGTCGAGTGAATAGATGTGTTCATAGTCACCAAACTTTGAATTTATAAGTGAGAGGACATCACCTATATAGCGGAATGTAAAGTGAAGTATACAGACAATGCTAGCTTTTTTTTTGCCGGGAAGATTCTGTATAAAGCCTGCCGCATATGACTAAAGGACCAAGTCTCAAAGAAGAAAGCAGCGTTTGTTCCAATCAACATGCCGATTTTGTCTTTAGAAGTACGTCCTCTAAACCTATCAAACAAATAACTTGTCATTCAAGGATCAAGCATCATGTTGACAATGTCTGTTTCAGAGAATTTTTTGTTTGAATCAGGGTGTTTATTTATAATGTATTTTAATGTATCGTTTAACAAAGGACTTGTTTCATTTCATTGTTTTCTGTTCGCTTTTGTTGATTAAGTTAAAGAAAGTTTCATACATTATGATAACAATACTGTTTGAAAATTAAATCACGTGTACACAAAAAGAACTTAGAGATCGTAGTTTTATCTTATCGTTTGACCATGCAAAGCTGTCTTCAAGTAAGATACCAAGCTATGATTTTCTAAACGAAGTCAGCTGATGTATTAATGATAATTAATGTCCGTCCACATATTTTGAATGCTTTCGAAGTTATCTCGAAATATCTGCAACATACAAGCACTTAACTTTATTGGTCGCAGACCAGACCTTAGTCTAGTTTTTACAATAAGACTGTAAGAGACCTTTTAACATTCCTGACCAGGAACAGCTTTATGTCCAGTTCTAATGACTGGTATGTTGTTGGCCGGTTCTAAGGACGGGTTGTCCTAAACATTCATGAAGTATAGCAAACAACAATGATCAATCAATCTAAGGACGGGTCTATTGCAGACTTGGCTCTGTATTTGCTATTCGATAATTGTATGATTTCTATCTGCTCGTATACTGTAAGAGAAGTGTATATCAACATTTATTTGATATACACATATTGTAGTGTCTTTGTAAATTAATAATGATATCGAACTTTGCAGATGTCGAGATAAACATTAATTATAAAAATAAGAATGTTCCCAATACAATTGTAAAATTAAACAATCCATTTGAAAAACAATATTGTATTTGGGGACGTCACAACATTTTTAAGTTCATTACCCGTTTTGTGAAGTTCCCTTCTAGATTTTAATCTTGAAATGTTTAATGCATAAATGTGTTTAGTTATTGTAATTTACCACGATCATTTCCGGAAATAAAGATCATATTGTATCATGTTTATACAGTGTATTTATTCGATTAAATGTTTTGTTGTTGATTCCTCAATGGCGGTCTGCTATAATTTTCAATATAAATTCTTGTACTAACGGACCTAACGTTTGTAATAGGTTTTGAATTTTTAAAGCGTTTTAATTTGCATCACTGAAAAACTTTCATTGTCGAAAGGCATATATATTGCAGTAAAACTGATACCATTCAATTTATTATGTGTATATTTATGATGTATCATTACCAATAAAAGAAGAGGTATTGCTATACCTATAAATACCGGAAAAAATATATATATATATTAATAATGCTGACGTCTTAATAAAACCATCCATCTGGGGTTTATAAGTCTACTGATTGGAAATACAGGTATAATATTGTCAAAAGGAAAAACAATCATATCTTCTATAAAATGATGCCGGCAAAATTTTGGTATTACAATTCATTATAAAAATACACAATTTGCTTATTTCTGAAAGAAATACACGATTTAAACATAAAGGACTATTATGGCCACTTTCATTTGATGCTTGAATTATTGTAATACTATACTGGAGCCATTGAATTCGATCTGACTTCTTTTTTCAGCAGTTGCGCCAATTTCAAGATATGGTTAACATGTTAACGCTGGTCTAACTTAGTTATCAATTTAGACTGTTTCAGCTTAAATGTCTGTCTATTAAAATTTTCATTGACCAGGTTTTTGTAAGGTTGCTACATGTATTTCCGTTTTTGTTTTGATGTATTCAAATCATTAATCAAAAGACGAGGATGATAAAATGTTCCTATAGTTTAAAATTAGTCTTTTAAACAATTCAATGGTTACATATTGATATCGTCAATAATTCAATACAATAATTTATAAATTGAATATCAAAATGCTTACAAAACTCAAGTATTTTGACTGTTTTCAATGTATGCCTTTGTGCAGTTAATGCTTTCTTATATTCAAAAAAGTATTTTTACATTACGTAATAATAAATTCATTAGTAACGTCGCCAGGTAATAATCAATTACAAAACGTCACGATAGCCTTTAGAACATGTAGAAACTTCGCAAATCCCTTGTGGTATTTACACGTGTTGAAATGTACTGACATATAAAAATGATGTAACTGTTCTATTATTATAAAATTTTCTATTTACAAATATATATAAATATATATATACATATTGTGTGTGTGTTTTTTGTTTAAGCCTAACAACTTTCCTGGTTATAAAGCAGTTGATGCTCCATGCAATATTCAATAGAATGAAATTGAAAGAAAGGAACTTATACGTTTGACAACCGATATATATCCTCTCTTGAAGATGCGATCAAATATTCGATTTGATATATCTTTGAGAACATTTTCCAAAAGACCAAAAGAGTGAAAAAGTATATTTTAACAAAACGCATTTGACTTACAGGTCGAACAACAAATGTTCTTAAACCCTGCTGACTGCCATTGGCGATTGCCAAATAAACGGATCACCGATGTAATAAATGGATCTTAATTATAAATTTAATACTAAACAGAAAACAATAAACTTGCGGAAAAGATGGTATACCGCAAACAAAAGGTGCAATTTTTTAGTACACTATATCCGGATTTCGACAATTAATGTCTCTTCAGTGATGTTAGGAATCGAAACGGTATTTGGAAAGCCATACAATTTACCTCAATTTAGGATAGACTCTTGAATTTTGAGGAGTCAAAATAGGATGAACGGATCATATGAACCCGAAGGAATTCTGTATTGGGGAGACAAAAAAAAAAAAACAACAACAAAAAAACTGCGGACTAGAATGTTTGGATGATTGATAAATCTTCATGGTTGGTTTGCTGAAAATGAACAGTCATTCTAGTCCGCAGTTTTTTTGTTGTTGTTTTTTGTTTTGTTTTGTTTTTTTTTTTTTTGTCTCCCCAATACAGAATTCCTCACAATGTGAACATATGAGATAATAAATGACGTTTGAACTTTTAAAAGACATTATTTGTTCAACTGTGAAATGCTTTCTATTTTTTAATCTGAATTGATTTTTTTCCCTCTTCAATCTGGACATGTCATACATCGTTTATCGGTACATTTTCTAACAATAGGCAAAGTTTCATTAAAGTCGAATTTTAAAGATGTTAAATATCGTTTTAGATTTTTTGACTGTCTTTTACTGTTGATAAGCTTTTTTATGTAAGACTGTCCATTTTTTCACTTTTGTGTAAATTATTTTCAATTTGTCGCTTGATATATATAATACATTAGTAGTCTCCCTTGTATTTGTTAACGTCATACTATTGTTTACGTCAATCAATTATTTTGTTTCACACTTATGTGTACAAGTCACATTACCTGAAGATCTGTAAAAGCAGTGAAAGCGCTAGTAAATGTGATGAATTGAAACCGTTACTAGTATTATCTTTTATTAATTTTCTTATATATGTTTTCAATTTAGACTTGTTGATATTTTTTTCGTTTATTATATTTGCCTTCGGGTTCATATGATACCTTCATCCTATTTTGACTCTTCAAAATTCAAGAGTCTATCCTAAATTGAGGTAAATTGTATGGCTTTCCAAATACCGTTTCGATTCCTAACATCACTGAAGAGACATTAATTGTCGAAATCCGGATATAGTGTACTAAAAAATTGCACCTTTTGTTTGCGGTATACCATCTTTTCCGCAAGTTTATTGTTTTCTGTTTAGTATTAAATTTATAATTAAGATCCATTTATTACATCGGTGATCCGTTTATTTGGCAATCGCCAATGGCAGTCAGCAGGGTTTAAGAACATTTGTTGTTCGACCTGTTAGTCAAATGCGTTTTGTTAAAATATACTTTTTCACTCTTTTGGTCTTTCGGAAAATGTTGTTTGTGCTGTAGTTAGACCCATCTAAATTGAAATTTGTTTTGCAAGCACACGTATAAAAATTGCGCTTTTTATCCAACGCAATCATAGGTTTGAACGTTGTTTTCAATTTAGACTTGTAAATATATATATATATAAGTGTTTAGATAAATGTTTTTCAATTATTTTAAATCGACTGTATAATTGACATGATTTCATGTCAAATGACATGACTATTGAAATAACAATGCATAAATCAAATGCGTCTGAACATGCTGAAGCGCTGTTTTGTTTCACCTTCATCATAAACGTTCAACCAAAAGGAAATAAAAATCAGGGAAGGTTATTACAGTAACTCAGAGGGATATAAGGGACCTAAATTAAGGCGACACTAGTAAATCTCGTTAATCGATCAAGACAAGGCAAAGTAACAAACAACAACTAAGTGAAATGCATGAACTCCAAAAGAAGCTAGACCGGATGCGTCGATAGGTTAACCGTCTTTGTCTATACGTCCATCATCCACCATGCGAATTAACATTTAGTCTAAATATCACAACCGGAAATTGGACACAATCGATAGAATTGCGGATGCAGGTATCCAGTATAAAAATGGGAAATTCTACTCTTTCTTTTTTATATGAATACCAAAGGAGAGACGAATGGACTTATGATTTGCTGAAATCTCCTGTTTCGTGAATGATGTTAGGGTATATATGGGATTCCCATTGAAGCTTTCAATTCTAAGTTCTTTTTTTATACATGCCAAATAATTAGTTTTGCCTATAAAATAACGTTGTTATAGCCAGAAAGTGTCTGCCGGATTAACATCAACCGTAACTGAAACGCCAAATCCATTCTAGGCCATCATTGCCTGATCATCTCATGCATTTATCAATTACTTTAATATTTTTTGTTTAGAACCTACTATTGCAACGTAATGACTTTATCATTATCTCTACCAAACATATTTGCCTGCAAGTCATACTCACCATCTCTATAAATTGCACTGACAAGATAAAGGAATGTATGGTGTGGTAATATTATCTTTAGGCGTCAATATGTATTCTGACTTTTGTAACTTCTACAACAGTGAAATACAGATAAGTTTGAATAACTTTGATATAAATGAAGGAACTTAGTGACTTAAATCTAAAGTGTTCTGAACAACGCCTAACAAAAGATATGAGCCTTCATAACTACCTATGGTCCACATTAAAATATCAACATGTTTATAAAAAATGTAATATTAAATAAAACTGAAGTCATCCCTCCAAAAATATTCATCCTTCGCTTTTTGTATTTAAATTCTCTTTACATACATTGAAAACACAATTATTAAAAAAAACTAAGGTATCAATCAGCTCAAACAAAATTATCACTTCACATAGTTTTGAAATTGCAAATGTTTTCATAGACAACATCTTTGCTCGTTTCGGCAATAACGTTTATCGATAGTGTGTATGCAGTCATATGGACACCGTTTCATACCATATTGATCCTGTATTGTTTTGAATCAAAGATAATGACCTATCTCACTAAAAACCCATCTAAATTACATATAATTGATAACTTAAACAGCATTCTATTTTGCAGACATTGTTTCGATAAATAATGAAGAATTATCTACGTAAACTGCCGAAATTTACCTGACGAAACTAACATTGAATACATAGAATATAAACTATACTAACTGTCTTGATTTTCCTGGATTTAAATATTGCAGGTTCACACGGGAAACTCTATAAAAAAAAGACACAAGGGACGATTTCTTCTTAACCTATTGTTAATTTCCCTTTATTTGGGCAGTGATGTTAACGCTTTAACCCCATCTTACTGTGTCTATATATCCCAACTCGTTCACTTTGCCAATGTCGTTAGTGGTGTTATATGTTTTAATCACTGCAATATATGTATCACTGGTAAATTTATAAATAAGGGATTTCGTTACCGCAAATCACTTCAAACATTTCTTAAATCAGTGATATATACACAGGAAAGGTATGAAAGTTTGGCTGTACCTGTAGAACACTTACAAACGTGAAAGTATATCCTAAGTTTTTACGAGGATATTGTTAAAATACTCCGTAAATTTAGATGCAGTCCTATAAATAGACTTATCTATAAAGGATTATTAATTCAGTACTGTAATAAGATCTTTGTATACAGTTTTTACGAACACTATGGTCCTATATCCTGTCAATACTTATATTTTTAAATTGCTCAAAGTTTATTTTTCAGATTGGTTAAACGATATTTACATTAAGTTTATTAGATGTGTATAGATTGATAGTTACTAGTAAGTCTTTTAAGCATGATTTTTGTATAAGCCGTTATTGGCTTTTAACTAGCTTTCAGTAACTGCAAATACTTAGGTCGGTACATCGTGTCTTTAATGGGTTTTTTTGTAAGATATTTGTGTGTTTTGTGTAGATGTGATTGTCAGTCCAGCCTGATTTTAACAGTTTGTTCTGGTATTGTGCTATTACACAAATGTCCAAGGTAAGGGACATGGCTGTGCGCCCGCAAACATGGTTAACCACGCCAAATTCTGTAAAAACCTGTCCCAAGCCAGAAGCATATAATTCATTGTTGGTTCTTTGTTGCTGTTTATCATATTGTTTTTTTTTGTTTATCGTTTTGTATACGAATCTAGCCGTCACAATTTGGGGCCTCACGTCAGAGCCTCATATAGCTTGCTATGCGGAATGAGTTTTGGTCGTTTAATGACCTTCAGTTGCCTATATTTATGACATTTAGTCTCTGGTTGATAGCTGTCTAATTGTCAATCATATCCCATCTTCTTACTTTTATATTAGTTATTCTTTTGGGCCTGTTTTGCTGTTTAGCCCGTTGTGTTTGAGGTTGTATACATCCTGTTATAAATTTCAGTTTAAAAGTAGGAGCGTTCCTACTGAAGGTAGGCGCTGAAAAACTCTGATGACGCAAAAATTTGTGAGGTGATATTTTCATTTGTCTAGCACTTTATCGATACCGCTGTTAGTGGACCTTTGGGACTACAGGGTTTCATCAGCCCAGTTTGCAAAGTAGACCTTGGATGGATTTTTTTCTCATATGAGTGTTCTTCATAAAGGCAAATCAAGGAAAGGGCTGCGCTTTGAATGCAGCCCATTTATGACGTGTTATTTTCATTTTTCTCGTCATAATTTGGTTGACGTTATCAAATATCTTTCCCCGTGATGATCACAAATGTGATCCATTTGCTTGACGAAGAAACATCACCGATTTTTTTCCCGAATATTGACTTCACCGAATGCAACTGATCACCAAAGTTTAATTTGGAATAAGCAACATATAGACTTAAAAGACATTATAAGAACCAACGAGGAAATATGATCTCGTCACTAAGGAAGAAAAATCCAAAACGTTTCTATAAGAATTTTAAAAAACGTAAAAAGCGCGTTATAAATAACATTTCATTAGACCAATTCGAGGAACATTTTAAAAAACTTATGTCTAAACCTCCCGAAGTGAATGTTGGAATGAGTGATACGCCGGAAACAGTTTTTGAGGAACTAGATCTTCCATTCACAGAGAAAGAACTTGATTCGTGCATCAAAAAATTAAAAAGAGACAAGTCCACTGGTTATGATGATATAATGAACGAGTATATACTGTTTGGTAAAACTTTATTGAAACCTGTTCTTTGCAAACTTTTCAACAAAATTTTATGTTCTGGAAATTTTCCTGAAATATCGGTGAAATGTATTTAATTCCAATCTTTATGAAAGGAAATCCTGACGATCCTGGAAACTACAGAGGTATTTCGTTGGTGTCACATCTAGGAAAACTATTTACGTCATTAATTAATTCAAGACTTATAAAATGGTGCAAGATTAACAACACTCTGACAGATGCACAGTTTGGATTCCGACCTGGATACGGCACTTCTGATGCCATCTTCTGTCTTCATTCTTTAATTTCTAAGTCATTAAGAAAAGGTAAACGCTTATATTGCTGTTTCATCGATTATATTAAAGCCTTTGATAGTGTTTTTCATGTAAAATTGTGGTTTAGACTAGTTAGATGTGGCGTTACTGGTAAATTTCTTACTGTAATTAAATCTATGTATTCAAAATTGAAAACTTGTATAAAGTGTAATTGAAAAATTTCAGATTTTTTTAATTGTAATACTGGCTTGATGCAAGGGGAATCGTTATCCCCTTTATTATACTCGTTGTATGTTAATGATATGGAAGTAGAGCTAATCAGTAATGGCTGTCAGTCATATGAATTGAAATCCTTAAATTTATTTTTACTTATGTATGCAGACGACACTGTTTTATTTAGTGAGAACATAGATGATTTGCAAATTATGATAAATGCTGTAAACTCTTCTGCAAAGGAATATGGTTTATATATTTTAAAATATGTCTAAAACTAAAGTAGTAGTGTTTAGAAATAGAGGTAGTGTAAAAAGTCAAGAAAAATGGTTTTTGAATAACAACCAAACTGATATATGTGACAGTTTTGTATATTTGGGTATCCTTTTTAATTATAATGGTAGTTTTTTTACATACACAAAAAATGTTAGCAAATCAAGGAAGAAAGGCTGTTTTCGCTTTATGTAGTAAAATTGTAGATGAATATTATAACTGTGAAACGTTACTATCCTTATTTGATACTTATGTATCTAGTATACTTAATTATAGCTGTGAAGTGTGGGGTAATCATAAAGCTGATGATATAGAGAAAGTACATTTATATTTTTTAAAACGAATTCTAAAGGTTAGAAAAACTGCTGTTAATAACATGGTTTACTGTGAATTGGGACGTTACCCAATGTATTATGAAAGACACAGAAGAATGATTCAGTTTTGGTTCAAATTATTAAATACTGATAACTGCATACTTAAAGCATGTTATGAAGATATGTTGGAAAGTTCATTTAAAAAACCCAATGACAAATCGAATTGGGCATGTTCAGTCAAAGATATTTTATGTAGATATGGTTTTCATGATGTATGGCTAAAACAAAGCGCAAATAATGTTGATATATTTATACATGAGTTAAAACAAAGAATGAAAGATACCTTTATTGCTGATGTTAATGCTTTTTTTAACAATTCATCAAAATGTATACTTTATAGATATATATATGACACAGATATACTGCAATTTTATTTAGATAGACCAGTTAATCAAATATATAAACCTTTTATATGTATATATTGTATCTCTGCCCATAGCCTCAATATAGAGACAGGCAGATATTACAATGTAGATAGAGAAAATATATTATGTACTATGTGCAATAACAATATTGTAGAAGATGAATACCATGTTAGTCTAGAATGTAATAGATATAGTGATGTAAGAAAACTATACATGAAGAAATATTATTGGCAATATCCATCCACTTATAAACTTATACAGTTGTTATCAGTTCACAATGTGAAAGAACTTAATAATTTAGGTAAATTTTGTTTAATATTGAAAAATTCGTAATATGTAGTTGTATTACTTATTTATCAAATGAATTTATTTTCATTCTCCGCCATACATGTATTGTGTATAATTATTGTTATTTATATTACACTGATGCATTCAAAAATATTGTAAAATATATATTCTATAAGCTGTATTGCTTCTGAATAAAAGTATTATTATAGGTGCACAATAATATTTGAAACCGAAAAATTGTCGCGTCAACAAAGAACCCTTCACTGATCGCAAATACACACTTCAAAAGATCATGTATGAACAGAACAATTATTGATATAATACTGGCAAAAGTAGACATACTGGGAGTGATAAATATCATCAAAAGTACGTAAGCACAATATAAGGACATGGCACAAGTAGCGATACCAATTGGTAGCATCTATACAGAAATAGAAGTGTACAAAACAGTAATTTACTATTTGACAATACGAAGCAGTGAACCCAATATCAGCTTAAAGGACTCTATAATAACCTTCATTAGGTATGCTTCATATTAAAAAAGAAGAGAAAAAAAAAAACAGCTAACAGCACACAACACCACGTTCGTAAGTTTTTATTACATTCGGAATGTTTAGCTAATTTCTGTTACTTTTATTGTATTATAACATGAACATTGTTAAGCAAAAAGAAATCATTTGCAATATATTTTGCAGCAAAATATGACCCACATGTTTCTAAATATAATTTGATTTCATATTTAGATCATCGAAAAAAAAAACAACAAATGGGACACTATTTCATGATACAGCATCCCAACACGGACTTTGGAAAGCCGAAAGCAACAGAGCAGCATCTATTTTGAATGTCACACTCGGGCAAAACAAAATACAATTTGAATTATACTTGTTACAACGTGATTTGTTTTCGAACAGTGTAACTGTCTCCATAAAGACAATTAAGAAACGGAATTACTTCTCTTCAGGTTTGATCATCAAATTTCAGTTTCGAATTGTTCCATATCAATTTGCAATTGAATTCTTATCAAAGTAAATTAACCTGCACATTTCAGTTCAAGATATTGCCATTAAAGTCTATTCAGATTAAACGAAATACATAAACAAATGTTCTTGACATTTTTATTAATACTCTGAAAGAACTTACCTGTAGAACTGAAAATGTTGAGTCGCATTTGAGAAATTACCAACCGGTCTGATATTTATACAAGGGAAATCATGTGACATTTTTTTTTTTTGTTAAGCATTTAAAAAACCCTAGTGTCAAATTATCAAACTACATATATGAAGAAATATAGCTTTGAGTCATTCTCCTATTTATGGAAATTTTTTTTATCAGATTTCTGACGAATAAAAGTCTTCAACTATTCTTTGTATATACTATTACCAAAAAAGGTAATTAGGACTATACTTTATTATTTTAGTACCATATAAGGCATAACAAAGTCCCATGTTACGTATTACACAATAAATTCAAACAAAAGAACTTATAGTTTATCTAAAATATCACATTTCGTGTTTATGTTATTCATAAATTAGATTCATTTTTGTATTCGTTAGTATATTCCTTGTTGGTTGCTTTTAACTGTAGAAAATGACTTGTTTGTCTTTTATTTATGACATGTTATTTATCCAATATGTCAATTTAAGGCCTCGGTGGTCGTCAGGCTTAAGGATGTGTAACTATAGCATCACTAGCCTGACAACGCTTACGTTGTGAGTTCGAACCCCGCACACAGCAGATGCGATCAACTCCAATGTTAATTGATAAAGATCGTCCGTTTTCCTACCGTATGTCGATGGTAGTCTCCGGGCACTCCGGCTTCCTTCACAATACAAAAATACCGCCACGAAATAGCCAATAGTGCTGCAAGTGGGGTTAAACACTAACCAATCAATCAATTAATCAACTAAAGTCTTCGCTGGTTCGACGTTGCTCATATTCTTACATTTTGGTATCGGGTTGTAGACTGGTTTGTTCAGTTTCATACGCAGCGTTTTTGTTTCATAAGGTAGTACAGTCAGTTTCATTTAAAAAACATTGGGTTCTATATAATCCAAGGGTCATAAAATCCCCAAAACTATCATTTGCTGAACAATTTTTACAATATTTGATTTTTTTAAAGCATTGTTTAACTTGTTAGCTGAGATAAATAAAAAAAAAAAAAAACACAATACCTTATAAATCACGCTAAGCAACGTCTCATAGACATTCAGTGGAAGTGAATTAATATATAAATGACTTGTTCAAACACATAACTGTAAACCAAATATCGTTAGTTTTTTATTTCGATTTTTTAGTCTATCATGCAATACATATGCTAAACAATATTTTCCGATTTTGTCGGTTTAAATACGATTTTTCTCAATTTGTGTATCTGATTAACTAAACGTACGATGGATTTATGACAGCAAAATTAAATTTGAACACTTTATTTGCCAACTTTGTCAGTCATCTATACAGTCGATTTTAAAGGTACATGTAAGATTGATAATCCTTAAGAGTTGTAACTGCATATTTAAGTTTTATATCATTAAGTTTAATATAGAAATGTACAGTATCCTATACACATGTAGTTTTGTTTATTTACTTTTTGGTATAAATATCATTCTGGACTAAATAGATCGTTCAGTATGATTCTTTCTCAATGTTTAAAGAAGAGATAGCGGACCTTATTATTGAATTTGAACACAGTGTTCAAACCAGCGTTGAGTTGTAAGAAGGATAACTCAATGTTTTATGCTGAACTTTTCTAGTAGCAATATTGTAACAAAATATATCACGACAGTTAGAAGAGGAATATATTTGCTTTTTATGTATTATTCTTAATTGGAAAAGTGGTTTGATGCAGCCAACAATATGTTGACAATTGATGAAATTCTTCAACGCAAGTGTTCATATTTAAAGCATTGAAAGAAAAAAAAATCGCAACTTCCATGTAATATTAATGTCATTTTCAGTTTGGATACAGTGCTAGGTTTAAGGCTCGATAAAACCCCAATAGTGGACTAAATCGGTGGGATTTGGGATGTGCACTAATTAATATATTAGTCTTAATTACATGATTTGTTTTTATCAGTTGTTATTGGTTTTAAACTAGTTTTCAGGTATTTCACATCCACTCTTTTATGGTAATATTCTTTACAAAGCACACAAATGTCGGCATTCACCTCAAAAGCTAATCAAACCTTTAAACAGACTTATTCAGAAGGGATATACATGTAGTTACGATACTGTTGTCAGGTCATAGAAGATGGCATATTTTGGTATTAATATTGATTCACTCATAGGGTCCTTGCATCGAAAATAAACACATTTGTTCTAAAACCAGTTGCTGCCATGATACGGGTTATGTTCTTCTCATATATTTTATGATGGTATGATACTCAACCCCTTACGGGAGGGATTGTGCTTGATTTTCATATGATGAAGACATAATCTTTCAATCAGTTTAATTGAAGTCTAGAACTGGCATGTCAGTAACTGATAGTAGTCCTTTGTTAATTTATGTATCATTGTCATTTTGCATAGTTTCTTTTGTTACCTTTTCTGACATCGGACTCGGACTTCTTTTAAACTGGGTTTTACTGTGCGTATTGCTGTGTGTTTGTTTATTCTACATTGGCTAGAGGTATAAGGGGGGGGGGGAATGTTTAGATCTCACAAAACATGTTTAAACCCCGCCGCATTGTTGCGCCTGTCCCAAGTAAGGAGCCTCTGGCCTTAATAGTCTTTTAGGTTTTTTAATTTTAGTTCATTTATATGTTTTGGAGTTTAGTATGACGTCCATTTTCACTGAACAAGTACACATTTGTATTTAGGGACCAGCTGAAGCCCGCCTCCGGGTGTGGGGTTTTCTCGCTGTGTTGAAGACCCATTGGTGGACTTCGGCTGTTTTCTGCTCTTTAGTCGGGTAGTTGTCTCTTTGACATATTCCCCATTTCCATTCTCAATTTTATCCAGAAACTGCAAGTACTCTCAGATTTGTCTTCGGTGCTTTTGTTAAGTTTTTTGTGTTAGGTATCGATTTGATGAGGAAAGCCATTTCAACTGATTTTTATAGTCTGTGCTTACCAGCTTAGAGGGAGGGTTTGGCACCTGGAAACATGTTTAACTCCGCCACATTCTATATGTGCCTCTCCCAAGTCAGGAACCTGTGATTATGTGGTTGTCGTTTGCTGTATATCATAATGGTTTTTGTTTAGTGTTTTCTACATAAATCAGGCCCTGAGTTTTCTCGTTTGAATTGTTTTACATTTGTCATTTCGGGGCATTTTACAGCTTACTAAGCAGGTTTGTGTTTTGCTCATTGTTGAAGGCCGTACGGTGACCTCAATCTATTTACTTCTACGACATTTCGGAATTGTCTCAAAAGGAGATCATTTCAAATCTTTTTATTTTTATAAGGTATAGAATTATTGTTAACCCTTGGTCTTCGTCCTAACAGCATTAAAGCGTATCGCAAAATGGTTGTCCGTTTGTTTTATGCGGGATGCATAAATTTGCAGCCACTTCGGTTGATAATTGGAACATAAAATCCGATGAGTCGTGTATAGTGACACACTCCTTGCACGTTAAAACCCATTGAAACAACTCTTTTCGGGTCCGTAGGTGGCTTTTTGCAAGGAACCTATCTAGTTATGCCCTCTTTTCCAAATCTCCCAGTAGACCCTCTATTACAAGACCGACCTGTTGTACTGCTTGTTAATGTGTTCTCGTCCTAAACATGCATGCATTATTTGCAACAGAAAGTTTAGCAAACAACAATCGATCAATCTGTTTGATAAAATATCTGGCTACGATAAATCGCGGCAGTCCCAACGCTTAAACAATGGAAAACAAAGGCAATAGTAGTATACTGCTGTTAAACAGTCAGAAATCGATTTAACTGAAACAAATCCAGGTCACAAACCAAAACTGAGGGCAACACATCAACTATAAGAGGAAAAAACAAGAATATGTCCATAGTACACGGATGCCCCACTCGCACTATCATTTTCTATGTTCAGGGGACCGTGAAATTGGGGTCAAAACTCTAATTTGGCATTAAAATTAGAAAGATCATAGCATAGGGAACATGTGTACTAAGTTTCAAGTTGATTGGACTTCAACTTCATCAAAAACTACCTTGACCAAAAATTTTAACCGGAAGCGGGACAGACGGACGAACGGACGCACAGACCGAAAAACTTAATGCCCCTAGGTGGGGCATAAAAACGGAACAACAGAAACACTGAACGCCACAAAAAGTGACGTCACAGGTAAATTTCTAAAAATAGAATATAAAATTGGGATTAAGTTTGTAATGGTGTTATTTGATGTATTTTCTAACCATTACAAGAATATTGATATAGAATTGTGTTAGTAATGGTGTAATTATTTGTATTTTATAACCATGTCGGTTTTTCTTCTAAATCAAACTGTAAAAACAAATAAATCCTGCGCATATAGTTACTTTAAACTAAAATCATATAAATGAACTAGGTGATAAATTATCTTTACTTTTACATACATATAGAAAATAAAAATAAACCTGTTAAATACATTACATATATTGTTGTGCGTCGCTGATAGTTACAATTTGTATGCCACACACCTTGTTTGGATATTAACAAGATAACTATAACAGAAAAGGAAACAAATGACGCACCACTGCGTTTTCTTAGTTATTTATATATGCTATATCTTCAGTATGTTTCACCTTTGTTGAATTGAAGATACATGACTGATGGCTTCCATATTTCAATTGTTTTATGTCTTTTAATAATTCACTTGTTATTAAAATCATTTTTTATCAAAACTTTAATAATAGGGCTTCCTTATTCTATCTGGCTTACTTTGTATATATATAATCTGAAAATTTAATCTTAACTTTACAATAAATATGTTAAATAAGGCATCATTATTTAACTTAAATACTTACAATTTTCTGTTTATAATTAATAGCACTTATCTTCGGAAGTTGTCTGTGCTAATTGATCTTTTCTGCAGCCTTGAAATACTTCATTCATCAGAAGTACTGGGAAGTGTTTATTTTGTGTAGTTAAATTATGGTTGATCAACTCCTTTTTCTTGTCTTTTTGTTGGCCTTTGTAATTGAGAAGTATGGACATTCCATAAATAGAACTGTACTTGAAAGTTCAGTGTTGATTGGATTTTTCTTTTAAGTCTCCGTATTGGGATACTGTGAATTTAATATTCTGATAAGGATATTGCCTGAATTTTATGGTATTTTTTGTCTTTTTGTAATTTCACATGTTCTTAGCCAGATTAAAATCATGGGTTGGTCTAGATGTTTATTATTTTCAGAGGGACTTTATGTGGCAATCACTATCGACAGTTGCACCTCTCTTGGGCAGCACTTTGAATTTGTCTCCCATGGAATCAGGAACAAAGTCTTGAAGGCCAAAACCTTTGGTATCTAAGAAAAGAAAAGTATCCCTACTTAGTTGAGCTCCTTATACCCTTTGATTTCCATTGTTACCAATCAAAATGAAAAACTCGATCATGTCTATAACATCTTAAGTATAACATTGAAATGAATTTAGGAATGATAGAAAAGTCTTTCTTTTAGTTGCAAAACTTTAAATTTTATCAACAACAAAAAAATCAAAGTCTGAAATTAATTAATTTCCAAATGGGATTCAAATAATTAGATTACTAAACTGAACAACAATGTCATTTTCTTATTTTCTGGTGAAATGATACAAGCGACTTCAGGTTTAAAAACATTGTCATATTTTTTCTTCGCTTTTGGTTTAAATGCAGGTTTCAGATATTCCTCTGTGTACTGCAACAAATCAGATAAGTTTATTTATATTCGGTTCTTCATTCTTCAACTTTCAGATATATTAGATTTAAACGACAACTTTCATTTGTAATCTTTATCGTCGACACTGTATACTTATTGCAAATACCTGTTTTCAAAGAAATTTGACCAACCAATGTAACAATGCACATAGTCATACGTATCTGCATTGTACTCAAATATTGTGTACAGAATTAAGTATACTATTAGTGGACTGACCTATGTTGGAGAAACACAGCAAAGACTTAACGAAAGAATGAATGATCACATTTGCATATAAGACTGATATTAAAATTATTACTGTATCGCAAATGCAGGGAATGAGACATTATCCTATTAAAACAAACCATAATAGATGTTATTGGTTAAGGTTTTTTTTAAATTTAAAGAATGACCAAAATAGCGTAACCAAACAGAGGCAGAAGATGTTTAGGGGCAATGCAAAAACGACAAGGTCGTGTAAAAAAATAACAGAAGAAAAGACAAATAATAGCCCGCATAGAACTACACCGAAAATTATAATTTTGAGCAACACACAAATGATGAGATAGAACATGTGAACAAATCTGTCCTAATTTCAAACTCAAGATTTACTCCCTGACTACGAAGAGTAAACATAAGAATGTTGCAGTACTCAAGTAGTATATGAAACAAAAAAATAAGTCAACAGTTCAGCGGAGAATTTTACTATATTCATTATACAAATTGTTGTTAATCAGGTAATTTTCAGCCTTAAAAAACAGTACGAAAAAAAAAAAAAAAATAATGACAGCAACAAGTGATTTCAACAACATTGATTTGGACCCATTTCATCGAAAGTTAACAATATATGAAGCGATTTTTTGAAGCACCATTTACAAACATGGGTTTACAAAAGGAGATGTTGTATGATTAGTTTATTTTTTACTGTAGCTAAAAGACTCAAGTGAGGGAAAATCAACTTTGTTATTTGCATCTGTTTAAAGCAATAATGTAAGACATTTGAGAAATTCTTGCATAGGTCCCACAAATAATCCTTTCTTACTCAACCAAAAATTAAACGTAATAATCAAATTAAATCATTTATATTTACATAAAGAAAGAATAAAGATGTGAAGTACACGTCGGTGTGACAGCAACAAGTTTTCAGCCCCATTTTCCATTTTACTTGATATGAGGAGACCATACCAATAATTGCAGTTTCGTCATGTTTTCCTTATTTCAATGGGATTTGAAGACCGAATCTAATTACTCATGTTACTGTGATGGGGTCTGATAATTATAAATCTAGGATAGACGAGGCGGAACAAATACTTCTTAAACTTGTATCATGCTATAAAACTATTTAGACCGAAAACAAATTGCAAGTGCTTGTTCTTGCATGCTATTTGAAATTTTTTTAATCAACTCTATAGCGATAATGTACTATACTTTAACGGTACGGTGCAAAAAGTCTCGCTGTCGGTATCAACACCAAGCAGATATTCTAGTTGAAAATTACGTGAATTAGTTTTCAACGAGAAAAAATCGAACTTTTGATATAATTCCGCTGGCAATATTTTTCATTTATGAAAAAAGTTGTTTAAATTCTTTTCTAAACATGTTTATTGCTGTTGTTAAAGGAATATATCCGGTGTTCTACTGCGGTTTACATGTTGAAATGTACTGTTATATTATTTATTTATGCGTTTCTCTGTGCTAAGTGTTCTTGCGTTTGTTTGCACTGTATTCCTGTCACGTAGTGTTGTCATTTAAGCGATATTTTTCAACATTGCCATATAAGCGGGAGGTTTGGTTAGCCATAAAACCAGGTTCAACCCACCATTTTTTCTTAAAATACTTTGTACCAAGTCAGGAATATGGCAGTTGTTATCAAATAGTCCGTTTCTATGTATGTTGGCGTTTGTTTTTGTTGCACTTCAGTGTTTCTGTTGTTCCATTGTTTTCCTCTTATAGTTGATGTGTTTCCCTCAGTTTTAGTTTGTAACCCGGATTTGTTTTCTCTCAATCGATTTATGACTTTTTAACAGCGGTATACCACTGTTGCTTTTATTTATTGAGTATTTTATAGGACAATTGGGGACCATTTTTGTTTTCCTGATTGAATACTTTTGCCCAGTGCTTCAGTTTAAAAAATATTCTGGACAGGATAAAAATAATATGTCAGCAAGTACAATTTATTTCGTTGTAAGTACAATTCGATAACCCTTCAAAACTTCATCTCCGGTAAATGGCAGGTGATTGGAGGGAAATAAATTGCGTAATTACACACCTGTGAATCCATAATCACAAACTCTAAGGAATTAATTACCACAGAAATCGGACTTAGACAAAATTTCACTGGCATGTGTAAGGTGCATTGTTTATATTATAATCATTACTAGATTTTAATGTTAAAATAATTAACAATGCCGAAAAGCAGAAAATGTTTTCTCAATAAATACACAAAAACAATAAACACAACGATTTTCAAGTGCTTTATTAGAAATGAAATTATTTGATCTGAGGTAAATTTTCCATTTTGGTTAGCTATCGAGGGATATTCGCCCCTAATTTGTAAAGAAATTTATCGGCGAGATTCGCATTCAGGGCCGCGATAATCAACGTGATTTCAAGCACTTGTTAATTTCTGCGTATATTTGTCTCTGATATCAGTATATACATTGTACACATTAAAAAATTCTTTTTATATTTTTTACTCTTTTATACATACGAAAATGGCTATTAAATTTCACATTTGTTGATCGACATTTTTGCATTAAAGAAAGATGTTTTTTTTTTCTTTAAGTGCCAGTCCGCCTAAGGATCAGGCAGTTACCAACGCATAATAGTCTCAGATTTTGATGAAAACTTGCATAAATCTTCTAAATAGCATGTTATAAAGAAAAAAAGTAATTTTCAGAGCAATTATATATGGTTGCTATGGAAAACGGGCCATTTGGTATTTCCAAAGCAACAAGTAATGGAGGTTAACATAAAACCCACAGTTTTCACTATTTCAGTCTCATGAAATCTGTGGTTTATATAAAATCTAATATTTCTCATTGTACTGCAACTTTTTCAACTATCAAATATTCTTGAAAACAGGTGTTTTGATGAAATTCGATTTCATTCTAGAAATTTAGGGATACGGATGGTCTCCTTGGACCACAATGTCCCAAAAGCCAAAAAAAAAAAAAAAAAGCATGAAATCAAGTTCAAATAGAGGCAATAGTAGTATATCGCTGTTCAATAGTCATAAATCGATTTAACTGAAACAAATCCGGGTCACAAACCAAAACTGAGTGAAACACATCAACTATAAGAGGAAACAAAACGGAACAACAGAAACAATGAACTGCTACAAAAACAAAAGCCATCATACATAGAAACGGAGTATGTGATAACAACTGCCATATTCCTGACTTGGTACAGGACATTTTAAGAAAAAAATGGTGGATTGAACCTTGTTTTATGGCTAAATATATTTTAGTAAATATTTTCTATTACCAGAACAGCACATGCATGGTGTTACTAAATATGGAACAATTAGTGGTCATACTTTCATTTTTTAAATAAAAGGTCGGTGGGTTTTTTCCAAATAATGAGTAACCATAGCAACAAAGTTACCCCTATAGAAACAAAGCTAAAAAACAAATTGTAACAAAGTTATTCAATATCAAAGTATAAATGCATATATATGGAGCAATTATGATTTATTTAAGCTGGTCACATTAGAGTGTTGTCAATTGTTCCCATTTTGGCCAGGAAAGTATTACATAGCAACCAAAAAATATCATTAGCAACCAAAATGAACAAACTGAAAATTGTGTTTTTTTCATATACAAATATTCTCCAACGCAGAGTGAGCTTTCTTCTTATACCAGATTCATATTAGTTTGAGATCTATCAATATAGTATCTGACACTATCATGCTGTAATTTTTTTTATAAAAACCTGGTGTTTTTTTTGGGTTTTTTTTTCAAACAAGCGATCTGCATAACAACCATAAATACCCATCAGCAACAGTAAAGTATGCATATTCCATTTTCTTTCATTCAAATTATAGGTTATATTAAAAATGTTCATACAAATTTTTATGTTAAATGCTTCAATATGGATCCTTTTCTAATTTTTATGAAATTTAGCTATATCTAGCAACCAGATTTCCTTCCTAGCAATGGAAAGTGACTATTTAAAATAATATACAATCCAAAATTCTACCATTTTTTATTTACAATTACAGATGTCAGCACAAATATTCTTGTGAATAAGGAAAATTAGCATGCGTGAAAGTTTGTGTTACTCCCTAACATTAGCTTCCCTCCCTAGCAACCTAAACTCAAAATATGTGAAATTCATGTCCGCCATGAATTTTAATTCAAATTTGAATTTGAAGAAATCTGAAACCGGCCAGTCTGACATCTAACCCTTACTTTCATTCGATACAACACATATAGTTGACTTATTGCTTATAGTATCTGAGATACAGACCAAATCATGTAACTTTAGCCTTGATCACTGATCCATGAAATGAGGTCAAGGTCAGGTAAACCCTGTCTGGCGGACATGAAGACACTGCAAGGAACCCATATACCAAACATAGTTATCCTATTAATAGTCATAAGTGAGAAATTCACATGACAAAAAAATCATTATTTAACAGCTTCCAATTGCTTTTGAGCATTTCCATATGCTCAAGTTTAGATGTGTTTCGGATAAGCGAGATTACTGAAATAAGAATGTTGGTAGGCAACACTTTTGTTTAAGATGAACTCAATAGTATTTAGACATATTTCTTTCTTTTATAAAACGGTATGTGTTAAAATTGCAATAGTTATTTAATTATTTTAGTACAGTCCGTGTAACGTAAAGTTAACAATACGAACGATGCCCGAACCATGTACGGACGATGCCCGAACGATGTACGTACGCTTCCCGAACGGTGTACGAATGCAAACGAAACGCTGAACGAACGTTGTACGGACGCTGAACGAATGATGTACGAACGAAACCATGTACCATAAACCATACCATAAACGATAACATAAGCGCCCTTTTATCGTACATCGTATGGTTTTGCGTACATCGTTTCATTTCGCGTATACCGTATCGTTTAGCGTACATCGTTTCGTTTAGCGTATATCGTATCGTTTAGCGTACATCGTTTCTTGGCGTGCATAGTTTCGCTTAGCGTATATGTTTTTTTTTTTTAAATATAAAACATGAATTGTGTTCTGTTAAATCTTTTTATATAGGTGATAATATGCGTAAAATTTAGATTGGATGCATGTTTCAGTTTTTAATTAATAATTTAATAAATTATAATTTAATCTGACTCGATGTTGATCCAACCTTATTTACATAAAAAAGTTTGAAAAATAAACACTGAAATAAATTTAAATAAATTAAAAGATACAATTATGATTTTTTTTTAGCCGTAGAAATACGTACTTGGTGAATGTGCGAGTAAACTACAGTCTGCAGAGTATTCAGTCAACATTTTTTGAAAATAGCCTAAGGTATCCCCATTTTTTTTCCAAATGAACAATTTATTTTAGATGGAATTCGGAATTTACCTAATGTTCTTACAAAAGTATATTCGGAGTCTTAAGGTTGACCTTTTGTTCAAAAGTGTTGTTAAATATTTTTATGTATTCTCTTTTATAGCATGTATTTTAAAATCGACTGAATAGCAGTTTTATCTATATGTCGTAATTAAACCATTTTTTTTAGATTATAGATTTTTTTTTATTCATTTTCAAATCAGACAAAAAAAACAAATATTCGAGAAATTTCAAATAAAAACAATTACTCATTATGTGCCTCATCAACCCCAAACATAAATCCCTACCAATGTACAAACGATTGTGTATTATTTTAACTATAAATGCACTTGACTTTAAACAATCATCAACAATTGTCAGGCAAAAAACTAGACCATTTCCCTCTATTCTTTAATTTTCTTATACCATTTTCCTCTGTTCTTTATTTTGCCTGTTATACTCTATTCTAATTTTATATATTTTTTTCTTTATTTTCCTGTATCTATACCTCCTTTATTCAGAGCAACCCACCCTAAATATACATATGATACACACGGTCTATAGGTCATCGCTTGTGCCGTGATACACATGTTTGCATAACAAAGGATGTCCTTGTTCATATTTATAACATTGTAAATGTCCTCCTAATGATACATCTAATAGTTACCACTGGACATTAAACAGCTAACTATAAATTCATCCGTCATATTCTTAGTTTTGTTATAATGTGAAAATCAAATAACATGATGAAACAATAATTATTGCAGATTTTCACTACGGAAATAATGGGAAATAATTGTAAACAAAACCACTCAATCACATCCCTACGCCACAAATTAAAGTCTAGCCTTTTCACATTAAAATACATTGTTTTCATAAATCTATTTCTAAATAATTTTAAACAATTTTAAATCAAACGGTCATTTTTCTATTTGTCATAAAAAAAAAAAAAAAAAAAAAAAACAATTATTTTCATTTCTTATTTTAAACAGATCGATTTTGTTTTCAATGGTCGGTGCCTGTCAGCATTTATAAAATCTAACACCGTGTTTGCCAGAAAGAAAGCTACATAGAACAGGAAAACAACAATGTCTTAGAAATACTTCCAGGCCCTATTTTCTAATTTCTGTTGTAATGTGGTGTAATGCAAAAAAGGTAACTCCTGAATACTGATTTGTACCCCTTAAGCATTTGTGGTTAATAACAAATCTATGGTAGTCTCTTTTTCTTTACTCGCAAAGTATTCGACTAAATCATGTTTTATTTATGAAAATTGCTCATTGCTGACGAATGTTCACATTGATCCCTAGATTTTCAATTGTTTAGTTGTTAGGTTACTGTCTGATCTCGCAAACCTGACATTTTATGGTCATTATTTTTTGCATCCAATTGCACCAATGTATTAAAAAGATATAAACGCCACACCGTACGAGAGTCGTTATTTTACATAAACTATTAGTATTTTTTTCTATAACGAAATACGAAACCACTTCTCGTAATTCGCTTTGGGGTTATTGTGCTTGTCTTTTGACAAAATATGGCCTTGTCATAAAAACAAAAAGTATAATATAATATAGAGTAATATATAAAACTGGACTAGAGTGAAGAGTTGGGAAGTAGGAATTCCGAATTTTAATTGAATGTTCTAAATCTTAGTGTATTTCTGATATATGATTGTACAGACTCAAAAATTTCTTTGTTTTGCTGAAATGAAAGGTCACCGTCGCCAGCCAATAAAAGCAAAATGAATATAGTAGATCTTTCTAATTTTGAAAACAATATTTCTCTTGCTTCGTTGATAAAAGGGCACTTAAAAAATAGTGAATACTATCCTCAACAGGATGACCACAGCTGCATGCGGGATTGGGTTTAATATTAATAAGGTTTAAATCTGCATTTGAATAACTGCACCATATTTCTCAACTGTGTATCAATGATATTAAGATTTCTATCACCACAACTAAAATAGGAAGTGCGTACTGTGAATAAATACTCAGTTTACTATTATTTACAGCAAGTTATCACATATAATACCACGTTAACAATTAGGGTGACAGTGTTTGATAGTCTGAAGGAGACAGCATCACGGATTTAATAAGGCAAAGCTTTTGTTGTACTCAATCTTACTAAAGTTTTCTTTATTATATTTAATAGATATATATCCGAGATACGATAATGTAGTTTTCTTTTTTATATCACACCTGATCATCAATGATGGGATAATGTCTACTGAGAGAATTTAACCAGAGACTGGATAACGTAGAAATGACCAATCAAAGGTCACTGTACGGCCTTCAGCAATGAGCAAAATCCATACAGCATAGTAAGATATTAAAGGCTCTTAAATGACAAATGTAAAATACACTCAACACTGTTCAAACATCACCGCACGTCAAACTTTGAACAGCAGAAAAACCTGATTGGACATTCGTGACAATTTGGCACGCCCTCATGAATTGGCGTACGTCCTATTATTATTAGTTATTAGTTTCCTGTCTATTCTGTCATTTATTGCATTTGATTTGTAATTTGTCCTGATGTAACACATATTTGTGTTTGAGTGTAAATAAAGAATTGAAAAATGTATTTTGCGTTAAATGTGCAATGAAGCCACGGATTCGTAATCTTCAAAAATAGTTCTGAAACGGTTGATAAAATGTAGAATGTCTGAATAGAAATATAACAATTATGTCCACTGCGCGATTATAAAACGGGCTATATTTGGACATTTTGAGATACTATAAGTACTTGTTTTCTGTGATAGAATTTTAGAGGTCAATACGACTTTTAATCAGTTGGATTTTCAATTTTAATAAAAAAAAATGTGTTTGGTTTTCTTCTTTTCTTTAAATTCATATCATGATTCTTTAGTTTGAATATATTTTATTGTTCAAAAATGACAAATGGATTAGACACAAGTTTTTCAACTTAGTAACGTCTTCTCCAATACATACATAAATATACAATTTAGCATGAAGATATAAAATAAATTACATATAAATTTTAAGAATCGAATCAATGGATATTTTCCACTTAAAATAACTAATCGAGTGCGCCTCAGAAGAAATAAATACAAACACACCGAGCTGTGTAAAATAAAATATGTTAGTGTACATGACAAGTCATGTGTGTGAATTTGTTTAAATGTAAATTATACACTCATAGTTTATGATGTGATACATATTAAGTCGCTTTTCTAGTTACGGATTAATAGGAAAACGGAATAAATCTACACGTAATTGTAAGTATCAATTTTGCTTTTAATTAAAACCATTGAAACGTTTCAGAATACAATAGTCAATCAGAAAGATCATTCGATTATCGTATCCTTAAGAGCATAAATTGATCATGTTCAAGTAAGATCTGTTACAGAATAAGGTTGTCAAAGTTGAGAAAACGCTTGGTACTTTTTATATACTTTGTGGAAAGATAGAAAATACTATCATTTTCGTCAGAACTCAAAGACTCATCACCAGAGAGCAATAACTCAATTGTAATATTGACAGCAAAACATTGATATCATTTATCATTATAAGCCTTTGTGAAGAAAAAATGTTACAATATAATAAATGAATAATGATTCTTCGATATTTCCCATTGTCTTCTGAATATTTTTAAGTTGAATAATTTAAAATTTGTATACCAAACATTTAAAATTTTACTCTGCGTTTATAAATAGCATTGAAAGTACAACATCTTATAAACGATAAACATTGATAGAGGTAAATGAGCCACTCTTTCTCATGTTGAGATGGAATATGTTCGTTATTTGATTTAACGAGTTTAACAATCGAAACCCTGAAATATCGTCTTATGACAAGCACGAAAATGGCGAAACTGAACTTCCAACATCGGACAATGATTTCTAATTATACAATATTCTTTCAATGGATTTTTAAATGCAATGTAGAACTTGTCAATTAAGACATTTCTTATCCCTTTTGAAATATGAAGTCACATGCACGAAGAAGTTTGTCTGACGTATGAAAATTGAAAAAGGCATGACAGGAGTTTAGAGAAAAAGGCAGAATGGGCATCTTACCAAAAGAAAAGGCATGATGACTTTATGTAAAACAGGCCAGAATAAATTAATAACTAAGAAAGGCAGGACAGAATAGAGTGTAAAATAAAAAAGCAGGACTACATTTACATTGAGATTACATTTAAAGAAAATGCAGGACAACATTTTTCATCCTAGCCACCACCACTCCGTAAAAATTTAATGGTATCTCCTAGTGTTGATCTCGACAACGAGCTTTGTAACGCAGAGTAAAAGTCAATTGTGAGTCGGTGTGACTCTATCCACCACCAACACATAACCACAAGCTGAGTGAGGTGACTTTCTTGCTATAAGACGGCTAGAACTATTTTCGACCTTGTCGTCTTATTTTTAAATTACGTCATAGAGTATCTGATCACTACAACGTTTTTACAAAATATTCGTTCCCGTGAAAACTAAGATTTGTTTAACTTTCAAATTTCATCGAGGTCTCTTCTCAGGATATAACGGCTATCTGTATGTTGGCTTTAAAGTCGACAAGATAACAGGTTAATGTATTTAAGTGAATTTAAGATTTGTTGCAATTCTAAAGTACAATGGTTAAATCAATCTTTGATGTACCACATGGGCATCCCTAAAAAATAAGAATCAAAAGTAATACCTAAGTGTTTATGACAGGAGACAATTCTACTACTTGATTTTGAAGTTCCATTTTAATTTCATCTGGAGAAGAATTACAGGAGAATAATAGCATAGTAATTGTCTTGTTAGGATTAAAATCAATAAACCAATCCTTAGACCATGCTGAAATTTGTTCTAAATCGCTATTTAAGACATCCTCTAATGTGTAAGGACTATTACTTGAATAAGAAAGGGATGTTTCATCAGCACACAATCGAGTTAGACTTATCAAATTACCAACTATGTCATATACATGAATAAGGAATAGTAGGGAACCTAATACAGAGCCTTGTGGAACTCCTGCATTAGTATTCTCAAAAGGCGAATATGAACTTGAAACAAAACGCTTTTTGTAACTAATTAAGTGATTAAATACATTTTTAAATACATTTTTTTCAAATACTTTGCCCACTGCTGATAATAATGAATTTGGTTTATAATTGGAAATCAGTGATTTGTCTCCGGTTTTGAAAATAAATATATGCTCAAAGTCAACTCATTTTAAAGAAGTTTTGAAAATAAAATGGTTAAATGCATTATTTTTTTTTACATAAAGCACAAATAAATTTACATACATTATCAGTTCAAATTATCTTAAATACCCCAGTCCAGAGATACCGTGTATATTCGACTGAATATACCATATCGATAATTTTACATTCGTACTTGTTACGTAACAAGATCTCTGTCCAGGTAAAAAGATCCAGCAGGTGGTGTATATTCTAAAGTGTTTATCGCCTTCCATTATACATCTGACGATGACATTTAGCTTTAGGGCCATTTTGTTTTCGCAAAGAAAACAAAATTTTAAAAATTATATATATAATATTCTGTTGAAAATCTTTTAAAGGTAAACTGATAAGCATAACGTCTTCGCAATTTCTTGTTCAGATCCAGGGACACAGATGTCAGAATGAATAAAAACCACTAAATTCTTAAACAATATATTGTAAAATGGACACCAAGCACATTTTGATAGACTAGTGTACTGATAGATTTTCTTGTGTATTTTCTATGTTCTGGAAACTTCAACATCCCATCAACAATATTTAAATTAAAGTCCTAAGTTTTATAAATTAAAATATTTTTTAAATATCATTTGCAAGGCTGCATGCACATTGCACCTATCGTTTTCGTATATTTCTCTTCCGCCATGCATAAGTTTAATGTTTACTTTGACTTCTATATATATATAATAATAATGTGTTTCAGAGATTGATTTATAAACTTTATGCTTAAAATAATTAACCCACACAGAGCGATAGCACAGACAGAAAAATTCTCTGAAAGAGGACTGTTTGCAAATCATTTTGAAAGAAAAACTGAATTATTTTGATATCCTAATGATAATGTTTCTTTTGACAGCACTATATTTTATTGATTATTCAATTTATGTATATGGTATCCGGCATTTATATACATGTACATGCATAATAAAAATCCCTTGGATATATTTTAGTTGATTGATTGTAAGTTGTTGAATGTCCAGTGTAAACTATTTCAAACATTTCTATGAAGAATAGAGTTTCTCATTCCTAGGAAGATTTAAGGATTTTTTGTGCACAATGTAATTTAAAGTATTAACTCCGTGTTTCAAAGTAAAAAAAACAATATCATTTTTCTTCATATTTAAAAAAAAATGGATTTGTTTTGTGCTCAATAGAATTTACTACGACCAATAAATTGTATTTACAATGAGGTTTATATTTAGGTGTGTGCCAAATAGGGAAACAATAAACTGGTAAGTTGGTGACCATTTAGACTTCGTTTAGATGAAACACGTCTTCAAAATTAATAGTTTAAAATTTTGGGAGTTAAAATTGAAAAGTGAAACTTTTCTTTTACTGTTAACTTTGCACTAAAATGTATATTCAAACCTATTCTATTACTTTCCTCTGAGCAAAGTCTTAAGGAAATATATATTGAATAACCCTATCAAATATGGTTTGTTTTAAACCGAATTAAACGTACATCAAACGGAACTGAAACTGTAGAAGATCATAGTGGGTTTAACGACAACGAGACAGCAATCAAACAACAAAAACACATAAGGACAGCTAGTGGGCAACATATATAGTGTTCACCTATAGAAAGGTGTATACACAACATCCCTAATTTCTTTATCATTGTGAATAAATTTATCCCGGAAAATAGAATACATGTACTACATGTCTTTGATTTAACAGAACAAATAATAAAAGATCTGGCATTAAAACGTGATTCTCCATATAATTTGAAAATTGAAGAGAAAGCCAGAATATGAAAGTTATACAATTTAAAGAATACCAATCTTAAAGTTTTACTACTTAGAGGTATATTTTCCCCTTCTTTAACCTACAAGTAAACTTCCTGAGAGCCGATGATTAAATATCCGCCTAATTTTTCCGAAATGTTCATATATAATATTAATATGGCGTCAAGTGTTTAAACAGTTATTTGCCAATCAAATCGGTATGCACGTTAAATAAATATTAAAATGTCATATAAATAATGCTTAAAAATGATGCAATTATATTATCAATCTAAAAATATTAATCATGAATATATATATATAAAAAAAAAAAAATATATATATATATATTAAATGACTGAAGCAATTTAAAATTCTAAAGGATATTGTTACAATATTGCCGAAAACTGAGACTACTATAACTGTTATGCATGTAGTAGTCTCAGCCGAAAACAATACGTAATTGAAAAATATAAGCAAGTGGCAAACCAATCAAAATTTGTTGTTTGGGATTATTCATGGTTGACTAGTTCTATATTAACCAGTGTAGTTCTAAATTAACCAGTGACACGTGTCCTAATTATTAAGAAAAGGGACAGAAAAGTATTAAACAGAAATAACCGGTTTTTCAAAACTATATTTTCAAAATTCACTGCATGATTTAAACAGCTTAAAAGTGTTTCATTTATTTTATCTTTGTGCGTATATGAAAATTGATAGCAAGTTGAACTTCAATGTTCATGACTTACGAGTATTAGATTTCTTTTGAAATTGATCGATGAGCGGCTTTTCACAAATACCGAACAAAAGAATATGGCGTAAACGTCAATTAATGGACAAGCAACCCAACGAGAAAAATAAAATTTAAGAGGCATCTATAATTAGTTTTGAGTTAGAGAAATCATTCAATGCCATATGATTCTATTTAGGTTTGTGCGTTTTCGATTTACGAATAAGTCAATAAGATAAAAGGTAATTGAAGCCAAAACAAAAGAATACAAAAAGATACTTGAAATAAAGTAATAACATAAGTTTACAAATACGTATCTAGGTGCATTTAATAAAGCAACATTTGAACTTATTATTACCATTTTTTTTAATTGTAATTTTATGTTTATGTATATTTAATGTTACCCGATATGGAGTTCTTCTAAAAGATAAAATTCACTTGAATGGGTATTGCTGGTGTATATACATGTATCACACGTGCTATCTACATGTACAATATACAGAAATGACACGACTGGGTATTGTAAAGTTACTGAAGGAAGATTAATGTCAAATGCATATCCCCGGGCGAAGAATTTACTGGTTTGTCAGAACTGGATATCACCCTTCAAAACACCGTGTGTACACAAACAAAACAGTATTGATCTTTTACGCAGTCTAGCCTGAGAATAAAAGGTTTTGCAATTTGTGTAGGATTTTAATTTTAGAATGTAATGAACAAGTAAAAGATCGTTAGAAACCTTAAGTGAATCGGAAAATGAGCTATGCACGATGAAAGGAAAAGTTTGGTGCGTCGATAAGAAATTTCATAGAGGCATGTGATATTTGTAAAATTTCAAGTCTTTCAATAACAACCATTTGTAGAACTGATTATTTCGATCCTTCAAATATGTGTAAAATAATTAAAATTTATATTATCTAAACTCTTTCATATATACAATTGTAGTATGTTTATAAATACTGTAGATTTGTATTTGATCATTGATAGCATGCATAACGTCCAGTGACAAATATTTCATTTATTCGTACAAAGAATTAGAATACAATTGATTGGTTATTTAAGGTAAATGATTTGCGTTAGAATAGGTGAAACTTGGCCAGAAGCTTACCTCTAAAATAAAGAAATATAAAAAGGTAGAGTTATTTTTAAATCTGTATTTTACTCATACATGGACTTAAGCACTTTTACAGTCAAAATAACAGTTTTAACACCGACAGCAGGAATCACAAGCGACGCTGGTTCCATAGATGCCTTCAACGAATTTTTATATATCCCTGGCAATTTTCGGTTTATATCAGACTCTGACATTGAGGGGAACAAATACCATGGATGTCTTGTCTTTTTTTTTTTTAATACATTTAGATATAAACGTGTATCTCATATAAAGCCTCATTTATAGAACATTATATATAATTTATTGTGTAAAGGAAATATTTGGATCAGAGAAATATTTGGTGGAGGAGAGAGAGAGAGAAAGAGAGAGACTTATATCGCGGTATTTGGTCTCATGTTATTCAAGTCAAAATGTGATGGGAGGAAACGTTTCCCCTTCAGTTTATATATATTCCATAATGATATTAGTTGGAGATTTAATCCAATCCAAACTAATAATGTTTTTTTTTTTTTTATCCCGCATCTTTTTATATTAAATTATTTTAACTCAAAATAATAATTGAAATAACTTTCTGAAATAAAACCCTAACATATATCAGACGCTTAACAAAACGATATACCATACGATTGATGAAACGCTAAACGATATCACATACCATACGATAAACGAAACGCTAAACGCTAAACCATACCATGTACCATACGACAAATAAAACGCTTAACGATACCATGAACCATACGATATACAAAACCCTAAACGGTGACATTTACCATACGATGAACGAACGATGAACGAACGCTGACCGAACGTTGTACGGACGCTATACGAATGATGTACGAACGATGACCGAACTCTATACGAACGATTCCCGAACGCTGTACGTACGATTCCCGAATGAAAAAGTGTTAACTTTACGTTACAGGGACTGTACATAAATAAATAAGGGATACAACAGATACAGTTAAGTATGCCTTATATCTTGACTTACATCTAGAGATTAAAATTGCGGGTGGGTTGAAAACAAAACTTTACGACAACAGAGATGATTTCAGGCTCCCAATTGTGGACTTTCCATTTCTAGGTAGCACATTCCAGCAGCGGATATGTTCCACTCGTCGTAACCACAGGCCCGTTCTCCTGTTCCCCCGAATGTGACCTACCGATCTAGACTTACATGAGCAACACGACTGGTACCACATTGTAGCATGATCTACTTACCCTTCCGGAGCACCTGAGATCACCCTGTTTTTTTTTTTTTTTGGTAGGGTTCGTGTTGCTCAGTGTTTACTTTTCTATGTCGTGTTCTGTATATTATAACTGTTGTTTGTCTTTTTCTTTTTTTTTTGCCATGGCTTTGTCGAGGCCGAGAAAAATCGAATTATTACAGAAGAGTGTCCACCATGCACTTGCACTGCACTATTATTAGAATAGTAGAATAGAATGATATACAAATGGATGAAAATTATATATACATGTAACTGTTATATACAAATATTCATATAATATATAACAACAAACCAGAGTATACTGATTTGTATTACTACAATATAATAGTTATTACGGTGAGGTTGAATTCCCTGTCATTTATTCATCATCCACGCACGAACTTATCTTAGAATAAAATATATCTATATACCTTAACCTCACTTTCAGGTATAGAGATTAGGTTCAGATTTGCGTTGTGCGTTATAATATAAAGAAAATAATATGTGGTATGATTGCCAATTAGACAACTTCTCACAAGAGACCAAATGACTCGGAAAGTAAAAGCTATTGGTCACCGTACGGAATTCAAAAATGAGCAAAGCCCATACAACATAGTCGACTATGAAAAGCTCCGAAATGACAACTCTCCACAAGAACCAAATGATACAGAAATTAACAACTATAGGTCACCGTACGGCCAAATGTTTACAAAAAAATTTTGACGCAATTTTACAAACAATATGAGAAAAAAAAAAATTTTTTATTTGATCTCTTGATAGATATACGTAAACAGTTTCAGAAAAGGTATCACTCCAAGGGATTGAAATTCTTATTTTGGCCAAATTGTGGGGAAATATGTGACATCTGTACTCCCCTTTTTAGCAAATACATGCAGGTGGTTGCCTTGGATACACCAAAAAAAGAAATTATCTTTAACCCTTCAACTAATGAAATCAAATCTGGAAAATACTGATTACATACATATGCACATATATGACACAAACAGTAAGCTTAATTTGTAAGAAAGCAAGGAAAGGGGGATGATAAAATTTATGTATATTGCTATCTAACATAAGTACCAATGCAGTGACAAATCTCATTTGGTGGTGTCATTTTCAAGAAAAGAGCAGTGAAAACTCCCACAACATATCAGTGTCCACTCTGAGAAATTATTTGTAACCATTTGGGTCCTCTTTGTTGGGCTCCTGCAAGTCTCTTATTCTGCCCATACAGTTGTCGCCGTGTCAGCCATTGCCTCACCTAGATTTCTCGGCACCTTCGTGGTCGTCTTCTACGCTCTCTTCAATCTCCGTCACAGTTATTAACCTGTCTCTCTGGAGCTCTAACCACCTTGCCCACAAATCCAACTGCTTTAAATCCATATAGATATCTTAAATTTATGATTTTACTCAGACTTCTGTGAACTACTGGATCTAACCAAATTAAATGGAGAATGTGTCCATAGCTATATATAGGACACAGATAATGCCCCCGCTTGCATATAATGTGATAAAGGGTCATTACTCAAGAACGGTAAAATATACGTCATCCAAACTCGCACTTGATCTGTGTTGTATGGTACATTGTCGTTGATGCAATATAAAGTTAGAGAACGGAAACTAATTATTGGAACGTACGTACGTACGAACGGACAAGGGTAACACTAAAATGCCCCCTCCGCTAAGGCAGGGCATAAAAAATTCAGACGTTTTCTTATACTGAAATTGTACATACCCGACCAATTCCCGACTATCCCTACGACCCCTATACGATCAAGTCCATCTGGTCTGGTCGAGATCGGGATGAGATCGAGTATAGTTGATTTGGCCTAGCTAGTCGAGTAAAGATCGTATATTGGTCGGAATAATCGAATATGTATTCAATTAGTGGTCGGGTTGGGGTCATTAAGAAGTCGTGAATGGCCGAGTTAAAGTCGTGCACAGTCGAATAGCGGTCGGCTAGAAGTCGTAAACAGGCCTGATCAAGAATTTGGTTACGCTTGGTATTGGAAATTTGGACAGTCGGGATCATCGAGTTGATCCGATTGGCAGTGTGAACTTAGCTTAACGTTCGTTCGTATACCTTTCGTCAAAATGTAAGAAACCTCTTATGAGACATCTATCAACTAGAGTCGTAAGGAAGTGGTCAACAGTGCAAAACCTATACAATCATGTCTGAGCACGCATTACTTTCACAATCAAGAATAACACGTTGTCTGAAAATCCTTTTTAATCTTAAATTTTTCAAGTAAAATATTACATCCATGTTACTGTACTATGTGATACAAAACAAGATTCGGTTTCAAATATAACATGATTTATTGGATCAAAACGTTTTTTCGCATAAGGTTATGTGTCGCCTTTCGTGTTTCCTTAATAAGTAGTTTTTCCTCGGGGAAAGGGGGGGGGGTGTAATGTTTGAACTAGCTGTCAGTAACTGCGAGTTCTCTCAGATCTCTACTTCGTGTTTTGTTGTTGTTGTAGGAATGTATAAGTACCCTGCTACGTCCACTCTGTGTTTTTGTTAGATGTATGTCTGCTTTGTTTCGACCTGATGCGTTAAGCCCTTTTGATCTTTTTTTTTATGTTGTACTGTTACACCACTGTCCCAAGTTAGGGGCAGGGTTGGCGCGCTTTCAAACTAGTTTAACCCCGCCACATTCCGCCACATTCTGTATGTGCCTGTCCCAAGTTAGACTGTTAGTTTTTTTCGTTTGAATTGTTTTATATTTGTCATTTCGGCGCCTTGTATAGCTTACTATGCGGTATCAGGGGCGTTTCTAGGATATTTGAAAGAGGTAGAATCAAATCTTTCCAATTTTTTTTACCTTTTTTTTTTTTGCTAAAAAACAAAAATAATTGTGAAATGCACTGATGTAACGGTTCCTGACTTGGAGCATGTATATTTTATAGTTAAAGTGTCAGAGTTTGACATTTGTTATGCCGAATTCTCTCCATTAATTGTCTATGGTATATTAAAATGATTGGATTGATCTTAAAAGCAGTAGACCAATATTGAGAAATTCCAAATTCTAGGGTATAAGGCGTTACTTATAACATTTCAATAGTCCGAGGCCAGGATTTTATGAACGGGAAGCGTAATTACGGTTGCCCTGGTAGAGGGTCCATGGGGAAGCTCAGAAGCTCCTGAATTTCAACAATTTAACATCAAATTATGACATGTATGAAGTAGCCAGACTGATACATATCTTCTTTTTTTTTAGGTTAAGTTCTGGTTTCGTTGAACGACACACATGATACAAGACAAAAACACTATTAGTATAAAGTAAATGTGTTCTTTCGTTCTAAATATTGTATGCTTTAATGTGTAATACATGATTGAATATGAAAAATTGACGTCATTGTACTACAGTACTAAATTAAAGCAGTCATATCACTGTCTAGTTCCGATATGCGGTATATGAACAGTGGCGGATTTAGAGAGTTTTCCAGGGGGCCCGGCCCCCTTTTGGGGAAAATTTGGTTGATCATTTAGGGAATCACTGAAGCATGACTGGAGCGGGCCCCCTCTTAGGCAGTCAGTGGGCCCCCCTTAAGAAAATTTCTGGATCCGCCACTGATGAATATGGTGCTTGAACTTCACGGGCAGGTGGAAGAAAGGTCCGCTGATGTAGGCCCTGAGGTATCCGGTGCCCTCAGGTATCCGGGGGAATTGGTCATCGATTAATTCGCACGAAAATATAGTTCCCTATTTGGATCAATCTTAATACAAAATTGTAATGTGACTTAATACCAAAGAGCAAAATAGATACAATGTTTGGGTATATAATTATGCTGTAATTAAATAATCTCTTCATTCTAAATGTAGAACTTCATGGTCGTTGTATTGTTTATGTTATGTATTTGTTAAGGTGAACTGAGTTTTTTGGAGATGAAGTGGTTGCATTTTGTGGGTTTTTGGGGTGACCTCAGGTAACCCCCGTAATTAAAGAATAGTAAATACTATTCTATGGTATATAATTATGCTGCAATAAACTAATTTCTTCATTCTAAATGTAGGACTTCATGGACATGATGGACATTGCATAGTTTATGTCATATATTTGTTAAGATAACTTGAGTTAAATGATAATATTTATTGTTTTTTTTTTTTTTTTTTTTTTTATGGGGATGACCTCAGGTACCCCCTGTCATGAATGAATAATAGATACAATGCTAGGGTATATAATTATTCTGTAATAAATTAATTTCTTCGTTTTAAAATGTAGGATTAATGGACGTTGTATTGTTTGTGTAATGTATTTTTTAAGGTGAACTGAGTTAATTTGAGTTCAATGGGTTATATTCGTTTTTTTAGGGGTGTGACCTCAGGTACCCCCTGTAATAAAAGAAAAATAGATACAATACTAGGGTATATAATTATGCTGTAATATTTTACAACAGATTACATAAGGGCTTTATCAAACCAATCTTCCTACATTACAGATTACCTGATTTCACCTTCATTCAATCAGTCTTTATACACTACAGTGTATTCAGATTTGTTTTATAAAAGTGACCTCAGGTAATCTGTCTATGAAGACTGGTTTAATAAAGATGACCGCAGGTGATCTGTGTATGCAGACTGGTTTAATTAAGGTGACCTCATGTAATATGTGTGTATGAAGAGTGGTTAAAAAAGGTGACCTCAAGTAATCTGTAGCGTATTGAGATTTGTTTAATAAAGGTGACCTCAGCTAGTCTGTTGTGAATGTAGACTGGTTTAATAAAGGGGACCTTAGGTAATCTGTAGTGTATTGAGATTTGTTTAATAAAGGTGACCTCAGGTAATCTGTCTATAAAGACTGGATTAATAAAGGTGACCTCTGGTAATCTGTGTATGCAGACTGGTTTAATAAAGGTGACCTCAGGTAATCTGTAGTGTTTTGATATTTGTTTAATAACGGTGACCTCAGGTAGTCTGCTGTTTTGTGAAAGAGATAGAATATGCTTGATCATTTGTTTATTGAATTTATCTAGTATTGCAGTGTCGGTTTTTCCGGGACTACCATTTCTAGCCCGTATATTACGGTTGGTACCATATATGCTTTCAATATTTGGTCACATCCGTTGTTTCCACGCAAACCGGTGGCCCAGAGGCTGCAGACTGCTCTACTAGTTTCTGTGGTGTTAATATTTACCTTGAATTCTATTGTTTCCTTATCTGTTTTTGATCATCTCTGTATGCCTAAATGTACCGCATTATCTACATTTGGTTGTATTGAGTCAATGCTGGCGTTAGTTTAGTCTTACGATCAAACATTTTAATTAATACATTTGTTTTTGTGGTTGAAGGTTTTATAGAGATCCATACTTATAATTTCCCCTTGACGCGCTACTTGTTTAATTATAAACACTGCATAGACTGTTCCTCCAGATGTTACAAATGATAAAAAGTTTTGTTGACTCTACTGTCAGTGTATTTATTTCTTCGTACATACCTTTGTTTGGTCGGAAAGGTGTTTTAATAGTGAACGGCTGCAATCCTGAAAAGCTCATAGTACGTAGCTGTGACAGCTTCAATACCTAAATCACTTAATGTGTACTTGTATACCCAGTTTCTAAATTTTGTTTGCAGCCTAGAAGTTTCATTCGGGCGATTTTTTTACATTCGGTTAGTATCTCCGCTTAAAAGTCTATTTGTATTTGTATTCTTGGTATTGATGTTCTTTTTTGTAAATATCGTCGAATAGTAGCTTTAAATTTATTTAACTTTTAGTTCTATCTATGCGTCGCTTCTTAGTGGAAGTGATCTGATCTTGATTATTTTTTTCAAATATAAACGTAGCTTTCAGTATTAAGTAGTTTCAGTTTCAGTTGCTGGTTGTAATAGTTTATAATATATTATGATTCTTAATCGTGTTTGTATATATAGAATATCAATATCAGCTGATGATGATTTACCTTGAAATATTTCCATTTGAAAGAATGATGCAGTATATGTTTTCTCTTCTATGTGGTATGATTGCCAATGATATCGAATGACTAAGCAGTTAACAACTATGGGTCACTGTACGGCCTTCAACAATGAGCAAAACTCATACGTTTACACAATGATATTTGCTAATTCAATTTCCAGATCTACATACATCATGAACGCCCAGAATGTTAGAAAAGTCCAAAGATTGATAGATAAAACGGAAGCCTTACATTCTAACAAAATTGTTTACGTCAAATTGATTGGACAATTACTTGAATCATTTTAAGAGTACTTAAATTCGTGCATTGACTCACTTTCCTTTCACCTAAGTTTAAAGCAAAAGTAATGAGTTTGAATCATAACTGGGTTCACCTTTTTTTTTCTTCTTTGTCTTTTCGTTTGATGTTTTGTTCGCTCGTTTGAGATATCTAGCCTCATTTAGTGCATAACATCACATTTACCAGACAAAAAAAGAAAAGGAACAAAAGACAAACAACATTAAAAGACAACACAACATTGAAAACTTAAGATTGAGCAACACGAACCCAACCAAAAACTGTGGGTGATCTCAAGTGTTCCTGAAGGTTAAGCAGATCCTGCCTTACATGTGGCACCAGCCTTTCAATGCATATTAGCAGTTTGGATAATATTCTGTTCGGTGAAAATTGGTCTTGAAATATTACCAATTCTTAAAATTAAAATGTTATCAAAAATATTTTTTATGTAGAGAAGTTACTTGGAATCTTTACAATCATGTGACACAAAATGCAAGAAAAAAAGATTGACTTCAATCAAACTAGTTTGTAACATTTTAATTTTGTAAATATAACAAATTTTAGACGAAAAACATGAATCGAATTGTTGACAAACCGTTTGCAAAAACAACAACATATATACAGCGCAGAATGAAAGATAAAAAAAAACACCTTTTTTTGCAAGCTTTATCTCACCTATATCTAAATATAACTGCTACTCATAACTTTATCTTAAGGATAACAGCGGTCACATCAATTAGGAACATGTCAATATTAAAACCTTTGCTATATTTACATAAGGCAGTCGTTAACTTTATCTGCAGCTTGTAATCAACCAGTATCTACAGCATGTAATCAATTCAGTGGTTGTCGTATGTTCATGTGCTACATATTTGTTTTTTGTTCATTTTTGTACATAAATTAGGCCGTTAGTTTTCTCGTTTGAATTGTTATACATTGTCATTTCGGGGCCTATTATAGTTGACTATGCGGCATGGGCTTTACTCATTGTTGAAGCCGTACGGTGACCTTTAGTTGTTAACTTCGGTGTCATTTGGTCTCTTGTTGAGAGTCGTCTCATTTGCAATCATACCTCATTTTCTTGTTTTATATTTACAATTATTTCTTGAAACTTTAAATCCTCAGTAGAACTTATAGGATGGTTCATTTATATTGCTTCGTGCGAATGTTTTTTTTATGTTTCTATTAGCAAAGTGCATATCTTGTTATAAGATTCTAAACTTTTATCTTGTCCTTTAAATGTTTCTATTCATCGTTGAATTAAATGAAGCAAGTATTTAAAATTGGTATATATAAAATATTCAATGGTTTTATTTGTTTCCACCAGTACAGCTAACGGCTAGGCGAATATTTAGGGAATTTCATAATCTGCTACATCCAAATGTGTCGTAATGAGTAGTTGTCTTATTCGCAATCATACCAAATGTTCTTATCTTTATAAGGAAAACGGGTATTGTAAAAACAAATTCACTCGCATATTTTCTACATATTGTTTGTAACATAAGAAATATATTTTCAAACATGCAGAGATGTCAAAATTTAGAAAATATTTGATATTCAAAATATCTATACGTGACAAATGAAAAAAGTTCAGTTTAACCATTTTACATATAGTTAATCGATAGCATACAATGAAATAATATACAAATGTATATGCCTTTTCCTTGGTAGCTTGAAAAACATTGGACGCGATTCTAATCTAAAAAGTAAAATAACAAAAATACAGAATCGATCAAAAACAAATATTTTTTTATTTGTTAAACAGTCTTAAACAATGGGCTTCGGCTGTTGTCTGCTCTATGGTCGGGTTGTTGTCTCTTTGATACATTCACCATTTTCATTCTCAATTTTATTAATAATACAATAAGTCACTTATTTTTAAAAATATAGTCTTACAAAATAAATTGACATTCTGTCTCCAATTTTGCAGATTAAAGCAAAAAATCAGACCGATAGTGTACGACCATTTTACAATCCACGATTGTGATACACAGTTAATGTAACTTAAACGAATTAGAGAATATAAAACAACTAAATAAAATTTGACTTTATAAATCGAAATGGAGATGTTTTAGCAACATCAAATGTCTGGGAACATAGTTTCAAGATCATAGAAATAATCGACACTCTCTTATTGTAGACAATTGCCATCGCTACTAGACTTATCAATAATTGTTTTTTGCTTTTTTTTTTACTTTGTTTTAAGAGCATGTGGTATTGCTTTATATACATATAGACGTTCTAAAGGTTCACGTGTTTCCTTTCTTATCTGTGTTCATTTGGACTTTACTTTATCTATGTTCCAAACTTTGTGAGGATGTATATTATTTAGGATATTTGCTGTTCTTGTTTTTGACTCTTTGTCAGTTATTCCGAACCCTCTAGTTTTATTTATGAAGAACCATAAAACAATTGCCCGCTTACCTCTACTTTTCTTGTCGTTTTTTATGGAGTATAATTTTTTAAAAAGCCATTTTGAAAATCTTACGAAATCTATCTTATTTTGTAACAGTTTTGAAAGAAAAGAGGCGTCAAAGTTAAATGTTTGAACATTCTGGAGGATATGGTGTTTACTTTTGTCTGCCTTTTGATTTCTGTTATAAACATTATATTAATGTATAACAGTGTGTATAACAGCTGTGAAGCCAACATTCCCAAGGCTCCATAAAAACATAAATACTTATCCCAATTCTACTTTTGATACACAAACATAATATTCTCCATTTCCATTATCAATTTTTAATACATTATATACAACAAACAAAGAATTATAAAATAGAAATGAAGAATTATATAACATACATGTATGCTTTGAATAGATGAATAAATGATTTTTGACAAAAATGAACAAATAACAAATACAAATCGATAAATGTGCACTATGTTTAACTATCATAAAAGACATTCCTGCAACAAGTTTCCCAGTTATTTGTTCTTTTGTCATTGATTTTCAAAACATTATCATACATTTGACATTGTATTTAAAAAAAAAAATACTTTCAAAATAAACTTATTGTCTTAATTTTTAATCATTAAAGTATTTCAAAAAAATTAATAACTCACGTCAAATACTTTATCCTCAATGATGAAAATAAAAAATTACTTAATCTTGAGGCTTACAATCTCCTGTTATTCCAATTCCTGTAATCCCAATGTTAGCACAAATTGTTATAAAAACGAGAATATTACAGATGAAATTCAGATAAAGATCTGCATAGCAATGTGGACACTGACACAGATCGCTGTCGTTGTATTCATTACGGATATATTTTTCAGTAAGACAACAGCAATATCTAACTGTTTCGTCTTCAATTGTACCTTCCTGAGCTCGTTTCACTGCAATACGATGTTTGTATTTAAAATGCGATCTAATCACAGTGAAGAAAACGAAAAATATATGTGACACTAGCGAAACAATTACTAGTATTAGGAGGTAAACATAAAATTGATTGTTGTCGCCAAAACTCAAAACTGCCCTCACTTGTGAAATATTGGCCATCATTAGCGATACGTCTGCTATGCTTTGAATAAAATTCTTGCTCTCTGAAAAGCGGTTAGAATCTCTAAAATTGCTTTTATTATTCTCCTCTGGCTAAAAGAAAAAGAAAAAAACATTAAACGGCATACTTTATTGGCAACGACTGTAACAGCATTAATCAAATAAGTTTTTGACATGGCCAGGTTGTTTCATGTCATGTAAAACAACCATATTGACCATCATCATCATATACAACTAGAATGATATCAGGGTAAATCTTGAGGTTTATATCTTAGAACTAACAGCCAGATTTTGTATGTCTAAATCACACAATGCCCCAAAAAATATTCTATGAAGACAGTTTTGTTTCTGATTGATAAATATGATTTTATTTTATCACAAAGTTATTTCAACTGTTCAACTGTTCAGCAAAAAAAAAAGGTTTAAGCGGTAACCAAGTATATATCAACACTATTGAAAATTGAGATGAAAAATACCAATTATACATAAAATACTCTTAACTCGAGATAAACTGATAACGCCAAAAAATACGAAAAACAGACTAATGATGCACGTACTACGGATAAAGATTCCTATTACAGGCTAATTTTTCATATTAGAGTAATATGAGTTTTGGAATTGAAAACTATTGGGTGAACACGGATTTGAACGATATTATGCAAAGTTTGGTATATGATTACATATTAGGGTTTGTATAATTATTCAGTAATTACGACAGACAAAAGACACCTGTAAAATTCTTTTTCATAAAAAAAATCAGTAGCGTGAAGGTTTTGTGAAAGACTGAATTTACATTGTTCTATTATCATACTACATTAGGCAAAAGTGTTATCCACGTGATGTCTAAATTTACCTTTGACATGTTTGAGCTCGATTCTTTTTTCTCGTTTTTCACATTTCCTGGAAACGTCATATTTTCTGGATTGACCTGAAATTATCAAATTACCTCGTATTAATTTGTCAACAGATTTTCCTTACATGAAAATTACTATTTCTGTAACTACTGTAAATAAACATGTATGTCGCAAAATGTCAAACTGTCTACAGACATTCTATCAAACGAAGACATTGCTTAATTAAATTTATGTAATAGTTTTAAAAGATCTTATTTCATACATACCGGAAAAAGTCATTCTTTCTCATATAACTTTGCCGCTTTTGAAAATGAATTTTGAAATTAAGAAAACATAGAAATCTTTTAACTGGCCTGTTATGCTTTTATTGTCGAAGCACCTGCTTTCAAATGTTTAACATTATTTGAAAGGATTTGTCTATTATATTTCGTGTTGATCTTTTTTTTTTTTTTTTTTCAAGACGTTTGTCGTAAACCATTGTTCTTCTATTTGACAATTTTGGGTTTTTTGTTTATTATGTTGACTAGTGAATTTTGAATGTCCGTTTGGGAATTACAGAAAGGTTATAATCACCTTCCGTTCTGACCTCTTTTTCTTGCGTTGTGATCCATTTTCTTGAGACACTGTTGACTCTAAATAGACCTGAAATTTTCAATATTCACGAATAATTATAAGTTTAAGATTGTCATTTAGATGATAAAAAGGCATGTCGTTTAACGTGAATATCGTCGAATTGATCGACGAAATATTTTGTTTTAATTAAATAATTATCTGGTCAAATCAGAATTCTGAACGGTTATAAATACTTGACAATACGACGGATGTCGAATAAAAAGCAATACATACTAACTCTTCATGTGCATCTTTGGGGTATTTTAAAAGAATGTTTCTTCAAGACGTATATTTTGTCTTAGGTACCTAGAGGAATCGCTTCTTTTGGAATCCATGCGATGTGCGATTCTCTCAGGTTTTGTTGTAATCTTGATTTGTCTCTTCTAAATAGATTTACGAGATTCGAACACCCATATTATTATAATTATTCATGTTACTGTGTCTTAAGTTGACGATATGACTTAAGATACGCTACGGATTTATCTAGAGTGTTTCAAACAGAAAAACCAACGGTCTAATCTATATAAAAAAAAAAAAAACGAGAAACACTTTTGAACCACATCAACAAACGACAACCACAGGACATCAGGTCCTGACTTAGGACAGGTGCAAACAAATGCAGCGGTTTTACACGTTTAAATAGGTACAAAAATTCACCCTTCCCTGAAACAAAAGTGTAACACCACAATACAGAAAGACACACTATAAAATATCAATTGAAATGTCCTTGCTCAATCAACAGACATATTAACACTAACAAGTGAACATACACTGAATGAGTTGTAAGCAAATATATGAATCAGAATTTTCTGTTTTTGTCATATGCTTTTTTTGAAGTTCGATGAGATAGACGAGTTCAACATAGTCATTAAACTTTCAGTTACTTTGTGTAAAGTCACTATCTTTAAAGCTAAACGTGAAGTTTAAAATAGTGCTTTTTCATATTATTCTTTATTCCAGCATACCGTCTTCCGTAAATGAAAAAGTAACAATTCGACAAGAAGGGAAGCACAATTGGTGTGAACAGGAATGCTAATTTTTAGTAGGTGAATGTGTTTAATCCAACCTATCACTGAACCTCCAAATTGTTTTTTCCTACCAAAAAGAACTTTATATATTCTTTACCAGAATGAAAATCACTAAAACTATATACGTGCAAGATAATATTTGTTCGGACACCGGGGATTAGTTTTTATGGAGAAGGAGGTTTACGACAGGTATAATGCGATCAGGAAAATTCATTTGCTGGTATTTGATATCAATTTCATCTTAATCTGTATTTTCATTTCAACTCATCCATTAACTTTAAAATATAGTATAAACAAAACCTTGTCGTCAAAGTCTGTTTTATCTTTTTCTTGTTTCTGGATTTCTGACTCCATGGCTGACATAATGACTTCCTAAAAATATCAGTATTATTTAGATTCATTTATATTGTGGGTATTATTATGCTTGGATAGAGAAAAAAGGGATTTTCATTCTAGATAATTGACGTTGTGGATCGCTTTTTCATTTAAAAAAAAAACATACCCAGATATTACGTAAATTCATAGATCTATTTTTGGATAAAAATATAACACAATCTGCACATACGCTGAGCTCTGAACATTTAACTGTCAAATATTTAATGCATATCAAGGACGATTATGTTTAAGTAAAATAAATTTACACTTTATGAAAAGTATCGCTTGATAAAAGTTCCAGGCACTTGTCTGGATCTACCTTCATTAGTAACGATCAAATGAACAAATAAGTAACAAGTAATTTGAAACGTGTGCAAGTTTAGAACAGGGTTTTGATTTTGTCAAACTACTTATGGTGAACAGTTTTAACATACATTTCATAAGTTGGAGAGAACTAATTTTAGCCATTTCTTTAGATTCTTAAGAACCTACATCTGATAAGCATCCAGAGGAATTCCCCCTTAAAAGATGTGAAAGTCTACTTGTGAGATATACACACAAATTGGCTATATAATGTTATTAAAAGATTGTTTTTTTTCCAAGCATTCTGTTAACTTCAATCATTCTGTTAACTTCAATAACCTAAAAATACAATAGAGATGACAAATCTTTGAAATTTAGATTATTTTAAAGCACATACTTTGATACTTGTGTCGTATAATTTTGCAAAAATGAGCGGTAAAATTTTGCTGATAAAACGAAGTTTTACAGTTATAGTTTATGTTACAAGAATTTGTAACTTTGATTGCGTTTAACAGTCCAAAACATTCCTTGCAGTAATTATTTAAAAGCTCTACAAATACCTATACTATTATACGTACTTAATACGAAAAATTGATTATTAATAGAAGAAGACAAGTAAGTTCAACTCACTTTTTGTTGATTCCGTCCTAACTGTTCTTATATAAAACCAAAATGAAATATTATACCGTTATTCAATTAGGCACGTCATATAGATATGCATCTAAAATATTTAGGTGTAAAATCTTAAGAATTATTTCCATCCGTATAAAATCGACAGATAATGCATTTAATCCAACACAAAATCGTTTATCGTTTATTTTGTTAAAGTTTTCTAAACAGCCGGATTTCATTTCAATTAATGTATCAGTTGTCATTTTGTATAATTAGTCTACAGCCTCCAATATCGTGTTTGGCATTGAAAAGTAAAATCACAAAAATACCAAACTGTAAGGAAAATTCAAAACGGAAAGTCATTCATCAAATGCCAGAATCGAAAGCTCAAACACATCAAAAGAATGGATGAGAATAATTCTTAACTAATGAAAACAATTAGAGGACATACAATTGACTTAGGACATATAGCATGTTCATGTCAATTGAAGCACTATAACAGTCAAGTTAAACGGTAACACAACAACAACGAAAGATACACAATCTAAACTTTTAGACTGTAACAAAAAAAGTATTAAAGGCTATCGAATGGGGAAAAAACATAAAGGTACAAAAAACATAAATTTCAAATGAGTAAAAGGTAACCAATATCCATTGATGTTTGTTTGATTTATTTAGTCAGTTATGTTGATGATCGGTGATGTATGTTTATACAGTTACAAGTGCAGAAAAACTATACGACAGGTTGTTTCCGGCCTGTTTCTTTGTTACCTTTGTTTTGTATCTGACTTGTACGACGTTTCAAGAAAGAAGTGGTACATTTTGCATTTAGAAGAGGTATCTAACTAAACATTTTAGAAACTTAAATGGCCATATACCAGTTAATGTAAGTTATAGTCTAAACACAATTGTTTTTCACTTTCCTTCAACCGAGAAAATTTTCTAATAAAATTCAACAATGTAATAATTTTATACAAAGAGAACCATTTCAAGTGAAAGATGAATGTTGTACACATTTGAGACTTTTTAAAATGCAACTTCGCAAGTAAATAATGTGTAAAAAAAGATTTCAAAAGTAAGCAAGCTAATATTTGATTTTTATTGGGGAAAAACGGAAAAAGGAGGAGGGGAGGGGTAAATAAATTCAAAATAAACAGGCTTGATCCTTTTTTTATTTTTTTATTGAAAAAAATGCAGGATGTCCCATTCCATCCCCATTCCCCTTTATAAAAATCGTAAAAATCGTACGTCTGCTGCCAAATATATGAATTCAATACATACGAACTCAACTTATATAAATTCAATAACAATATAAAGGTATCAAAAGAATGAATTTCCTATTTCATTAGTGAATGAAATTTTATGAAAAAATGAACGTTGTCTTGTTATTAGATATTATATAGGCATATATTTTAGATTTAAAAAAAAAAATCTTGCTTATAGGTTTGTTATATGTCTGATAGTGTTGATCAGGATGAAACACGTGTTACTGTATAATCCAATCGAAGCTTACCGTTCAAAATTGATGACAAAAGTGGAATGATTTTCTTCCAGATTTGCTGCCTATTTGAACATGTATTACACATACACTGTTTATTAAAGGAGCAATCGTGCATTGATGAGTTGATAGGGATTTTATCTTTTGATAAGATTTGACTTTTATATATATATTTCCTGTCTTTTTTATTTAAATATTAACGTCGCTTTTACCATTTCTTTAGGGACGACATCCAAAGATCAAAAATATAGGATAAAAAACTGAAATCAAATAGTTTGGAGGTGGGGGGTTAAAATTGCTGCCAGTTTTATTTATCCAAAATCGATTTTACATATATCCATATTGGTCGATCAATTTTTCTCAAATTAAGTTAAGAGGGGGTGGGGGTATCAGTGAAAAAACTATGTGAATTTAGTTTTTTATCCTACATTGAACTTTTGATGTCGTCCCTTAATATCAGCATTGTCCAGAATACTATTCATGTCCATATAATGAAAAAAAAAATACATTTATGGACCGACCATTTAGCTTCAAAAGGGAGGTATGTTCTTTTCTGAGCAAGAAAATTATTTAGTTTTTCAACGCTATCACCCAAATATATATTTTTTTTTCGAAATTAGCAGTATTATATACGGTGTTCGGAAAAGCAGGAATCAAAACATTATGTTGTCATCTGCTTGACCACAATGTATTTTTTCTCATAAAATTGGGGATTAAAATATTTTTGTTAAGGAAAAAAAAACATAACCCCCCTATTGAAGTAAAATGGTCAATCCCTTAGTGTACTGATATGAATAGTAATTTACTTGAATTGTTTGGGGAAAAATGTTGATGCCAACGTAAATATTTTGATAAAAAAGACAGGAAAGATGTCGGTGAAACAAAAAGTTTAAATCTCATTGAAATTTGTGCCATGAACTCACTGATCATGCACGAGTGATTCTATTCATAAAAAGTGTCCGTGTAACATTTAAAAAGTATCCGTGTATCATCTAAAAATTATCCGTGTATCATCTAAAAAGTGTCCGTGTAACACCTGTTAATGAATTGCTTTTCTATAGCTCTGCTGGGGGCAAAGTCGTACAAAGTGTACAATTTACTTTCATTACAGAGATATATGTTTAACGTAACAAATAGGATGATAATCACGGTATGTTGATCAACTGCCCGAATTTTGAATCAAACTGTATGTATTTTCTTCATAAAACAGGCTACTGATGCTATGAACTATTGAACAGCGGTATACTACTGATGACTGGTTTGCATTATTTTACCTAGATGATTTATTATATGACTTAAATTACGCAATTAATTCTGAATAATTGACTTCAATTTGCTGTTAATTTGTGTAACATAATCAGGATGAGGAAGCGATAAAGTATAAATACCGCATGCAGTGAGTCATATTACAGAAACTCGTTTTTTCATGTAAATTTTAATGATGTTTTCTGAGTCAGTTATTAATAAATGTTTATAAAAATAAATCGGTTAATTTATCAATGCATTTGGATTCATATGATAAACTTGATTAATGTTACTAACTTTCTATTTTAGTATTGACAGTATTATGGATATACGAAATTTCAAATGCAAACTGAAATCAATGATGATATAGTTAAAGGTAGAATAACACAAAAATTACGAGATCCAAAGATGAATAGTTTTGTATTATAGCGGTAACATAACCATGATACCATGAAACATTCTGAAAGTAATTAAAAGATAGCTTTAGAAAAAATCAAATGACTATAATTGAAATATAGCTTCAAATTAGAGACGTCATTAGTTACAGACAGATGATGTCAGCAGTTGTTCACACAATAAATAAGTATTTGCATTGTTATTGTTAAGTATTATGTTTTATGAAATACACATTATAAAAATCTACCATGTCTTCTAGGGTACTTTATAGTCCCCAAATTTTATGGAATTACCCTATGCTACTACTAAAACTGTTATATCCTTTAACTTTCACTGAAAGAACAAGGTCCACTTTAAGTTGAATATTTCCTTGAAATTGAACTTAATCATAAGATATTAAAATGGTCTTTAATGATTTACAACAACAACCAATGACATCAAGGTGCTTCATTGTACGTACTTGGCGAAAAAAAAAATCTAATCGTGGTTGCTCAGTTTTACGTTATACGGTAAAAATTGTGCAAAATACGCAGCAGGTATATAATTTCTGTAGAAAAAAAAAAAAGAAGCTAACACGTGTGAGAAAATAATGGTTTATGCGTCATTTAATGTTTTGTTCTGTATTTTGAGGTTCAACATGATGATATTATTTTAAACATATTGCACTTTAAAAAGTTAGTGTGATGTCTTTCAAACAAGCCTTATTACCAAATCTTCCTATATGTACTTATGTTTTGCAAACTCAGAGAAAATTCATTAACACGAATATCATGTGTATTACGATTCACGTGAATTTCACCGCAAACGAGATTATACTTTTACTGATTTCACTTGAATCTCATGTGAAACCCATTACAATGTAACGTCAAAATCATATGAAAATTTTATGACGTGAACGTCGTGTGAATTTTTTAAATAAAGTTTTTAATTTTCAAATTTGACAAATATTAGAATAATTCTATTTTTGTCTTTCTAAAATTCTTGCGAAATATAAGTGAGATTCGTGTGAAGCTCAAATATCAAAATAATTCACGTGAAACTGTATTATAGTGTATAGACGTATAATCCCTTTTGTGGTGAATTTCGCGTGAGATTCATATGAAATTCATTTGAACAAGTTTCCCTGTGTACATTGAAATGTATACATAAAATAAGAAGATGTGGTATGATTGCCAATGAGACAACTCTACACAAGAGACCAATCTGACACAGAAATTAACAAAAATAGGTCACCGTACCTTCAACAATGAGCAAACCCCATACCGCATAGTCAGCTATGAAAGGCCCCGAAATGACGATGTAAAATAATTCAAACGAGAAAACTTACGGCCTTATTTATGCCAATTTAATAAATTAGTGCATTTGGACACTTACTTTGAATTGTACAAATGTTGTATGCTAATAAATAAACTCAGTAATGGGAGTATTTTCATGCCTTGTATCCTCTAGTATGTTTCAATAAAATGTTTTCATTATGTAACTTGTTGCTATAAAAATAAAGTTCACAATTGATATATGTATCCTCATCTTTATATAGATATGGTTCATACGTGTTTCTCGTTTCTCGTTTTTTATCTAGATTGGACGTTGGTTTTCCCGTTTGAATGGTTTTACACTTGTAATTTTTTAGGCCCTTTATGGCTTACTGTTTTGTTTGAGCCAAGGCTCCGTATTGAAGACCGTACTTTTGACCTATAATCGTTTTTTCTTTTACAAATTTTGACTCGGATGGAGAGTTCTTTTGTACATCTATAATTAAAATATTCATGAAGTATTTCTATAAATGTCAAACTACCTTTGCAAAAAACAAAACATTTATAAACCCATGTCGGATGTAAAATTGATAATGTTTATTGTTTTATGGCATGATTTGACAGTAAGAAAATGTGACTTGTAGGAATATATGGTCCGTAATGCTTTTCAACTTCGTACATTATGGGCCTTTTTAACTTTTCTTTATTTGAGCGTTACTGATGAGTCTTTTGTAGACGAAACACGCGTCTAAGGCTAATATATTAACATTCTAGCTACATTAATTTAGTAACATGTCAGTAAATTTGTCGTTTGCATATTATTAATACATAAACCTGTATAAAGATATGTTTGCTTATCATTGATAGTGTATAAATAAAACTAAATGCGGTTTTTTTTCAAAGTTTACCCGATTTCAAAGCAATATATCACTACTGCCAAGTGCCACATCAGAACATCAGAATGAACATGATGAATATTTTTTTTTTAAACCGGATTGAACCTACATACCTCTGAATATCATCTTAAATTTCACTATGCAAGTCATTGCACTGGATATACGAAGAAGAAATTAGAATGAAAACATGGAAAATTGGTACTTAAAACGAGGGAGGCGAAATAAACTTCAGAACATTTTACAGCTATTTTTCAAAAGTTCCAATTCAAATAGGAAAAGAAATAGTTTAAAGAAAAATCACACAAATACTAAACTCCAAGGAAAATTCAGAGACCTTATTCAAATGCCAAAATCAAAAGTTCAATCACATCAAACGAATGGATAACAAATTTCCTAATCCTGACTTGGTACCGGCATTTTCTTATGCAGAAAATGGTGAACTAAACCTAGTTGTATAGCTAGCTTAACCTCTCACTTGTGAGATAATCGCTTGAAATGCCATTATATTTTCGCTTTAACTTTGACATAAAGCTCGAGGTTTGACTATCCACGAAACCAGGTTCAACTCACCATTTTGTATTTAAATGTCCTGTACGAAGTCAGGAATATGGCAGTTGGTATCTAATAATTCGTTTATATGTACATGATGTATTTTGCATTGTCGTTTGTTTTGTTTTTGTTTTGCACTTCAGTGTTCTGTTTTGTTGTTGTTTTCATCTTATAGTTTATTTGTTTCCCTCGGTTAAGTTTGTAACCTAGATTTGTTATAACTCTCAATGAATTTATGACTTTTGAACTGCGGTATACTGCTGTTGCTTTTATTTATAAATGGGTGTATGGTAAAATCGAGTTGTCTCCCGTTCGCCAGAAAAATCTCAATTGGACATTAAATTATCAAATTAGTCTTTATCTTTCTTCATTTAAATACATTGTATCAACATGTTTCTATTCAATATTGATTTGATTGTAGCATTATTATACTATAAAAATCTCATAAAATAGATCAAAGTAGAGCAATCTGCACAATATTTCATGAAAACTAAGAATGGATCATAACAAAGGCACTTATCTCCCATTCATGAAGACATTTCAAATAAACTTAAAATTTATTTAGTGAATGATGTTTTATCAATCCGAGTCAAGTATGCCGCAACCGAATGTCACTTTTATTGATTGATTTACTTGTAGCATAATTGTGGCTTGAACAACTGATTCAATCGATCAATGATGTCTTTTCATTCTGTTTTACCAGTTATTGGGTTTTAAGGTGAATCTACTGATTAATAACAAATGATTCTTTAAACTAGGAAAATGAAGATCCGTTCAAGTTGTTTAAAAAATTTTTTACATTTTGTCACCTGCTGTGAAATCAAATAAGGTCGATGAACATTTCTAAACTAACACAGTTTGTAGAATATAAATATATAAATATGTATTCAAATTTGGTAATATATTTATTTTTATAGAATAAAAATTGACTGCAAACAACAAGGCCAATTAATTTTTACATGCATAACTTACGTAAATCCTTTTTGTTTAAACAACTCTACTGATACCACCCAACTCGTTGTTTGCATAAAACAGAAACAATACTCTCTCTCTCTCTCTCTCTCTCTCTCTCTCTCTCTCTCTCTCATACTTATTATTAATCAAGCATGTTTGGCTAGCCACAAAACCAGGTTCAACCCACCATGTTTTCTTAAAATGGCCATTGTTATAGTATAGTTCGTTTCTGTGTGTGTTGCATTTTAGTGTTTCTGTTGTGTCGTTGTTCTCTTATTATATTTGATGTATTTACCTCAGTTTTAGTTTGTAACCCGGATTTGATTGTTTTCAATCGATTTATGAATTTCGAACAGCGGTATACTACTGTTGCCTTTATTTAGCAGCTGATAATTGCAATAAAACCTCAAAAGAGATTAATATGTTTTCAAACTCAGAATATAACGACTTTCTTTGTAAAATGCATACTTTTCTGCATATAGATTTTTGCGAACGCTTAATATTATGAATCACTATGCTTTAAAGGTTTTCACACACTCGTTTAAATAACTTTTACTGTTAAAATAACATCCTATGATTTAAGTTATTGTTTTATGGGTTCACTGAAACTCTTTATCAATCCAATTCTAAACCTTCATATGATTAATGCGTATGTTTGATAGATGAAGTGATGTTTTGTAACTCTATCGGGTATATTAATTGACGTCCGAAGGAGAGAGTCAGATAATGTTTATAATATAAAACGTAGTTTTATGTTCCTTTTCTTGCTTAATGTAAAAAAGAAAATATTGAAACCCACATAATCTAAATTTACATCACATACAACACTTTTTCTGCATATTACACAATATAAACTTAAAGGAAACGTCATTGCCATATTGAAATCCTTTTTTGTTGTATTTGAATATCTTTTATTTTGTGTTGATCTTCTGGCACAAAATAGTATTTTCATATCAATGTATTTAAATTGTTGATTTTAACATTAAATTAACATTAAGTAGGTTTAAATCGTATATTGTTTTAAATGTATGAATTGGAACGGTATATACACACTGACAGAAACTGTTCCTAATAATATATTTAACCTTAACCCTGTTTATCTTTGATTGTTATCCTATTTTGGGTGATTAAGTGCGTGGTTATGGTTTAAAATTCCTATTAGGTATAATTTATTTATATATCATCGTTTTTTAATTTAAATTTTTTGTTGAACTGAATATTTTTAAATGTCAATATAGGTGGATTCCGAGTGATGAGGTTCTCATACGAATAACAATAGTGTGATCTTCTTTTTAGAAATACATAAGAGACAAAAGAATGATTCAAATCAGACAATTCTTTCTACTTTACTTTACTGACTTGGAAAGATGGGCGAAAGATACTAGAGGGACAGTCATACTCATAGATCGAAAATAAACCGACAACGCCATGGATAAAAAAGAAAAAGACAACAAACAAACAAAAGTACACAAGACACAACATAGAAAACTAAAGACTAAGCAACACGAACCCCACCTAATATGGGTATAGTAGGTGCTCCGGAAGGGTAAGCAGATCCTGCTTTACATGTGGCACCCGTCGTGTTGCTCATTATATAACAAACCCGGTAAATAGTCTAATTCGGTAGGAAATCATGATGGAAAATGCAAGCCGGGGAATATTTTATTAATTTGGAGGTATGTACACCGTGCGTAGGCGCTGTCGGAATGTTGCCACAAAGAAATGGAAAGTTAACCATTTGGAAGCTGAAATCATCTCTTTTCATATCATATCAAGTTTGGCAGAAAAGACAAACAAACAACATTTAGATTTTTAATATTGTTATCAAGCATTTCATACAAATATGTCCACGTCACATCATTGTCATTCTAAAAACAACTTAATCCTCAGACTAGCAGTCTCCCGAAATTCCAATTCCTGTTATCCCAATGTTAGCACAAATTTTTATGAAAACCAGACATAATGCATATAAAGATCAGTTCGACAATGTGGGCATTGACACAGATCGCTGTCAATAAATTCTTTACGTCTATACTTTGTTTTACAACAACAGCAGAACTTATATGATTTCTTGTTGATTGTATTAGTTTTTGCTCGGCTCACTGCAATACGATTTTTGTAATTAAAATGCGCTCTAATAACATTGAATAAAACGAACAGCACGTGTGACGCTAACTAAAATATGATTAGCGTTAGGAGGTAAATACAAAATTGGTTTTCGTCGCCCAAACCCAAAACTGCTCTTAACTGTGAAATATTTGCCATCATAAGCGAGACATCTGCTATGGTTTGTATAAAGTTTTTGCTTTCCGAAAAGCGGTTTGAATCTTTATGGTCACCTCTATCGTTCTTCTTCTTCTTCTTCTGGAAAAAAAAAAAAAAAAACTTATATAAAAATACATGTACCAATTATATCTTACAAAACTGTCATATAAGATTCATATAATTTAGATGAGATCTGGTATAGTTGTTTCACGTTAAAGAAAATATGATATGAGCCTTCACTGTGTAACCAACCAAGAGATACTAGGGTTGACTAACATATATCATAACGAGTTTTCCGCTTTTTGTAACACATGTAACACTTTTGGACATTTTATTTTGGAAAATAAACAAACATGCTAACTAAAACAATGCATAAACTTGATTTGTATAAGATACACACAAAACATATAACACCAAGTGCAACATCTATAAACGATAGTGCAAGTGAATAGTGTTTCGGCTATAGTTTGACCAATTTATATATTTTGAATATGAAGGTAGATCTTCAATTAAAATATTTAATTTAAGATTTTAGATCTGTCTGTGGCATTGCTGTACGACGTGTCTCGGTATTTTCCAACATTCGTGTATTTATTTTTATGTTTCTGTTATGGTTTCGGTTGAATAATGTGTTATGTCTGATCGTTTGGTGTCCAAATAATTATACAAGTGCCTTTCAATTAATACCACCATTGTCATATCTCCGACTATTATACCGAGTGTGAATTTGCTTTACTATACGACGTGTCTCGGTATTTTGTACATCCAACATTCATGTATTCATTTTTGTTGTTTTTGTTTTTGTTATGGTTTTGGTTGGATAAACTATTATGTCTTATCGTTTGTAGTCTAAATAATAAGAAAAAATGCTTTTCCATGGCATCGATATTATAAAGATTCTTCGAACGAGTATTTCAAAAATAATTGAAATTAAGTTCGAGACTGCATATGAGTTACGTAAGCGTGTCACTATTTTTCATAACCTGTGGTGTCTGTCGTTGATGAAATATGTTCGTTGTTGTTCTTCAGTTTGCATGTTGTGTCGACTATTATATTGTTTGTTTTTTGCGTTTCTCTGAAAAGAATGTTCTTGCGTGTGTTTGTGCTGTATTTCTGTCATGTAGTGTTGTCTATTCAAAGATATTTTTAGCATTGTTGTACAGCGGGAGGTTTGGCTAGTCATTAAACCAGATTCATCAAGCCATTTTTCTTGAAATGTCCTGTACCAAGTCAGGAATACGACAGTTGCTATCAAATAGTTCGTTTCTATGTTATAATAGCGGGTTTTGTTATGTTCTCTTCGATGTTCTTGTTGTTTTCCTTTATATTGATGTGTTTCTTTCGGTTTGAGTTTGTAACCCGGATTTGTTTTCTCTCAATCGATTTATGACCTTTGAACACCGGGATACTACTGTTTCCTTTATTTATATTTTGTTTTGTTTATCCCATTTTATTTCCGTTTAAAAGTCTATTCTATATTCTTCCATTTCTTCTTGTATACCAATCACAGATCTTAACGTCTTTACCTGAGGGTCCTTTTATTTCTCCCGTTATCATCTTCTTCTGGGACGACCCGAAATTATTACTATGTATCAATTGTAACACGTATTCAATAGTCAATAAGAGTTTTACGTGTTTAGGAGCATTATAATTACACATGTATTATGAAAACATATATTTCAAAACGCTAGTTTGTCAATTTTTGTCCTACCAAACAAATGCATTAAACATTATTGATACAAGATAATGGTACATACGGAGATCAATTTACTTCTGATGGGGGAAATGTGTCTTTACCAACTCACTAGCAACATGTTTTCGTGCTCTTCTATATTGAGATTCCAGAATGGTCGTATACAAAGATTTAACGCACTATTCCTGATTTTAATATGTTGCAAAATGTGCATGTGCATTTCGGCATCCTATTTCGCATCTTTTTAATTTTCTAGTTATTTTTATGCATGTTTAATGCTTAAAAATTAGCTGTAAAACAGTTCAATTGTTTTTTGTTTCTTTATCTAACACTTTTTTTCTTTATGACTTCTTTTCTTTATTTTATCATACTTTCGAATCTTTTTCCTGCTTTTAGTATTTACTTTTAAAAAATATATACAAACCTCAGGGCTGCCTTTATTTTTCCATTTTTTCTTCTGTTTCTTCTGCTTTCCATTGTATGAATATTCTTGAAATTATAATTATACCTAAAAAAAAAACATCAAACTCCGAGGAAAATTCAAAACGGAAAGTCCCTAAGCAAATGGCAAAATCAAAAGCTTAAACACATCAAACGAATGGATAACAACTGTCATATTCCTGATCCTGAACAGGGATCCTCGTATTTAGAAAATGGTGGATGATTAAACCTGGCTTATAGCCTTTACTAACGTATTTTATAGTCAATTAGCGTTTTGCGTTGATATAAATGCCTTTGTCATGATCAAATGTATATGTTTATGTCTGATTGTCGTCACGTTACTTTGCAATCGCATTTTTTTTAGAAATAATGATTCCACTTGAATAAGAAAAGGTGCACCTTTTCATTCATTTTGTTAAAGTTCTATGCTTTACATCACTGCGAAAACGGCAATATACTATTTTTTTGTTATTTGATGTTATATCTATTACATGTAAGTGTATACTGTGTCGATTATATTTGTTTATTTATCTTACATTTTAATGACAGATACAATTACCTGTGCCTTATGTGGTTGGCTATCTGCATTCCTGCAAACAGAAAATATTTGAATTGTAAATTTTAGCTACACATATATGCAAATAGATATATAAGAAGATGTTGTATGAGTGCCAGTGAGTCAACTCTCCATGCAAATTACACAGTAAAAGTGAAACATTATAGTTAAAAGTACGACCTTCAACACGGAGCCTTGGATACCTTTTTAGTTATATAATGTGTATTTCTTTTGACCAAACATCAGGCTGTCAAAATGCTTTATCCTTGTTTTAAAAATTCGAATAGGGAACATACTTAACATTATTGTAGTATTAAACCAATTTTTAAGACGTTTCGGCCATTGGCCTTCTTCAGTTTCTTTATTTTTCTTCTCAACTACATGGCAGACATTTCTTTCTTTTTCAATCATTTAGATGTTGATTACAATTAATCGAATCAGAGTTAAAAGGTCTTGCATGATTTTGTTTAGACCATAGTATTATTCTTCCTAAGGAATTTAGCTTATGAACAATTTAATGTCGATACGTATAACGATGTTAGAAATTATATACATTTTCTTCAGAAACGTAAACATCCAGTATAATCATAATTGGGTGATTAACAATTATTTAAGCACATGTCTATTCAAATTTAAGACTTGAAACTTTGTGTTTCCTTTGCAATCAACATGTATATAAAGGTAAACGCTAAGACTATTTAACCCACAAGGAAAATATTTGTCCGTGTAGGTGAAATTTGCAATTGATATGAGTTTTTCTCGTTAAGAGCCATGTGGTGACTTTCAATTGTTTATATATTAATGCTCATTTCCAATCATAAAACATAATATTCATAAAAGTTTGCGGACCATAAGCTTTTTAAACATGTTTAAAAGTATGAGATTATATTTACCTAACGCCTATCTCTGGTACAAAAAGGAGTATATGAATTTCCTGTTTATTATGCATGTAATGTATGCAACTAGACGCCTCATATTAAAAAAAAAACATATCATAATTACCAGGTTTATTGAAGACTTATGTTCCTCATGATGTTAATGTCTTTCACAAAACCATCAATGGGTATTATCAATTAAAGTACAGTTAAAACCTATCTTGATGTTCCAGTCACTGCCTTTCTGAAGTAAAACAAATATAACATGTGTAGATGTATGCGACTTATATAAGATTTTGATACACATGTGTTTTAATTGTAGTTAATTGTATATGTTACCTTTAACTTATTTAACAATTACGCAAAAGATCCCTTGAAAATTATTTTAATTAAAAAGATCGTTGAACGAATTTTAGAAATCAGATGATCAGATTATTGTTTTAAATTAGTTTAACCGAGTATTGCACACAAACATTAAATCATTAGCTCTCATGCTACATGTATCTTTCGTAATAGGAAGTAAGTAATTGGAATAAACCAGCAGTGGTTTCTATCACCAAGCCTTCTCTACTCTTGTTTATAGTTATCATATTTACAATAATACCACATAGCACCTATTAGCTAACTTGTCCAAAAGGGTCAAAAGAAAAAGCATCTTAAAACTTTTTAATTTAACTTTCAGATGAAGGGATAATATTTTGTCTCTCAATAACAAACATTTCATTAGTTCTTACATCTCACATTCCCCAGTGAACTTGTGATCAAGAATACTACACCAAGTGGATGAATCTTGCTCTCTTTATCATCTTTCAGCCTTATTTGGCTCTTCCAATCGAGACACGAGATGTAAACATCAAAATCACATTATCATGATCATTGCCAAAATCATAGTTTAACATTATTGCAATTGAGCCTGTTAAAATAGAGAGAAACTCTAAACCGTACAAATGATCAGCACGGGAAGATCGGATAATGAGTCAATACTATCAAATGCATCATTATCGGTCAAAGTACAGTCTTGAACGGTATTTAACACGGAGCCTTGGCTCACACCTAAGAGCAAGCTATAAAGGGCCCAAAAAATAACTTGTTTAAAACCATTCAAACGGGAAAACCAACGGTCATATCGATATAAAAAGCGAGAAACGAGAAACACTTATGATCCAAATCAACAAACGACTACTACTGAACATCAGATTCTTGCAATTGACTTAGAACAGATGCAAACAATTGCAGCGGGTTTAAACGTTTTAATGGTACCAAACATTCATCCTTATCTGAAACAATAGTGTAACATCACAAAATAAAAAGACACACTATGAAATATCAATTGAAATGGCTTAGCTCGATTAAAAGACATATGAATACAAGTGAACATACACTGAACGAATAAATTTGATCTATGATACAATGTAAATACAAAATCATTATTAAAGAATAAATAATTGGAGTAATAGTATTATACCGCTGTTAACTGTTAAACAATTTCAGAAAACAAAAAAGAAAACTTATACAAAAATCCGCCATTTACAATCATGTTATACACAGGTAAATACAAATAATTGTGTTGTTAGGTATACAGTAAAATGGAGAAAGGGAATGTTTTTACATAATACATAATTTTGATGTTCATAGTACGAAGAAGTGAAAATTTATAGTAATACTAAAGACTTATTAAAGCTGGTATATAGACCAGATATAACCCTGAATAAATAAACATTAAATAACAAAAAAGCATAACAAATAGTATTAACAGGTCAAATTAACAGGAAAATACGATTTGAGAGTAATCGCAGTTACTGACAGCCAGTTGCATGTAAAAGCCAAAAACAATTAATAATACAAAAAAAAAAAAAAAAAAATGCACCAGAGACTGAAATCAACTAAAACACATCCCAGGGATTTAGTAAAATACGTCATGGACAGTCAAAGAAGACATTATGTGCAATGCCAAAAATAAATGCATCGACAGGCATTGGAATAGCTAGGAGTTAACCCTTTTATAGATAAAAATGAACGTAGGTGTGTCTTTATTCATCCCGTTTGAAAAGAAGACACATTTAGTAATGTTTTAATTTGCTGATGACAAAATCGATACTAGTGTCAATGTAAACTATGTTGCAAGATCTATTTCAACATTGGTAAGATAACTTTCACTTATAAGTCTGCTTAAAGGTTCGATGAGTTTACACGGATCACATATTGATTTTCGCGCTTGTAGAATAATATTACAGTATGCACAGTTTATTATTGAATATTATAAAAATAAAAAAATCAAGAAATATTTCAAATTAAGTTCAGAGCCAATATATTCATATGTAACTTATTAAGTATTTCAAACCAGGGAATCAGTTTCTACGAATTGACTTGGATAAGGCTTCTCATGGAGCTATACAACCCAGAGGAACCCAAAAGAATAGCCATGAACATTAAGGTCTACTAAACCTACAGTTCAAATAATTTTTAAACTGTTTAACATAATATCTGTGACATGTTAAAAGTCAGTCCACTTTTTTATAAGTCCAGTTTAAAAACAGAATTGGGTGTACAAACAAAAGAAACTACATGAAATCAAATAACAGACTGGATGCAGCAAAAAGAATAAAAATGTCGGATTGCAATTGTTGTTGTAATTATCAGTCTGTCAACAAGAAAAGAAAATTTGAAACTATCATTGTTATCTATTTCGATTTCTATTAAATCACATAGAAGAAGTTTTAACTTTATATAACTTATTTTATAAAATATTGAGACATGAAACAGAAACTATAATAGCATGAGACTCCTCTAACCTCTCCAAGAAGGTTTTGAATTTGTAACCAGTGATTTCGAAACAGTAGAAATCGTACCGAAATGGGGAAATTCAAGTATACTTTGAAAATTCACGAGTCGATTAAACCTTAACATCACTTACATAACCATAGACACAAAAAAAAAAAAAATGATAACAACTCAAACAATGGTAAATGAGATTAGAAAAAGGGTTGTCAAACAATTTTAAATTGATTAGCTAAGACCGATATCTATTCTGTAAAACCAAACTGTGGATTTGGTGTTATTATTAGACTTTACGCAGAAAAAAAAAAGAACGTACAAATGAAAACGTATAAATATATATCTTATGAAACTTTATTTAGTAGTACAGCTGACGTGGACGATAAATTGCAAATAATATGTATGTCTCCACAGTGTCCAATAAATAAAGGCAACAGTAGTATACCGCTGTTCAAAATTCATAAATCGATTGAGAAAAAAAATCCGGGCTACAAACTAAAACTGCGGGAAACACATTAAATATAAGAGGAGAACTACGACACAACAGAAACACAACATTAAAATGTAACACACACAGAAACGAACTATAATATAACAATGGCCATTTTCCTGACTTGGTACAGGACATTTTAAGAAAAAAATGGTGAGTTGAACCTGGTTTTGTGGCTAGCGAAACCTCCCGCTTTTATGGCAATGTTAAATATAACATTAAAAATACAACATTACATGACAGGACTACAATACAAATAAATGGGAGAACATATAGGACAGAGAAACATACGAATAATAGCTAACAAAAGGTACCAGGTTTAAAATTTAATACGCAAGACGCGCGTTTCGTCCACACAAGACTAACCAGTGACGCTCAGATCAAAAAAGTTCGAAAGCCAAAACAAGTACAAATTTGAAGAGCACTGAGGACAAAAAGTTCCAAAAAGTTGTGCCAAATACGGCTAAGGTTATATGTCTGGGATAAGAAAATCCTTAGTATTAGAATAATTCATACGTTGGCAAACAGTAAATTTATAAAAACATGACTATATAATAGATATACATGATAACACCGAAGTGGTGACTAACTACAGAATAAAAACGGATACATAAAACAACATAAACCAGCACATAAAAATTCACAGCCGAGTTAGCCAAAGAGATCAACGCAATAAAAAGGTGACGTCACATTTGAATTTCTGAAGTTTCCACAAAATAGGATAGAATTAGGATAGAATTCAAGATTTGGTTTAAAATACTCATATAACATCTATTTATAACAATGGAAATTATAATGCTAATTAATATAAAATGTGGTAGTAATTAGATAATTAATAGTATTATCTAGCTTTTTAGAACTTTAATTAGCTATTGTATGCTTTCGAATTTTCCGTTGTATTTCCAGATTTGCAAGCAATTTGCGTAGTAACTTTATTATATAACCTACCAATTAAAATACATTGATGTGATAAAAGCATAAACTGTTCGTAGTTGTGCTGGTGTCAAGGCAAAACAGATTGCAAAAAGCAGAAAACCGAAATGGTTAACAACAATTAAAATCAAAGTTGAGAAACGATATTAAGTCGTAGCTATAAACGACAGTTCGGCAGATCCACCTCCGGCACCATAGGTAATGTTACTCTATGCTACAAACATTGATTCGGTGGTAAAACCTTTACCAAAACATAGTAAACGAAAGTATGATATGACATTTAAAAAGAAAAATATATAAAATATCATAAATTCATCTAACAATAAACCAAAACCTAATGCGAACATTCATACATATTACCTATGATTCGTCCAACCAAGTTTCTACTTCTTTTGATTAATATATCTTTGCATCAAGCTCTTACTCCTGTCAACTGATCATATTTTATAATGGTATGATTCTAAATCCCTAACGGGAGGGATTATATATATAAAATTTTAAATCAGTTTAATTGAGGTACTGTTAATAGTCCTTTGTTTATTTATTTATCATTGTCATTTTCCTTAGTTTCTTTTGTTACTTTTCTGACATCGGACTCAGATTTCTTTTAAACTGAGTTTTTCTGTGCGTATTATTGTGTTCTTTTTCATCTAGATTTGCTAGAAGTATATGGGAGGGTTGAGATATCATAAAACAATGTTAACACCGCCGCACCTTGTGCCTCCCCAAGTCAGGAGTCAGTGACCTTTATTAGTCTTGTATGCTTTTTTTAATTTTATAGTTCACTTATATGTTTAGAGTATGACGTCCATTTATACTGTACTAGTACATATTTTTATTTAGGAGTCAGCTGAGGCCCGCTTCCTTTCTCGCTGCATTGAAGACCCATTGGTGGCCTTCGGCTTTTATTTGCTCTTTGGTCGGGTTGTTGTATCATACATTTTTGTCATGAAGTTGGCAAAAAGAGGAACACAGTACAAGATACAAGATATTAGATATTTTATTATGCCAATCACGGCGCCCATTACTGAGCAGAATAATCATTGTAATTACAAAACAAAATATGTAATACATCATAATATTTGACCTTAATAAAATAACAAATGATTCGTTATTAATGATAAGTATAACTGTTATTAAATAAGGTTTCATACAAATCATATAATATGATAATGTAATAATATTGCAAACATATTGTAAGTAACACACTGCAACCTAGACCAAAAAGTGCTCTGAATAATATTATTATTATTGTTATTACTATTATTATTAGTATTATTATTGTTATTATTATTATTATCATTATTATTTATAATCAGTACTTGTTTTGTTTAAAATAGTTCTGTAAGCAGTTGCTGCAGGATCCCAGTGGCATACCAGGAAACAAAAACGGTTATTGTCTGTTTCAATTTCCAATGAATGGTCATTAATACGAAATTTAGACAATAACCATGATAACCGTGTTTGTTCCCTACATGTATTTCCAATCGTTAGATAAGGTTCAAATTCAAAATTAAATTTCAATTTTCTATAGGTTCTCTATTTGTTCTGACAGTTTGATATTTCATAATTCATTGTAATTAGATAAATTAAGTTTCCAAATTTTTATGAATTTAGTGAAAAGGTTTTGTTTAACGTTCCTGGCAATATAATTGGCTTTTAGTTTCCCATATTTTTTTTCCAAATGAGTCTAATTTTTAGCATTTAAGAATTTCTTGAATACATCCATACCATGAGTCTTTTTTAACAATGTCGTTTTGATAAATTATATGCCTCTTATAGTATAGAGTAATTTTGATTTACATTTTAAACCATGTGACACCAATATTAAGCAATATTTATTGATACTGAATAAAACATGGGGAAACTGCCAAGTTGTCCTCTACATGCATCATTTTAAGATTTGTCTTTAACTCCTAGAGGCAAATATGTGAGAGGCATGTGTAAGATTGTTTATACTGCAACTAGTTGTGTTTATTTCCTAAATATAGTAACACAGCTATATTTTGTGCAATGTCAATTTTATCATGGACCACTTTCTCCCAAATCAGGGGTTCATTAAGGGATGAAAATAAAGTTTGACATTTGTGTTACGATTTAAAAAGCTATCAATGTAATAAATTGAGTTGCAGTATGAAAACAATATTAGGTCAATGTCATAACAATATAAACTTTTTTTGTATTCGGCACAAAACAGGGGAAGGGCTCGGTAGAACCTCGCCCTTCCCCAGTTTCTCAGCCTCATACAAAAAAGTTTATATTTTTCTGACATTGACCTAATATTGTATATTTATTAACTTAAAAAAGCTTTCCTAACTTTGTTTGTTAACTATTGTTTTGCAGCAGAAAAGGTACTAGAAGCTGTAAATATCACGCGTAAATATTTGTACTGTTGTACATTTTCAATATATTTATTTTGAAAATTTTATTTTAACAACTTTTGTTTCTACCGGCTTTGTTTAGAAAAACTAAAACGTAGTTTTCCATTCATTTGAAAAGGCAGACAATTTATTTAAAATTGTTGAGTCCTTGCTTTGATGTGAACATAAGTAATATATAATCTGCATAATCATGAAATTGTACTTATTGATTTTGATATCAGTTAGACAGGATCACAGGATTCATCCAAAGAGGAGACCATTTACAAAAATTTAAATAAGTTGGAACTTAGGTTAGATGTATCTCCTGTCTAACACCAAAGCCACATCTAAAAAAATGTATCTACTTTAACACAGGAATATGAATAGTCATACATGCTTTTGATTATACTGTAAAATTTGGAACTTACTCAAATAAGTTTTAGCATATAAAAAGATTTAAATGAGATACATTATAATTAAAAGCTCGCTCAAAATCAATAAAGCAAACATAGATTTATTTAGAATTATTTTTCACATATGTTTGAATAAAGTATGTTCTTAAAGAATGCTGACTATTTATTGACAAACACGTCCTCCCAATGTTACAAATATGTTGTCAGTGTCAAAGTTAAAAAACATAACTTGATAATGTCTAGTTCAGAAATGCTTTGCTTGAATCAGAGGATGAGGAAAGATATCTAGATTGTATGTACTCTTTAGCATTATCTAGTATCCACAGCGGCCCTAGATGATGTAATTTAACAATTACTTCGAAGTCAGATTAGGTTACCTTAAACCGTGTTGTTAACAACTTAGACAGAGGTTTTGTGGCACTTTTAAATCTCCCAGCAAAATGAACGTTATTTGGATATCCGACCTTGAAAGAAGATCCGGTTTTTCATCTTTGGTTGTCATTTTATAGGAACATAGAACAGACTATGTTCATTTCTTTATTGTTAGGATTCGTGAGATTATACGAGTATTTAATTGAATAGTTTATACCTAATTCACGTTCTTTATCCAGAATGTTAGGAAATCAACAAACACAAACGATGTTTTTTGGACTTTATATGAGGATATAACTACAAATTGAGTACAGAGGTATAGATGACCTGTCGGAGGATAAGTAAATTGGAAACTATAGCACGTGTGGAATCAGGAATTTGAAATTAATTTTTTAAGATTGAGATCGAGGAATACACGTGGTTTTTTTTTCAAATCAAACAGGTGTGTATTTGTTATTAGTTTATATGCCTTTTTACAGATGTGAACTTTGTGTGCATTCGATTCTCTTTTAAAATAAGACTATATTCTATTTTAACGAATACTCGTATTTTTTTTAATAAAAAAAATCAACAAAATTCTATAAAAAATAGGTTTTTTTCTCACTTGTATGGTTTGAAACGTTAAGCAAAATCGAAATGCCTTTCCAGCTTTGTGCTGCAAGTCATTCATATAGCTAAGAATGCGTTATTTTTGTTTCATGTTTAATTTATTAGTTTGTTAATTAATCTTTGTGTCTAGCTACTTATGGTAAGTGTCCATTCGAGCTAATCTATTTTGGAAAGATTTCACTTTGGTAATGAGACAATATTTTATTTTGCTATATTTATCCTAAAATAATAGTAGATTCAATCGTAATTATTTCCATATAACACTTGAACATTTCACTATTTCATGAGTTTAGACCATCAAGTTTAGATTCAATGTATCTATCCTTCAAGTCATCTAATAGATAACAACCTGTTTATATCTGCTGAAAATTTGCAATATTGAAATTATTCATAAAAGTTCAAATTTAGTCATAATAGTTCAAATGTATTCATAAAAGTTCTTGTAATCAGTCATAAATGATTAAAGACGGCGGACCTCAAATAATTTAGTCAAACTACGACGAAAATCAAATGATACGCCTTAATGGACTCCCTGACAACAGATTTATATTTTGGCAAATTAAACAGTTTATAGCTTGCTGTTCGGTGTGAGCCAAGGCTCCGTGTTAAAGGCCGTACCTTGACCTATAATGGTTTACTTTTATAAATTGTTACTTGGATGGAGAGTTGTCTCATTGGCACTCATACCACATCTTCCTTTATATATATATTCCGCTGAGATCTGCGTATACAACTAGCAATAGGACTCAAGACTTTGTTAAGTTCTCATACTGTATGTATAATACCTCACGACAATATACAATCAACCTACCGTGCGTATCATCCGATCGAGGCAGAAATACTCTGTGTACATCATGACATCACTGTTGCACTTGCAACTCGTGTGCCGTTTTATAAAATGCTAAACATATCAGCTGCTTTGGATGTTATCGATCATCCTATTCTAATGAAGCGGATAGAATACTCTTGTATGATAACCGATACAAAACTTAGTTGGTTGAAGATTATATGAATTTCTTTGGATGGTTTGGATAAATTACGTGCTTTTGATGGTCCTTCTGATTCTGTTGACAGTCTTGACTTTTCTACTTTTTACACTACACTTCCACACAATCTTTACAAACAAAAGTTTTCCTATTTAATAAAATGGTCGTTTTGTAAATCAAATTTAAACGGTAATAACTGTCCTTTCCTAGATTTAGATATTTCGGTTATACACGGGAAACCCCACACTAAAATTTACGACAAAAGGGACGATTTTTCGTTCCTTATTATTAATTTTCCCTTTTTTGGATGGTAATGTTCCTTTGGCACCATCTTACGGTGTTTATATTTCACAACTCGTTCGCTATGCCCGTGTCTGTTGTGACGTTTTTGATTTTAACGAATGTAATCCATGTATTACTGGTAAATTATTAAGCCAGGATTTCGTTACCACAAATTACTTAAAACCTTTACTAAATTCTTCCATAGATATAAAGATTTGGTTTTGAAGTTTGGTTGTACCTGTAGAAAACTTATGTCAAACGAGATAGCACATCCTCATTTTTACGGAAATGTTGTTTACCGTGCCCAGAAATTTAGAAACGATCCTGGTAAACTTATCGATCCTTTAAATAAACTAATTCTAAAAGGTTACCAATTCAACACTGTAATTAGATCATTGAATATTGTTTTTATTGGTAATGATATTGACTTTGTTATCAGTAAATTAAAAACAAACTACATATTATTGTTATATATATATACACATTCCTGGATCTACAATCTGTCGATACCTCTATCTTGGCATTGCACAAGGTCATGTTTTTCTCTGACTGTTTATGACGTCTTTACGATAAATCCATTGGATGTCGGATGTGTACTGATTGATAATTTAGTCTTAGATGCATGATTCTTTTTATTAGTTGTTAGTAGCTTCGATCTAGCAGTCAGTAACTGCGAGCACTCTCAGTTCTGTACTTAGTGTCTTTTTTGTTGTTAGGATATACAAGTACCCAGCCACGTCCACTCTGTGATGTATATGTATTTGTATCCATCTGATGAGTTAAGCCTTTTTCATCTGATTTTAATAGTTCGTTCTTATGTTGAACTGTTACACCACTGTCCCAGCTTAGTGGGAGGGTTGAGCTCCCGGTAACATGTTTAAATCCGCCACATTCTGTATCTGTCTAAATGCAAGAGCCTGTAATTGAGTGGTTGTCGTTTGTTGATGTGTTACATATTTGTTTTTCGTAGATTTTTTGTACATAAATTAGGCCGTTAGTTTTCTCGTTTGAATTGTTTTACATTGTCATTTCGGGTCCTTGTATAGCTGACTATGCGGTATAGATTTGCTCATTGTTGAAGGCTGTACGGTGACCTATAGTTGTTAATTTCTGTGTCATTTGGTCCCTTGTGGAGAGTTGTCTCATTAGCAATTATACCACCTTTTCTTTTTTATATTATATAACATTGTAATTTTAACAAACTATTTAGTCTGTTAATAATGAAATGTAAAAATACATTTAAAATGCGATAAAAAAAATTAGCCTTATATTTCGCTTGAAAAACTAGCTTCATCGAGCGTGAATCTATCCAGGCAAAATTTTATTTCTTAACGCATTGGAAATATTTAACATTTTCACATTTACATATTAAATAGTGTGTTAAATTACATTGTAAGGCAATATAAAGGCGAGATAAATAGTGAAAAGTCGTTTGGTGGTACGAAATTGATATTAATAACTTATTTCTAATTCATTGAATACTAAACATTGTTACATAAGCATGTACAAATATGTACAGTGTACAAATATTTAATACCAAAGAAATAAAAAATTCCAAAAATATGCACACATATAATAAAATAAAAAACCATTTGGTTATTTACATAAATTATTTTCAAGCAAGCACAATCTTGCAATTTGACTTGAAATTATCATTGAAAAAAGTAAAACAACAAAACTTCCGAGCTTTGAGGAAAATTCAAAACCAAAGTGCCGTATCAATTGGCAAAATTAAAGCTCAAACACATTAAACGAATGGAAAACAACTGTCACATTCTTGCCTAGGTACAGATGGTTCTTTTTGTAGTGAAAAGCTAACTCAACCTTTGACTTGTTTGACAATCGCATAGAATTCGATTATATAGACCACAATTGTGAGCAAAAAAAAAAACTGACATAATAGGTAAAAAAGATGAATTTAGGGTATAGCAGTCAACATTCTGTTTTTGTCTAAATCACTAATAAAAACTATCTTAACAACAATAAAAAAAAACTCTATGGACAAAGCATATAAGCCACAAAAAAAAAAAAAAAGAAGACATGAATGCAAAAAATACGAAATGAATCATCATCTCGGTATCTTCAATGAGATTTTAGAGAAAGGACGAGACGTTCTTTGGCATCACCCTGGTTCTCCTCAGACACATGTGACGTTTTATAAAGTCTGAGTAGCAGTTGCAATTTATTTAATACCAAAGTATTTCGGAAATGTATATATTTGGTCATAATTATAATTTAACTGTTAACCAATCATGGAATTTTTAGATACTAGGGCTTTTCTACCTCAGGAATAGATTACCTTAGTTAGCAGAATTTGGCAAATCTTTTAAAAACTGTTTTTCTTCGATGCTTTTTAACTTCGTACATTATTTGGTGTTTTAAACTTTTTTTTATTCGAGCGTCACTGATGTTACATCGTCTTTTGTAGACGAAACGCGCGTCTGTTGCATATACACAGTTTCAGTCCTGATAATTATGATGAGTTTAATTATTCACTGTGCAGGTGAAATTGGTATATTGCTGCTATGGGACTTATGATTTCAAAAAAAAAAGCGTGTCATTTGAAATAGATTCTGGTAGTGAGGTCATCGCTTAAGTCAAACTCAAGGTATAATTCTTTAAAATAGAGGCAGAGGAAGCCGTGTTTGATGTTTCTTTAATTCATATTTCTGGAGAATATCTTAATGGAATCCAATCAGATTATTGATGGAAAGAACATCAGCAATGTATCTGAATGTGAAATTAAATGACCTGGCTTCTTTGATCTTCCTGTTTATGATAAGTGTGTGATGGAACTTCGTCTCATATTAAAATAAGAAGAGGTCGATAAGGAGAGGTACACAGTTCCTTCTTATAAGAAAGCCTACAATTTGTTGAAAAGTATACCTTGTTATTTAACAAATACGTTGACAGTAAGAAACGTCACAATACTGATTCATCATTCCTCTGTGTAAAATGTTTTACCTTTTTTGTTCACCGTTAACAAAATAAAGCGCATGCTACAAATATTTCAATTTCAAATGATTGGTGTTTTAGAATCAATATATGATTAAAACAGTTTCACAGTATCTAAAAGACCCTTTTTTACTGCTGGTAGAATTTTTGTCAATCTGATCAGGCAGATGAGCCGGCAATGTACCGTTATTTTTACAGAATTTTGTGAAGCTTACAACATGTACAATAAAGGTGAGTCCTCTGATTTGACATGCAGGACTTATGTTTCGCCAATATCTAATCCTTGTCAAATGATATGTGTTTGTGTTTGGAATTACCTGAGTGCTTATTTATTTCTAATTCTTTTACAAGACACTCCTAGTAGTATGATTTTCATACAAAGACAATAATATTTGAAATTTCTTCCGATGTATTCTTCAATGGAAACCATAATTATTCCAACGTTTGAAGTTATGGTTCCAATTGGTGCGTTGGAACTATTTGAACTTAGGACCATGATATATCACCTTCCGGAGATGTTAATGTTGATTTTTGTTTAGATCTCAAGTATTGACATGGTCAGAGAGACTGAAAATATACGGTGAGAGGGAACAATTACATATTAGAGAGCTTTTATGTAATCTTTTATATTAAGGTCCTACAATGGGTGCTTAGAGTTAAATACTACACATGGTACATGTTTGTCGATATATCTGTTTGTTTTTTAGAGATTGAGATAATAACACAACGTTGACTACTGTACCCCTATTTTTGACATTTTTATCTAGAATTGTGTCTGTTTGTTTTATGCACACATCGTTGTCAATTTAATGGAAGTTTTTACGACTATCATACAAGTGAGAGGTTTAGCTAGCTATAAAACTAGGTTTAATCCACCATTTTCTACATAAGAAAATGTCTGTACAAAGTCAGGAATATGATAGTTGTTGTCCAATTTTAATGCGTTAGAGTTTTTGACTTTTACATTTGATTAGGATCTTTCCGTTTTGAAATTTCCTCTGAGTTCAGTATTTTTGTGATTTGAATTTTTAGATGCCATCGTTTTTTGGTAAATATAGGATACTGGTGTTGAAAACAAAAGTGAAAATAAAGTGGAATTTTATATGTTACCATTTATTTATGTATAACGTTGATCATCGATTTCTGTATTAAAAAACTGTCAAGTTCAGATTGTTAAAGAATGGTACGAATATTTCATAAGAGTCAATTTAATGGAGAAAATACAGAATAGATGATTGTAACATGTGATATGGGGTCATTTTATTATTACAAAACATTTCTTTACTTCTCAATGGAATAAAATTATTAAGCAGACACGATCTACTTCAAACGATGGGATCTATAACTGTATATGGCGTTTGGCAATACCAAGCTTTGAAACTATATGAAGGAAATTAAAAGAGCGGACAATCGCGATTTATACAGAGAGTTTACTTTTATTCTTGTACGGCGACTGCAGTCAACATTTAGGTTGAAACTAAGATTCACAGCTGATAAATAATTTTGACAGAATATAGTAAAAAAACCTAGGTGTGGAAAACATGTCAAAATATAGTAATTAACATTTAAATCAATAAGTGAAACAACACGTTGTTATCCGTTAACTATCAGTACTCCATAGTTAGCTGTTTTTGTGATTTAGTTCGTTTCTGTGTGTGTTACATTGTCGTTGGTTTTTTTGGTGCACTTTAGTGTTTCTGTTGTTTCGTTGTTTTCCTCTTATAGTTGATGTGTTTCCCTCGGTTTTAGTTTGTAACCCGGTTTGTTTTTTCTCAATCGATTTATGACTTTCAAACAACGGTATACTACTGTTGCCTTTGTTTAGTGTGAAAACGGAAGAGATAAAAAGCATTTCGGAGATAATAGATGTATTCAGATATAACTTATATAAAATTATTTAACTGTATTTAATACATTGCATTCTTATACATTGTTATATTTTGGTGTATTTGTAATAGTGAATTTGTATGATCAGGGATTCTGTAGAATCCCAGATTTTTTGGGGGATTATGTAGAATTACTTAAATCATTAGTTGATTATATATAATCCCTGAAAATTACCAGTGATTCTACATAAGCACTGAACATTTTAATAATTATTTCACAAATTCCCTGAAATGATTTTAGGGATTATTAATAATCTAAAGATTATTTGTTTGATTAAAAATTAGATATAGAAAAATTATCGTTTGTTTTTCTTATTCCTTGAAAGTATAAGTGAACAGTTTTCCATTCGTGATCTATTACTACTAGGTATATCTTTAGAGAACAGGTTTTCCAGGGATATTTTACCACTGCTTCAACTCTGGCAGTAAACGGACACCCTATAAGGCAATTTTTGGAGTAAAGGCAACATTTGGCCTAACGACATCCTCCTTGCAAGATGAAACAAATTTTAAACACAGAGGATGATCTTAAGATATAACCAACACAAAGTTTAGAGATAACGTAGAAGACATCGAAATAAATAATATCAACATTCTGGTCCCATTGAAAGCGATAACTTAACATTAATGTTTTTCAAAAGCCATTGTCAAATTCACACTTAGGCTCTAATTGTAAATGTATAAGACAAACAGGAAAAAAACAATGCTTGACAGATCGAACAAACTTTTAGTGGAGACCGACATTGGATGTATTTTTCTCATACCAACTCCACATGTTGATAGAGGAAAGTAAGACCCAAAAAATATAACGGCAATGGTACACGAAAAGACTGAAAAAGGATATCGCCTGGCCACACAACATAGTATCATGCTCGGATCTTATACAAGAAATCAGTTCGAGTTTGCTGTAAAATCTGGACCGATATGTGAAGGACAAGGTTTCTTAAATGTGGATGTAGGATAAAAACAAATTTGAATCAAAAAGATGTGCCTGTGAAAAAGCAGGGCAAATATGCAATAGTCGATGCTATCAAAATTTAGTTTAAAAAAATAAATAATTGTTTTTTAAATATTTTACTTAACATTTCAAAATATTGTGTACCATTTTGATGTATTGTGCCTAATATTGCCTGAATCGCAGAAAACGAAGGATAAGTTCCAGGTGAGTTTTAATGTCCCTTTGGTATCTCAAGGCTCCGTTGTCCAATTGATGTACCAAAATCCCTTATACAGGATGTTTTACTTGCATGAGCAACACGACGGGTGTCACATGAGAAGCAGGATATACCTGACATTCTGTTACATTTGAGATCAACTCGTTTGTGGTGGGTTCGTGTTGCCAAATTTGTTGTGTTTAGATGACTGTTAGTTGTCTTATGGATGGATCTTCGACTGATAAATTACAATATGCTTTTGGTATCTTCCTTTCATGTTTGTTTGACGTGTTTATATTTGCGTTTTTGTGTTGCAGTCTCATTTATTAGTTTAAACCTTGCAAAATAGAATCATTATATATACTAAAACCGGAAAATAAATGAAAAAAAAAAAAAAATATTCAGGACCTTAGTTTATAATATAGATTGAATCGACAATAGGTTACAAATATTTCAGTCTCGTATATAATTTAGAAGAGAAATATTTAGGTAGCAAACGAAACCTTGCAATAATTCCAAAATAAGTTACATAAGCAGCGTTGACAAGGAAATGGGATTTTGCTCTGCATGCATTACCCGTCAAAATATCGTAGTTGAGAATTGGACGCAATCCGTAAAATAACAGATAAGTTACCATACTTGTATCTATAGATCTAGGAACGCGAAAACAAGTCGCTTGTGGGTTGAGACATAAAAAATACGATATAAAGCAGATATTCTACTGTCGGTATTACCTTTAATCTTAGTTCACTTGGATATATGAAATTAAAGCACCCATGGTAATATTGACTGAGAGAACATCAATGTATCTGAAAGTGAAATTAAAGAAATTTGCATATTAAATGATTTTTGTTTTTTGTCTTGAAAAAGATTATGTGAACTATTTATGAGTAAACAATAAATTAATGTAGAAGTAGCACACAATAAGTACAAATCTGCTAAAATGTTTGTCTTTCAAACTCAAAATATGTGTTGTCGATGCAAAGTCTGCTTTTTAATAATTTCATCTTGGGTGTTTTTGGTCTGTGAATCAGGGTGGTTCTTCACAAAGTAAGATTTTTATATTCCAAAAGAATTTTTATCTAGATTTGATAGTTTTTGTGATAAAAAGGTTCGTTTACTCAGTAATACAGTCTGTCTTTCTGTGGAAAGAACGATTGCAATTATTTTGATTATCATTTTTTTTATCGTCTAGTTTTATTTCTTGTGCAGTATTATTATTTCACAAGATGTTGCTTAGATATTTAGTATATGATATCTAACAGTGTATGTGCTTTTGATACTGACCATATCAAACCGAATACTATTTTTTGAAAGAGTTATCTCCTCAAACACTGTTTTTCTTCTGTCCACTACTCCTTCAAAAGATTACGACAAAATTGTATTTTACCACATTGCTCGCTATATCTTCATAATGTTGAGCTTGGTTTTCATCGAAGAGTTCCGGATACTCCATATGAGAGTTATTTCTCCTTAGGCATTTGATGTAAGTGATATGCATTTCTAACCTAGGGTCTTTTGTTTTGAGGTCCTTGGTCCAGAAGTTTTTTTAGGTCAAGGTCAAATGTCAAAGTTCAAGATCATACACTTAATTTCGATTTATGCTTAATCTCGGCTCTTTTCAAATACAAAATAAGATTTTACTAAATTGTTTATTGCAACATGTCGTTACATATACTTTTGGTTGAAACGGTACACTGACATCAAAAGGGAATTTTCTGCCCTATTTTATTTAAAATTATGTGTATGATGATATAACTAATTAACCATGTATAATAAAGAACTAATGTCTTTTGATTCGAGGAGCTTGATATATGACCTTAAAATTAAGGTCAAGGTCATAGCTAAATTTGATGTTCTAGATTTTAACATTAATTTTGCTTAAACGTCATATGTATACATGATAAAGCCATTGGACTTTAAGCATTAGGTTGCCAAAGCCAACCAGAAATGACTTTGTGTCAACCGGAATTAGCTATTCTTTGTACTTATTTAATATAAAAGTATAAAGAACCATACATTTTTGGAATCAGTGTCCCTTATTTCAAACAAAAGTGTATACAAACCATATATTTCTTTTGGAATCAGTATATAATAATCTATCATTTGACACTGGAAATGACATGTTAAACTGGATTTTGTTATTTTCATTTTAAATATATTGTTTCGGCTCTTAACAATTGGGTTTTTAATTATATTTATACGGTATGTCAGTGTAACTCATAAACAGTTAGTCGTTAATACCTGAGGACTTTTGATTTAAGATCCTTGAGTCATATCTTTGAAAATCAGGACAAAGTCAAAGGTCAAGGTCATATTCTAAATGTTGCCCTTTGAAAGTGTGTGCATCTTCTCTTGAACTATTTATGCTATATACAAAAGAATTGATGTAAAACTTTGGCCTTGTTGAGTGAAAAATGGTACATAAGGTTCAAAGCTATCTGATGGCATTTTATAGGAGTTATTGCCCTTTATATGTTAAAATTTAGGTAAATTGAATCTGACTTCATTCTTTTTCATTGTAAAGCCATATTGTTAAGTTTAAACATATTTATTTATAGTGGATTGGGAAACAACTTATTGCAACTTATATTAATCCCTTTCCACTCTGAGGGTGCGAGTGCTGCCTTGTAGCGGCATTAGCCTGCTCTTTTTCGTGTAAGAGATATGGCTCTCTCGTAACACGGGTCAGCCATTTATCGTCCCCTTCCGACGGACTATCATCCTTTCTCAAGACCATACTCGCAAATGGTGACAAGGGAGAGCCGAAAATTCAGTCCCTGAAATGTTCACCCGGGAACGAGATCGAACCAGGAACCTTTGTGTTTGTAGTCCGAAGCGCTAACCACTCTACCACAGCTCTCTTATAAAGCCATATTGTCTTTTGCAAAGGGTTAAGTGACACATGAACTTGAAAAATATAAATCGGAAGTGACCTTGTGCAAACCGGAAAGGGTTATTTTTGCACTATTTCTTGAAAAAAACTTATAAACAATATATTTTCTAAATCAGCAGACAACTACATATTAATAAAACGGAAAAAGTCATTATTTAAACCGGAGGTAGCTGATTATTCCCTAATTTGAAAAGAAAGTGTTAAGAATCCTTATAGTTTCGGAATCAGTGGGAAGTTACCTATTCTGTCTTACATCCAAACCAAAGAATTTGCATCAAAATGATGTTGAATAAAAAGTGAACTTATCTCCTGAACCACTTAGAAAACACCATATTTTCAAATTAAACTGTCACATCAATTATATTATGTTAGTTCACTGATACCACATGGTTTCTCTCTCAATGTTTAGGTGACAATTTTTGAAGGAATAAAAATGAAATACACAATACCAATCAAGAAATGTATCTTTTTTTTGCATTATATGTGATTTTGATTTTGTTTTTACAAAATTTGATTTTAATATATTTTAAAAACCAAATTTAAAAATTATCAGGTTTTGAAAGTCAGGATAAACAACATCAAAGAATATTTCCAAAAATACATTTAACACAAAAAAATAAAAAGAGGGAAAAGGGGGGCAACCTCACATGTGCCTGTGATTTTCCTAAAACTTTTAAAGTTTAACATTTTTGTGTTTTAAACATCTGTTTGTTAAGTAATATTATCAGTCGCCTTATCAGTATGAAATGACAGATTTATAGCTCTTCTTAACCATTTCATAATTGAGAGAAGATATGAAATTTTCACTTTCTTGTGCATGGATGTAGGAATGTATTTATGAAACTAAAAAAGGCCATTTTCTGAACCAGAAGTAGAAATTATTTCCCATATAAAAGACAAATATATATATAAAATCATTTATATTTGAAATCAGTGCAATGGAAGTTAGCATATGAGTCAAGAAATGACATTTTCTTTAATTGAGGTAGTAAATTATCTCACATATTTTAATCGAAAGTATGTTAGAAACCATATATTTTTTAAATTAGAGAAAGGAAACCTATTATTAGATGTCAACAGTAACTTTAAATAACAAAAAGTAGCTTCTTGTCAGTTATTAAGAAATGTAATGTGAATAGACCTTCAATTGTTCTCTGAACAATTGGTTTTTAGTTATTATCATTATGTTTTTGAATTTTTCTGTGGCAATACCTATTGATTTTGTTCACATATTTTTTTCCGCCTAATTTTGTTCTTGCGATAAATATTTGTTTCGCATTTGTCGCTTAGATATTTCTCATATTGTATCGTATAGTGTATGCGCTTTTAAATTTCACCCTGCTAAGACGAACACTTTTCTTTGTTATCTCCCTATTCACTGTTTATCATGTGACTGCATCTCCTTCGTAACAAAAAAAGATATCGACAAAATTCTTTTTCTAAATTGTTCGTTATATCCTCAGGAATTTTTGGCTAATTTGGATCGAAGCGATTCGATGAAATTTTATAGGAGTTATCTATCTTTACTAAATAAATGTGTCGGTATGTTTTTTTAACTCATAAACCGTTAATCGTATAGTCCTGGAATTTTTTTTGAGGCTCCTAGGTCCTAACTTAGAAAATTAGGTCTAGGTCAAAGGTCAAGGTCAAGTTCTCAATTGTGACTTTTCCTTGTTTTTGCATTTTCTGCAACACTTTTAAAGATACATATAAAAGAACAAGTGCAAAATATTTGCTTTATTGTAATAAAGATATGTTTAATTTGGTCTGAAACAATCTAATGGCATCTTATAGAAGTTAGTGTCCCTGAAATGTCTAATTATAAGGTTAATTGATTATAACTTCAACTTTGTTCATTATAAAGCCATATGACCTTTTACAAAAAGTTGGTCGACATATGACCTTGAAAACTAACCTTGAGAAAAAGGAAGTAGCCTTATTTGCACTTTTTTCTTGGAAAAGTACTTAGAATCCATATCTTTTGTAATTTGAATACATTTACTTATCACTAAAGACTAAAAGTGACCTCGATAAACCGGAAGTGGCCAATTATCTCCTGGTTTACAGGCAAAAGTATATAGAAACTATATATTTTTGGAATCAGTGTGAAAGAAGCTATCATATGAGATCGGAAGTGATAATTACTTCACCGGAAATGGCCCTTTATCTCCCTTATTTCACTCAAAAGTATATAGAAACTTTTATTTATTGTATCAGTATGAAGAAAATTATAATTGGATGCCAATTTTAACTTTGAGAAAACCTGAGCTTCTTTTCAATAACTTTGAATACTGATGTATTAAATTGATCTCTGAACAATTGGTTTTTAATTATTATTATTATTTTCTTTTCTTTTTTTCTTTTCTTCTTCCGCCAAATTTTGTTCATGCGATAAATTTTTGTCTTGCAATATGTCGCTTAGATATTTCTAATATTGCATCTTACAGTGTATGTGGTTTTAAATTTCACCCTGCTTAGTCGAACAATTTGCTTTGTAAGAGTTATCACCCTATTCACTGTTTATCTTGTGTGTGCATTTCCTTCGTAACAAAAAAAAAAAAAAAAATATCGACAAAAAAAAAAAATTCTGAATAGTCCGTTACATCCTCAGGACCTTTTGGCTGATTTGAATCGAAGCGATCTGGTGAAATATATGGAAGTTATATTGGAGTTATCTCCTTCTTTCAAGCAAAAAACAATCAAAACCATTTATTTTTTTGTGAATAAAGCTATGAAAGAAGATCAGAACTGACATTTTCCAAACCGGAAAGTAAAACTATCTATCTTATTTTAGACAAAAGTATATAGAAAATTATATTTTTCAACTCGGTATGCGCAAACCTATCATTTGACCACAATTTTAACTTTCAGTAAACCGGGAGAAGCTTCCTATCAATACATTTGAAAATTGATGTGGAAAGACCTTCAATTGTTTTCTGAACAATTAGTTTTTATTTGTTAAGTTTTGTGTGATAGATATAGATAAAAGATATAAATATTCGCCACTTTATATTTTCATTATTTATTTCATATTGATACACGTATTTCTGGTCAAGTTTTAATAACCATGTACCGATAAAAGTGGCATTTTCACATGTTTATTAATTTTATTTACACAAATGTAGCATTATTGACTCATCATGCATGTAGTTACAGTTTCCAATAATATAAACACTCGAATAATTGTGTGCTGATAATTAAGAAATAATTCCTTCATGTCATGCTCTATGCTCATTTTAACATGGGTAGGCATTAAATTTGTCGATATTTTACACTGAGCGTTAGCGAGGTGTAAAATATGGTCAAAGTTAATGCCTACCCATGTTAAAATGAGCATAGAGCATGACATGAAGGAATTATTTCGATTCTAATAGGACACATACTGTATTTTTATAGGTCGAAAATACCGTAGGAAGATTTGGCTGTTCCCGTTAAATCCTCATGAATTATGTACATTACATTTTCATATTTAATCAGTTTAAAAACTAATAGCAGGGAATGTATATGATGTTTTAATAACAATATTTAATAATTTTTTATGTTAGCAGCTAAAATATATATAATTTACTAGGAAAAAAAGGAAAATAACGACAATGTAAACAGTAAGTTTGTGCGCATGTGTCAAACATATTTTGTGCTAATTAGAACACGGCTATGTTTACAAAGCGAAATAAGGACGCCATATTAGAATTTGCTATATATAATAACTTAAATAGACAAATAGTATGATGTCACATTTCCAGAATGACTTTTACATCAAAACAAATTAAGTCGATTGTGAATATTTCAGCAAATTGTTTGTTAAAATCCAATTATAAATATCTTTAAAATTATTTTAAGAAAAACTATTGTTTGTATATGAAATCATAATGATTACGAATACTTACATGTATCATGTGTCGAACAATTGGACCTGAAAAATAAAATTGTAGGGTGTCAAATTATAGTATTAAGTATCACTTTGTTAGCTTTGCTACTCAAGTTTTTTTTTAAATAACACATGTAAGTCACTGCAAGCAGTTTACTTTAATTGGAATAAACTCAGCTAAAAGTGTAGACAAAGCCGAACTAATTCTTATTTAGTGAAAACCACACTAATTCTATCAGAAAATACAGTGACGATAATATTATCAAAATGCTGGTGTTTTGATCGACAATTGTTTTTTGGAGCTTGGATTATTGAAAGTTCAACATACAGTCGGTATTCCAATGGTTACTAGTTGTGCACTCCCTTTGGCCCAATTGTTTTTGTATTCGTATGACGCAGAATTCATTCAGAATCCTCTTAACATCAAAAAGAAAAAGCACCTTGCAAAATTCTTTAATTTTGCTTTCAGATATATTGATGATGTCCTTTCACTAAATAACCCATTTGTCAGTTAGTTTTTGCATCTCACAAAAATCGGTAGATTTCAATTTTCCAATTATCAATTTCCCATTTCTCAGCAGTAACATACCCTCTGCTTCATCGTACGGTGTTTACATATCTCAATTAATACGTTATGCTCTTACATATTCACACTATACGGATCTCATATACAGGAGTGTGCTCCTTACGCAAAAACGGCCCCGAGTTATGAAGAGGTAAAATTAAAAAAAAAAAAATAGATATTGGTATTACATCTATGTCGTTTGTTTGCTAAGTACCGAACGTGATCTTTTTCCGAATAAGACTGTTTTACCCAGTTAATTACACGTGTAACCCACCATGCAGTAGTAAACTTAAGTTTATTTTTAACAACAACAAAAAACAGAAGACGCGTCACTTTCACATTAACTCGGAAGTAAACGCAAAAGTAAACGTCAGTTTACTATAAACAAATTAGAAAACGCGCCCTTTTCGCGTTAACGCGGAAGTAAATTGTGGATGTAAAAGCCTGTTTACTTTTGAATTCTACTAAAATTTGGTAGTTAACACAAACGTGGCATTTACATGAAGTGTACGTAAGCAAACGCCGCGTTAATATTTTCTGCGCGTCTACATGTAAAGCTTGGCCTGCATCTTTCTGTTCCAATATCAAGAGGTTCGACTAAACATCTTTCTAAAGTGTTGACTACTATTATCTCTACAGTCAAAGATTGCCTTCAAAAATATTTTGTTCAGATATATGCAACCAGTGGTGTCAATCACATTCCGTATATTAAATGGACACCATAACGAGTTGGTCGGTCTATACGACGTGTCAGTATCTAAAACTAGTTTATGAATTTTTTACCGTCTTAAGTATTGGTTTAACTTCTATGTCAATTGTTTGCTAAATACCGAACGTGACATTTTTCGTGGTTTCGAGTTGAAAATGTGTTTTGCCTTATCTGTTGTGGTTTTGGGTGGAAAATGTGTTATGCCTTATCGGTTGCAGTCTAAATAAATATTAAATAGCCCTTCAATAAGGTCATTGTCATTCTAATTGTTTGGACTGGTATTGTGAAAATAATTGTATGAAGTTTAAGATTACATATTCATTACATCAGTGCGTCACTGTGTGTCATGTCTGTTGTTGGTGGAATATGTTCGTTGTTGTTCTGCATTTTGCATGTTATTTCGACTATTGTAATATTTTTTGTGCGTTTCTCTGTAATGAGTGTTCTTACGTGTGTTTATGTTGTATTTCGTTCACCTAATGTTGTCATTTTAGCAATATTTCTTAGCATTGCCATATAATTAAGCAAGAGATTTGTCTAGTCATGAAACCAGGTTAAACCCACCATTTGTTCTTAGAATGTCCTGTACGAAGTCAGGAAACTGGCAAATGTTATCAAATAGTCCGTTTCTATGTGTGTTGGCTGGTTTTTTTATTCACTTGAGTTTCCTGCTGTTCTTTTTTTTTCTCTTATGGTTGATGTGTTTCCCTCGGTTTTAGTTTGTAACCCTGATTTGTTTTCTCTCAGTCGATTTATTACTTTTGAATAGCTGTATACTACTGTTACCATTACTGTTCACAGAACAATATACATTCTCAATAATCACAGCAAAAATATCTAATGTGTGACTTTTTAGATTTAACAAGACTTTGTAGTACCTATGTTGATTCGGCATTATTTTTGTTTTATATGTTTTTCGTGAATTATATTTGTTATTTCCCATATAAATGAATTATCTCCAATTATATTAGGTATTCTAGAAAATCAAACAGAGAATGTATTCCAGTATCGGACCTTGTTTGCGGTAAGTCAATTCTACTGTTTTTAAGAGAAAACTGTTTAGAAAATAACTACATATAAAAAAGAAGATGTGGTATGATTGCCAATGAGACAATTCTCTACCAGAAACCAACTGTCACAGCAATTAAAACTATAGGTCACCGTACGGCCTTCAACAATGAGCAAAGCTCTTAATGCAGAGTAAGCTATAAAAGGCCCTAAAATGACAAACGAGAAAACTAGCGGCCTAATTTATGTACAAAAAATAAACGAAAATCACATATGTAACACATCATCAAACAACAACCACTGAATTCCAGGCTCCTGACTTAGGACAGGCACATACATACAGAATGTGGCGGGGTTAATTATGTTAGCGGGATCCCAACCCTCCCGGTAACCTGGGACAGTGGTGTAACAGTACACCAGATGAACGAAATATAAAAATCAGTTGAAAAGGGTTTAACTCATCAGATGGACACAGATAGAAATATATCTAACTAAATTCCAGGCACGGTAAATAACATTTCCGTAAAAATGAGGATGTTATATCCCGTTTGAAATAAGTTTTCTACAAACCAAACGTCAAAACCAAATCTTTATATCTATGGAAGAATTTAGTAAAGGTTGCAAGTAATTTGTGGTTACGAAATCCCTGGCTTAATGTATATTATAGATGATGCATATTTTAAGGTTTTCTTGTCATAGAACACCCTGAGGGTGTCAGAATTGGTCAAATGAAAGACCGAACGAAGGGAGGTCTTTCTTTGGGCAATTCTGACACCCCGATGTGTTTTCTATGACAAAAGAAACCTTAACTAATGCATTATCTGACTTATATACAGTCAATAAAATATTATTTTCTGAAATTTGCAGAATAAGCATTTTATTTTACCAAACACACTAACGGGGGATATTCCTTTCTGAAGAGTTCATGTTTAAAATTGCCGGAAGCTTTGTCCACAGGAACAACAACATTCTTGTCGTGACACTCAAGGCATTCCAAATGCTTGTAGTATAGCAAGTGTTACTGGTTATTTTTATTGCCCACTTGCTATGTTAAGCATTTGTTCTTAAATAATAAAAGTAGTTGACAAATTGTAATCAGAAAGATATGAAAGGCTGCATAACTTGATATATACCATGACTGATTTCTAAGAAAAATCAAATTCTTATAGAGGCAATATTGAACTGTTACAAAAGAAAACAGTAATGCTTACCAATATTTTTTATAATAAGTTATTCGTTAATATTGTACAGTTGAAATTATCATTCAATTGTATATTGTGTAGTTGGCAACGTACGTCAGGACTCTAAAATTCCGACAATATTTTTAATTGTTATTCACTATTTTTGCATGTTCTTTTGTTTGAAAGATCAAAATTGTTGATACAGCTGGTGTTTTATGACACATTATTTTCCGAGAATACCTATTATGGAAAGTCCCAAAATAAATACTGTGAAACATGATTAAGCACATTTATACAAAAGAATAGACATTTTAAACACACTATACCTATAGTCTGTGTGTGTGACGGTAATAATATATCAAGATAACATCTTTGTAAAACTATCGATAATGTCGACAGCACTGCAAAATCATGATTCACGACATTAACTTTTCACAATTTTGTTCAATTTAATAAATTTAACTTCATAATTTTTAAAATAAACATGTGAATTAAAAGTAAGGCAAATATTTCGTATTGAAATCGTATTAAAATTTGACAACTGAAACTACAGTCGAACCTCGTTGTGTCGAACTCGGTTGTGTCGAAAACTCGGATGAGTCGAAGAAATTTCTCGGTCCCGGTAAAATTCCCGTTTAATCAATGCATAATTACCTCTGATGAGTCGAACTCGGTTAATTCGAATGCTCGGTTAAGTCGAGTAAATGTTATAGTCCCGTCGAAGTAAAATTAATGTAAATTGACCCCGAATCTCGAAGTTCGAAAGTAAGAATTTTCGAAAGATGCAGACCTTATGAAAAAAATACAAATCGGATGTATTTCTTATGTCACCTAATCATTTTCAAAAGAGATTAAAGCTGAGTAAACATAAATGTTTGTATAACAGTTAAAATGACATGTTTATGGTGACCGCTAATTAACACCTTTGTCGGAATGTTAGTGTGTTGAACATTTTTCACCTGAGATAAAAACGAAACGAATTTAAATGACCCAAGCCGAGATTTAATGAATCATTAGATTTAAAACTCATTAAGTACAATAAATAAAAGGATTAGAACAATTATAATAAATTTATGATAATTTAATGTAAAGCAGACGACCCCATCAGAGACCGTTTAGAACTTATTTCGTGCCGCGAGTGATTTCATAATTTATAGTGACTGACATTTGTAAATATTTGTGTAGACTATTGATTTTATTTGTGCATGATTTGTATCTGTACTTGTGTGTTTAATTATTACGAAGGACCATAAATGGAGATTAAATACACAATCATAAAGTGTCATATCGAAAAAAAAGGCACACTGTTCATTGTATCTAGTTTACACAAATCTCATACCGTATTTCATGCATTCCAAATTTATGACGACACACTCGACCTCGGATGAGTCGAACCTCGGATGAATCGAATACTTTGGTCCAGTCCCTTCGACTTCGACACAACGAGGTTCGAATGTATGTCATAAATGTTTCCCTTTGCTAGTTATGTATTAATAACAAACGCATTAGTAATGTCTTACAATATGTGATAATTGTTTGAAAAAAATCAAGGTAATTGCATTTTTTTAATCAAATTGAATCACTTCTCACATGTTGTGAAGTCACTCGCAGAGTTGTGATGTATTTGTAACGTTCAAATTAGAACTTAGAAGAATCCAGTGGAATTCCAGTACAAATAGTGATTTAAATATCAATTAGAAGAAACTGGAATTCCGATTAATGCTATTCAAATCCAGTTAAGACAAAACTTCACTATCTAATGGTAGGAATATAGACTTAGACTAAAAGACAAATTGACACAGTTGGTGCTGCTTTGTTTCAATAAAAAAAGAATTGCAATCGTAAATACAAGTATCTTGTCTTAGAGAGGGACAAATCCTACTTTGTAAAAGATTACTCTGATTCAAACAAAAAAAAAAAATCTGAAACAGACATTATCAAACTGCTTGACTTCTTGATAAACAACACGTATTTTCCGTTTGGAGAACTCGTTTTCAAACAGATTATCGGCATTTCCATGTGAACCAACTGTGCCCCTCTTCTTGCCGACTTGTTCCTATATTCATATGAGGCTGAATATAACGGGAAATTCTTAGGTAGAAAGAAGAGAAATTAGCAGTATCCTAGAACTTTTAGTTTCGGCTTCATATATAGAGACAGTGTTCTCTTACCATATAATTCAAAATTTGGTGACTATGTTGAACACATCCTTTTCATCGAACTTGAGATGAAGGATACACCAGATACAGTTAAGTCTGCCTCATATCTTAACTTACATTAAAAAAAAAATACAATTAGGGTCGGTTGCAAACAAAACTTTCGACGAAAGAGATTATTTAAGCTTTTAATTTAGAACTTTTCATTTATATGTATCAATATACTAACAGGGCCTGCATAATGAGTATATATCTCCCAGTGGACACATTGTTCTAGGGCTTGTATTTCCTATCATGATTTCCTTTAAAAATGATTGCTACTCATAAGGAAGCTATTCAACCAAGAGTTCCAAGTGATAAAGTTCATCATCATCATTTTCTTATCTTTTACAGACGCATAACGAGTTGGTTGACCGTTATGGAATTTTATGAAATTTCCCAGATGCTAGCGGATATGTTCCTAATGTTGTCATAACAATCCCGTCATCGTTTTTCGAATGAGACCTAACGAACGAGACTTATTACCGGTCTATGTATAAATGTATGTGTAGACAACGTTTTGGAAATATTTATTTAACACTCAGAAGGCCTTCTACAATGATATAACATTTTGATTTGCAATATTTCAATGGCACCCGATGACAACATTTTGTGTTTTTTTTTTCTCTTGGAAACTTTAGTGTCTTTTTTTATATTTTCTGTGTAAATGAAGTAGATACGATATGCATTCCATAGAAACGAACTATCAGATAACAACTGCTATATTCCTGACTGGGTACAGTACATTATTAGAAAAAAAATGTTGGATGGAACCTGGTTTTGTGGCTAGCCAAACCTCCGCACTTAATAGCAATGTTAAATATTCCACTAAAATGACAATATTACATGACGGGAATACAGTACAAATAAATGCAAGAACACCCAATAATGAGAAATACATAAATAAATAAAAAGTAGTACATTTCGACATGTTTACCACAGAGTAACAACAGAATAACTCAAATTAATCTAAGAAAGAAAAACCGACTAAACAGTGATTTTGATAGTAATATTCATAAAGACAAATTAAAGAATACTATAACACGTTATTAAGATTAGGGATAGCAAGGTATCAAAATGTTCTTAGACAAGTCATTTTTCTCCATTTCTTAATAATAAAAACAAGTATTTTCTTATTGTTTTATAGCAAGGTATCAAAATGTTCTTAGACAAGTCATTTTCTCCATTTCTTAATAATAAAAAACAAGTATTTTCTTATTGTTTTGATCATTTTACTAGTTAAATTTAGAATATAAAGAAAGTTAATACATAGCAGATTTTAATTTTAATTCTGTATAACATGATGTTTTTTATGTAAAGTAATAAAATTCCTAATAAAACATGAGCCTGAAGAAATAGCGCAAATGATGTTTATTTTGACCGCCGACATTCGCCGGTATATTTATCATCTCTGGAAACAATGCAAAACCAGGATAGGTGGTAGGGTACTAGGCATTTCAACCAAGTATTAAAACGAAAGTAGAGACTCCAAAATTTCATGTAATATAGATTTCCAGAAGTAGATCGTATTAAAAGTGTATTTTATTCAAAATCAAACTTTACAAACAAAAGTTTACTAATTTTTTCTTGAAGCTCTTAAATTGAAACCGTCATCATCGTAAAATTCAAAACATTTACCTAAAAGCACTATCATATATCGATCTCTCTTTCGTCTACCACCTACCCCGAAAACATTCCGAAGATTGCAAACAAGACATCAAAATACATTTTGAAAACGTTGAGAACGTCACCTGTTGTTTTTTTGCAACACGCTTCCTGGTTATTAATATAATTTATATGCATATTCCGCACATTTAAACAATAACCGAAAGGTTCTTGATGCAAACATATCATTCTTTGCACAATATTCGCGTAGAATACTCCGGGAGAATACTCTCATCGGGGTTGTTTTAAATGATATTTGATCATATTCGTAAAGTACGATAAAAATAGATTAGTTCGATTTTCTAAAAATCAACAGATGTAGCCTTTCTACCTAATTTTGTAAATATCAAAATAAACCAATGAAATTTGTTTTTTTAAACAGTCAGAAACAATAAAAACAATATATAACAAAACAATTGATTGGATATTCATGCATGCCTGAGAACACAGTATTACAAGCAGTAATTTATTGATATAGTTTAGAAAAATAGTATCTTATAATACACCCCTACCCCTGATTGGAATATGAATAGGACCTTATTAGATCGCTTTATAAAATATATGTAGAACACACATAAAGCTTATGTTTGTATTAATAAATTAATATCATTTACATTTTGTACATACCTGTTTGAAAATAACCAAATAAATCTAATCTGTCTTCTAAACTTTGATTTTTCAGTATAACCTGTAAACGCAGAGTTAATTCCCTTTTTAAAAACTAATTCTCTTACTAAACACTGTTTTTAAATAAAAAATCATAAAATGCATGTAAAACATATTTGAATTCTGCTTATCAGAATTAAATTATTGGTTATTCATGTAAAATAAGGAAATCTAGTGTGTCTCATTTACTTTGAAAGATGAAATGTTAACAAGGAAGGCAGATAACTCTAATCTAGATAAACAGAATTAAGTAATACAATTTCTCAATAATAAGAATATTAATCACACATTTAAATCAACTTGTTTGGATAATATTCACAACCATTGGACATGGGTAACCCTTACATGGTAAATATTTCATTGCTATAGTATAAAAAGATAATGTCACTAAGTGGGACATAAAAAAAAAGTTCATGCCTTCATAATATATTCAACTTATTTCGTATTCATTCACAACAAACTTTTATTTATGTCTGCGAATTAACAAACTCAAAAAATAAACAAACAAATTCCAGATCTGCAGAACCTTCCTGGGCACCTGAGATCACACCAAGTTTTTAGTGGAGTTTATGTTGATTAGTCTTTAGTTTTCTATGTTGTGTCTTGTGTACTATTATTTGTCTGTTTGTCTTTGTCTTTTTCTGGTCATGGCCTTGTCATTTTATGTTCGATCTTTGAGTTTGAATGTCCCTCTGGTATCTTTCGCCCCTCTTTTAATTTTAATCATGTTATCAAGATAATCAGTTTAAAAACAAATTTCAAAGATGAAGTTTAAGACTTACCTGCCTGTCAAATAACTGTGCTGTGCAAAATAAGTGTGACAGCATACCCGTAATAGCTCTCAATCTGTAAAAAATTTAGAATTGTTCATAAAGTGGTATAAACTTTGTTAATATTATTTTTTTCATCAGAGTTTAATAAAAGTCAATTCTCAAAGGGAAGTAATCCATTTTTTTAAAGAAATGGTTATCTCCCTTGACATTATATTTTTATTCAGGTCCATGCATTGACTGTTCTTTTTTAATAATGTGGTATTTTCTTAGTAACCTTATTGTTTTTTTTTAAATCATTGTTATAATGTATGAATGATTTTTGCAGGAGTTGGATGAACTCATAATTCTCTAATTATGCCACTTTTCCAAAATTATGAAAACATTTTAAGGGGACAATAAAAAGTGTTGTTTGTTGATCACACTTAAAAAAGTTCAACAGTTCTAGCTGGAACCTTCAGGTTACATAACACTTAATTGCCCGATAAATCGTCCACACGAACATGTGTAATAACCGTTCACCATGCTTACATGTTACAGAGCCAACTAGCATAAAGCAGAGGGTGAATGAGGACCAAGAGGTGCATAAACTGTGAAACAAAACATCAATATTTTGCTTATTATCATGCATGCATTGAAAGTGAATAGTGAAAGAGAAAGAAGTTCAAGCACATGATATTAGAAAAATTTATTATGTTACTGGTTGACATTATGATGATGGATAATTAAATTGATTAAAATAGCATACCCAAATGAACGAAACACCAAAATGTCCAAATCAGCAAGTTCTTTTCAAAAGTCCTTTATGTCAGCACTATTATCTAAAATTCATAGAAATCATTTATTTTCATAATTCTTGATATTGGTAAAATGCAAAATTGAAAGTACTTATAAGATGATAATAAGATTATTAAGTTAAATTCATCAACATCATTAAGTATTTTCACACGAACATTTATTTAATGTTTTCCTTCAGTATTGATATCCAATAAATACCTGGCACTACTTTAGTAAGCACATTTTATATAAACATAAGAAGATGTGTCATTTTTGTCTTGTTAACTATTTAACGCTACTTACCTAAATTAAAATGTACAGCTTGACTGGAAAAGTACAATGATGAATACAAATAATTAATCTTCAAAATGAAAATTAAAAAATATTTCCATTTCAAAATGATTATCAAAATTTGTCTTTCTTTTATATCATTTATACTTATAAAACATGTTTTATAGACACTTGTCTACTATAAAGGACCGTTTTCATATGTTTCATTGATTGGTAACTGTCTCTATGACATTTATCTTAATTTCATTTAATTTTAACACTACTTCACCTCCTAAGTAAAACCTATTTTTATTTTAGCAGCAAATAGTTTTGTAGTGTTTTCATTTTATTCTTTGTTTTGTGTTGGTAACAATACATAATTACTTACTAATACTTACATGTATATTAACTGTTTTACTGTACATGTACAATTTATCAATTGACAACACAAAGATGACTCAGATTTAATACAAACTAATACTTTGATCTTTAAACTGAAAATATAAAAAAAAAAATGTTTATATTTCAAGTTGAAATAATTACTCAAATTTGTCTTTTCTTAATCATGTTTACACATGTATAACATTATTTATAAACACGTGTTTATTGTAAAGTCCTTTTAGTACACATTTCATAGATTGGTTATTTGCCCATGGTCATTCAGTGTGTCACTTATACCTCACACCATATTTTCTTTTAGCAAAGTTTCAATGCTTTAGCATGTTTTGTAAAACCAATTTATTCTTATATGTAAATCAAACCAAAAATAAAAGCATAGAGCACTACAGACTGAGTTTAACTATGCACCAACCATTGTTCATTCGTAAATATAAATGAACATGCAGACATCTTATACGTTCAGGTATTTCACATCCAATATTTTATGGCAATATTCTTTACAAAGCACAAAAATGCCGGCCTTCACCTCAAAAGCTAACCAAACCTTTAAACAGACTTATTCGGAAAGGATATAGTTATGATACTGTTGTCAGGTCATTAAGGATTGCATATTTGGTATTAATATTGATTCACTCATAGGGTCTTTGCATCGGAAATAAACACATTTATTCTAAAACCAGTTGTTGGCATGATACGGGTTATGTTCTTCTCATATATTTTATGATGATATGATACTAAACCCCTAACGGGAGGGATTGTACTTGATTTTCATATGATGAAGACATAATCTTTCAATCAGTTTAATTGAGGTCTAGAGCTGGCATGTCAGTAACTGCTAGTAGTCCTTTGTTCATTTATGTATCATTGTCATTTTGCTTAGTTTCTTTTGTTACCTTTTCTGACATCGGACTCGGACTTCTTTTAACATGTTTAAACTGAGTTTAACTGTGCGTATTGCTATGTGTTTCTTTATTCTACATTGGCTAGATGTATAGGGGGAGGGTTGAGATCTCACAAAACATGTTTAACCCCGCCGCATTTTTGCGCCTGTCCCAAGTCAGGAGCCTCTGGCCTTTGTTAGTCTTGTATGTTTTTTTTAATTTTAGTTCATTTAAATGTTTTGGAGTTTAGTATGACGTCCATTTTCACTGAACTAGTACACAATTTTTTTTAGGGGCCAGCTATGGACCACCTCCGGGGGCGGGATTTTCTCACTGCGTTGAAGACCCTTTGGTGGCCTTCGGCTGTTGTCTGCTCTTTGGTCGGGTTGTTGTCTCTTTGACATATTTCCCATTTCCATTCTCAATTTTATTTAACACCTAGTGGCAGGATGAAAACATGTTGAATATTCTAATGAGATATTAATGTTGATAGGTATATATAGAAAGATGTGGTACGAGTGCCAATCAGACAACTCTATATCCAAGTCACAATTTGTAAAAAGTAAACAATTATAGGTCAAAGTATGGCCTTCAACACAGAGCCTTGAGTCACACAAAACAGCAAGCTATGAAGATTCCCAAAATGAATAGTGTAAAACAATTCAAACAGGAAAGTTCATGTATTTTACACTAAAACAGCAGAATTACACACTGAACCAGATAATAAACATGTTGATCATTAGTATTTGCACTCAATTCTAAATGCTGCATGGTTAACAGGATTTGCATCAAATATATCAGAATGGGTTTACCTCCTTTCACCGTTGGGTTTCGCACTCGAGGCAAAAATAACTTTAACAGTGCTGATTGAAAAATTACCAAAAAACTTAAAGATAGGCTATTTCTAAGCCTAAAATATAGGGTAGGTAGGGAAATAGGAAACACACATTTTTTTTTTATTTGGCCTCAGTGTGTGAGATGTCATATTGCTTATTTTAGAAGAATAATGTGGTAAAGCATGGATCATTTGCTTATTTTTTTGTTGGGGGTAGGGGTTAAGGCATTTAAATGATTTTACATCAAGCAAATTTTGACTATTTTTAGTAAATTTATAATGTCTATTGCTGTGTGATGCTTGGATTAATTTATTAAATACTATTTGATCATAAAGCCAGTTATGCATATTCTGAAACCGATTATACTAGTAAGGGAGACAACTACATATGCACTTTCATATTCAGTCAACGTGCATCACAATGCATTATATATAAATTATGCGACAAAAAGATAAGATTTTGTTCCATAAAACAACTTCAATTGATATAAAAAAAAAAAAGGAAAATAACAGTACTAATGGTGGAAATACGCAAAGATTTACGGTCCGTTCACGATAACGAATTATTTGGTCGTGGAATTTTCCTTGTTTTTCTTTTACAGTGCAATTATTTCATCGCAAGCTTTCAGAATTATGTAATTACATTCATACTTGTTGTAACCGTCAGCTTGAAACAATGTTTTTTACAGTTCAACCCATAAACTACCTTATTTTTATACCGGTCTGCCAGATTTGCATGCGTCTCGTGAAAATAAGTTGTGATTGCATTGCACATTTCAACTTGCGGTGAAATATAGAGTTATCGTTCTTTCAACCCTAACGGCAGATAGATGCTCTAAAATTAAATCATCTGAAATAAAAGCGTGGAAAAAACAAACAGATATGAATTACACGGTAATAGTTATCGACAAGAGAAGAATATACGGCAATTTTAAAATAGCAAGCAATGATAAAATTTAGAATAAACTATGAACAGATTCTTACGTTACACCTCGTGAATAGATGTTTAGATGGGTTTTAAAGAATAGAGAATAATGGAGGGGAAATGCAAAGGAAATAAAGATTAGAAAAATGATATGGTGTTAAAATATAAAGAGTACTGGGCAAAACTTATAAAGTCATTTTCAGAATGGGGAAAAACGCAAAAAAAAAATAAAGAATACGGAATTTAAGGACACCCCTCTGGCATTGCAGACCCTTGTGATAGACACGCCAAAAATCCCCCCCTCCTCCGAAAAAAAAGAAAAGAAAGAAGAAGTCACACATGGCAGAAATCCAACACAATACAATTTTATAAATCAATATTCATGATGAGAAAGTTCTCTAATTTTAATGATGGAAAAGAATAAACTATGAACAAAATCGAATCAAAGACATCAATTTCCATATGAATAATATAAAAAATTTAACCAAAAAACAACACATTACAGCAATCCAGCAAAATAAACTTATAAAAATAATAATCCGAAACAGGTACACTTTTTGCTGGAAATTAATCTTGAAAAATAATGTGTCCTATGTCCTTGTCAATATTCAAATATTCAGGCATGCTAGAAAACTTTAAACGTAGATGAAATGTTATGGCGATTTTTATTCTAGCAACTCTCCACACTTTCGTTTATTTTCAGCTAATCTGGAGGCTATTTACATCCATGGTAAGAAACTGGAATCATTTTCATCCTATGTTAAATCTAGGGAGGACAGAAACTTCTGCATGCACCTTCTTACCGGCGAAATAAATTATTCTGCGATAGAATACAGTAAAATCTAGTTTGATAATAATGAATAACGTATTATACAATTATCAAGTAAAAATGAAAAACCTGTTCACGCTAAAGATAAATTGACTATTCATAAAATTGAGAATGGAAATGGGGAATGTGTCAAAGAGACAACAACCCGACCATAGAACAGACAACAGCAGAAGGTCACCAATAGGTCTTCAATGCAACGAGAAACTCCCGCACCCGGAGGCGTTCTTCAGCTGGCCCCTAAACAAATATATATACTAGTTCTGTGATAATGGACGTCATACTAAACTCCAAATTATACACAAGAAACTAAAATAAAAAATCATACAAGACTAACAAAGGCCAGAGGCTCCTAACTTGGGACAGGCTCAAAAATGCGACGGGGTTAAACATGTTTTTTTGAGATCTCAACCCCCTATACCTCTAGCCAATGTAGAAAAGTAAACGCATAACAATACGCACAGTAAAATTCAGTTCAAGAGAAGTCCGAGTCCGATGTAAGAAGAGGTAACAAAAGAAAATCAACAAAATGACAATAATACATAATTAACAACAGACTACTAGCAGTTACTGACATGCCAGCTCCAGATCTCAATTAAACTGATTGAAAGATTATGTCTTCATCATATGCATATCAGGCACAATCCCTCCCGTTAGGGGTTTAGTATTATACCATCATAAAATACATGAGAAGAACATAACCAGTGTCATGCCAACAACTGGTTTTTAAATAAATGTGTTTAATTCCGATGCAAAGACCCTATAAGTGAATCAATATTAAAGCCAAAATATGCAATCTTTAATGACCTGACAACAGTATCGTAGCTATATCCCTCCTTAATAAGTCTGTTTGAAGGTTTTGTTAGCTTCTTAGGTGAATACTGATATTTTTGTGCTTTGTAAAGAATATTACCATAAAAGATTGGATGCGAAATACCTGAATGTATAAGAAGTCTGCATGTTGAGTTATATTTACGAATGATGTCCTTGTACCGATGATAAAATTTAGTAAATGTTTTGACTAGTTTATGATAACGAAAACCCTGGTGTAATAATTTTTCAGTAATACATAAATTTCTCTCGTTAAAATCCAAAACGTTGGTACATACACGAGCGAATCGTACAAGTTGAGATATATAAACACCGTAAGATGGTGACAAGGGAACGTCACCATCTAAAAATGGATAATTAACGATAGGAAATGAAAAATCATATCTTTTATCATAAATTTTTGTATTAAGCTTTCCGTTATTTGGCAATCGGTAATGGCAGTCTGCAGGGTTTAAGAACAGCAGTTGTTCGACCTGTTAGTCAAATGCGTTTTGTTAAAATATTCGTTTTCACCTTTTTTTTTTTTGTCTTTTGGAAAATGTTGTATGTGCTGTATTTAGATCCCTCTACAACGAAATTTGTTTTACATGCACACGTATAAAAATTTCTGTTTTTATCCAATGCAATCATAGGTTTGAACGTTGTTTTCAATTTAGACTTGTTTATATATATATATATACATTGGTTAGAGGTATAGAGGAGGGTTGTAATCACATAAAATATTGTTTAAATCGGCTGAATTAACGCCTGTCCCATATCAGGACACTCTGGTATTTGCTGATTTTGTATGTTTTATCTAATTTGAGTTTATCTATGTTTTGGAGTTTAGTGTGACGTTTATTTTAATTGAACTAGTACACATTATTGTGTATTTGCTAGCTGAATCCCGATTCCGTGTGCGGTATTTTCACGCTGTGTTGAAGACCCATTAGTGGCCTTCGGCTGTTTTCGACATTTTGGTCGGGTTGTTGTCTCCTTGACACATTCTCAATTTCCAGTATCGATTTTATATAAATCACTTACCAGAAAAAAAAAACTTATTAGACACTATATTGAGTTATAATTCTTATCGTAAACAGAATTTATATAAAGTTATACACAAAAAAAAAAAAAACAGTTTTCAGTTTCGACTTATCATTTATCTATTAGTTCTCCGTGCATAGCTTAAATTTATGTTACTAAAACTTTATCAATAATATTCATTTACAAAACAGAAATGTAGCAAAACAAGGCAGATGATTTATATCCGTAGACACTTTCAACAGAAATAAGAATAACTAACAATAAAAGAGGGACGAAAGATACCAGAGGGACAGTCAAACTCATAAATCGAAAATAAACTGACAACGCCATGGCTAAAAATGAAAAAGACAAACAGACAAACAATAGTACACATGACACAACATAGAAAACTAAGAATAAGCAACACGAACCCCACCAAAAACTAGGGGTGATCTCAGGTGCTCCGGAAGGGTAAGCAGATAAATAAGGTGCATTCTGTTTGTGATATAACTTGTACATACCAATGACTACAAAGACTAAGAAAACCATATCGGCTGTTTAGTGAAATACCGTGAATAAAAAGAGAACAATACCAAATAAAAAGCCTATGACTTGGACGTTTGGGTTGGGTTTTTTATCATTATTATTCCTTGAATCTTGTTTGTTTCAATTTAATTTTTTTTTAGTTTCATAAATTATTGTTGATCAATATTGACAATTTATTAACGTGTATCTTTTTGTTGAAATTTCCCCTCCCCTCCCCAATAATTATTGAAAGTAAAGTTATGTTATCAGTGCATTCTTTTTTAATCACCCTGCCAGTTACTAAAATACTTTGAACGGCAAACGACAAAATTATTTTAATGGAGTAGTGGTATTAACCATTTGTGGATTCTTAGAAATTGTACAGAACTTCTGGACAATTTTAAATCTCGGTCTATTTCTGAAATTAATTCTAACATACTTTTGGGTTTTTAACCCTGTATGCCAACATTCCCCATGTGAAATTATAAAATTGTTTTGTGTAAACATTAAACGACAAAATTTCTTCCTATGTGACGTATAAATTTTCTGACGTCAGACAAGCGAAGCAATAAATCTGTTTTTAATTTGATAGATGCTTTTGTGCTTTTTTGTATAATTGTTTGTTTTAAGATTGTAACACAGTGATGACTGCTGTACCCATATTTTGACTATTTCATTTTTTATGTCTGTTTTGTTCACGCATCGTTGTAAATATAACGGAATTTGATGAGAATGTCGTAAAAGTGAGAGGTTTAGCGCTATAAAACCAGGTTCAATCCACCATTTTCTACATTTGAAAAAGCCTGTACCAAGTCAGGAATATGACAGTTGTTGTCCATTCGTTTGATGTGTTTTGTCATTTGATTTTGCCATGTGATTAGGGACTTTCCGATTGAATTTTCCTCGGAGTTCAGTATTTTTGTGATTTTACTTTTTACTATAAAAGTGAACAGACAATATCCATTCAGTAGGTAGAGTTATGGAAATAAATTTTCAAAACAAAAATGTTTATTAATGGACAAATTTTTGTTGTCACTTGATCTTAGATGGTTTTGTTTATAGACAAGAAAGTTAAAATTGATTTAGATTAATTTATTTCTAGACACATTTTTAACAGAAATATTGAAGTTTTTGGTGAAATGTGTTTTCTTCGGCAAATTTATAAAAAAAAAAAAAGAATTTTTTCACAAATTTACAAAGTACTTGTATGTCAAATAAATATTTCCCAACACATTCATAACAAATAACCTCCATTCTTAGGCTAGCAGTCTACAGAAATTCCAATCCTGTAATCAAAATTGTTATAAAAACAAGAATATAGCAGGTGCTATTAAGGTACAAATTAGCATGGCAATATGGACATTGACACAGATCGCTTTCGTTGAATTCATCACGTTGATACGTTTTGGTACAACAACAGCAATAATTTACTCTTCCCTTTTTAACTTTATATTTATGTCCTGATTTCAGTGCTATAGAGTGTTTATTTTGTAAATACCATCCAATTATAGTGAAAAACACGAGCAATATGTATGATACTACTGATAGAATAACTAGTGTAAGAAGATAAATATAATATCAATTTTTGTCGTCCAACTCAAAAACTGCTCTTAGCTGTGAAGCATTTGCCAACAAAAGTGGCACGTCTGCAATAATTTGTCTACATTTTGTGTCCATTTAAACGCAGGACATCATCTTTGGCTGAAAAAAATATAATTGCGTTAAACGACTTCTATTTTGTCACCAAATATACTTAGATTTTCAAATATTGTTTTAAATTACGTAAAATGAAAGGTCACACACAACTTTGGAGTTTCCCTTTACAACACTCTCTAAAACAAAAAGAAAAGCGTTCGTCAACTTTCTTTCATTTCACTTTCAGATATATTTGTGACGTTCTGTGACTCAATAACTCACATTTCACGACTGGACTTGTAATTAATCAGGGTTATATCAACGAACGTCTCGTCTTTTTTCTAAAATAAGTTCATCGGAAGATAACAAGACCTTGTTGATAAATATTCCGTATCAACTTCACAAATAATACACGATGGTCTAGAAGTATAGATTTTAGGTACTGGCGTTGGTTATCATCTTAAATACGTGTTATAGTGTTCTTTAATTTGTCTTTGTAAATTATTACTTTTACTGTTTAGTCTATTTTTAGTTATATCCATCTAACATAGCTTGGTACTCATACATCCTGTCATTGTGTTATTGTGCTATGGTAAGTTTTAGTATTCTTGTCTTTAGTTTTTGCTAATGTATTTTGTTTTTCTTTGTTGATATATTTGTTTGATTTTATAGTGATTAAGATTGTAACGTAATGTTAATGTAAACTGCTGTACCCCTATTTTTGACATTTTTACCTATTATGTCTGCTTGTTTTGTTTACACATTGTTGTCAATATAATTGAATTTTATGCGACTGTCATTTGATTGAAAGGTTTAGCTAGCTATAAAATCAAGTTCAATTCACCGTTTTCTTCATAAGAAAATGACTGTTCAATGTCAGGAATATGATAGTTATTATCCATTCGTTTGATGTGTTGAGCTTTTGATTTTGCCATTGGATTACGGACCTTCCGTTTTGAATTTTCCTCGGAGTTCGGTATTTTCGTTATTTTCTTTTTAAAGACACTATCGAAAGTAAAATAGTTGTTTTATCCCTTGATCTGTTCATCGGCAATATTTAAGCTGATGACTTCAAACTAGAATCTATGACAATTATCAAGTTTCTATTTTTAGCAGTAACATACCATCTACTCCATCACATGACGTTTAAACATTTTGATTATAAATGGAATTTTAATAATCGTGCATTTTCACCCTTTACTTTTAATTTATTCGTCTGAGATCTTAAAATACCAGTTTATTCGTCAGTAATTTTACCGATCGTGTCCTATTCTTGATTGTGACATTTTAATGGATGTAAAACGTCTTGGCAGGTAATGCATGTATAGCAGGGGACGCTAATCCTGTCGATTTACCTAGTCTCACTCCTTTTGTGTTCATGTGAATCGCTTAACTTGTATTTGATACCTTGATTTGCCTCGTCTTAATGTATATTTGATAATGAACATTGGTAAAATACTGTGTCGCCTTCGTTTGCATATTATAAACGAAAGAATACGCCAATTAACATCATAAATATAAAAATGTTTACCTCACGCTCTGTATTGAGTGACTGGGCAGTTGCACTTCGCGTAGTCCTGCCCTGAAATTATCAATGCATTTGGATGTTCAAATTGTCATTTTTTAATTTTAGGTAAATTTGAATACGTTGTAAAACAATAAAAAAAAAAAAAAAAAAAACTAAAATCAATACAATGGCTATTTAAGATATACATTGTTTTTCAATTTTACCAAATATTTTTCTTGGTCTAATTTTTCGATAGAAAAAAAATAGTCAATAGTTCACGTTGAAGCCTACATGTTACCAGGGTTAACAAGATATGAGAGAAGATGCTAAAAGATCCACCTTTGATGTCCCATTCCTGCAAGCATTCTAACATCTAGTCAATGTATAACAAGGTGTGTAACGGTATTAATTATGATATGCATAATAAAACGAAAAAAGACTTCAGGTATATCTCTATTTACATCACACATTTCAAAGGATCTACCTCAAGCCCTAAATAGAGTGAACGGTTTGACTCAACATTTTTAGCTCCTGGTGTTGGGTTGCTGTCCTGAAATCATCAATACACATGAAATATGATCAACATCAAATTGAAATTTAGAATGGTAAGTGATATTCACATGTTTTGATTTTGCCCTTTGCTTAGGGACTTTGCGTTTAGAATTTTCCTCGGAATTCAGTATTTTTGTTATTTTACTTTATACTAGATTGTACACTTACTGAACATATTCCGTTACAGTCAGTTAAGATCAGAATTCCGGATAAAGACAAGACAAAAGATCGGACAAATAATTTCAAATGTTTGTACAGTTAAGTTGACATTTCAATTTGTATAATATTTCTTGTAAACTTATGCATAATAAATCTTATTAAATTTTATTATTGATTTGTTTCTTTTATTGGCTATAATTTAAATGTGATTTCTGCCCGTAACAGAAATTTGGATAACGTTAACATAAGATTTAAAAAAAACAGTATTTTTATTGAATTAGAGTTAGCCAACAAAACTTTACAAAATGGCATTTGATGCTGGAATTTTTTTTAAAACGCCAGACCTGAAAGAGTTTGATAAACTAAAGAAAGAAAAATAAGTTATGCTTGCTAAACATCTGCAAATAGATTTAAGAGTATCTGTGAGAAAACAAATTATTAAAAATTTGGTGATAGACAATTTGGTTGACTCAGTAATTTTTGGTGAAGAGGCTCTTGAATTCAAGGTTGAAAATGTCGATGCCATCAAATTAGAACATAAACTTAAATTAAATCAGTTAGAAAAATGAAGATGGATTTAAATTGTTTTGTTTCAAGGTGTGGAGTTAGGTTGTATATATGTTCTTCTCACTCGTATTTATTTGAGGTTAGATTTAATTACTGCACTAGTTTATGTTGGTGTTCATCCTAATCTCCCTGTTGAGGGTGTTTCATTTTGCTAGGAAATGATCTAGCTAGGAACAAAGTGGTTGCTGGTTGTAAAATCACTTGAAGATGATATTGAACTGTATCCAACTCGTGTTGTTACTTTGGCCGATTGCAAGAAAACAACAAAATGAGGATTTACAAGAAGACCAGTATGATTATATGGACTTTCTGGCACTTTCCTTGCCGATATTGACGGTTCCTGTTGTTCAGAAAATGCCATAATCAGACCACCTTGTACTAACAAGCATGTAATTATGCCATGGCCAGACGTGAACAGCTGTTCATTAAACAGTAGAAAATTTGTGGAGGAACAAAATAAAGACCCTGTCGTTCTTCAACTCCGCAAAAGGGCTCACCCACAGGAGGTAGCAGACAAAGTGGCCGAACATAACTATCATCAAGACGGCATTTTAATGAGGAAGTGGAGGCCCCTGATCCTATCCCAGAGGAGGAATTGAGAGTGTTATACCAAGTGGTGTTGCCTAAAGTCTTTGGGCAAGAAATTATTGGTATTGCCATGACACCACAATGGCTGGACACTAAGGTATAAGGAAGTCTTGCCTAAAGATCTTGCAGCATTTCTACTGGTCCAGACTTAGACATGATGTCACATAATACTGCAAATCATGCCATAAATGCCAAGTTGTTTGTTGGCCTAACCAGAAAATACCACCAGCACCACTTCTCCCAAATCCAGCCTTTGAAGAATCTTTCAGTTGAGTACTAATTGATTGCGTTGGACATTTACTAAAGAATAGGACTGGAAATGCTTATTTATTGATGATCAGGTGTACATCTACTTGCTTTCCTGAGGCTATTCTGTTCAGGAATATCAAGACACCAACTATTGTCAAAGCTCTTATCAAATTTTTCTCGTTAGTAGGACTTCCTAAGTCTATACAGTCCGACCAGGGTTCAAATTTCATGTCAGGTTTATTTCAGCAGGTCGTTTACCAGTTAGGGATTACTCAGTATATATTAAGTGTTTATCATCTAGAATCTCAAGGTGATTTTTTCATCAAACATTGAAGAAAGTGATTTTTTTCTTCAATTTGACAGGACTGGGATGATGGTATTCACTTTCTACTTTTTGCAGTTCGAGAGGCTGTTCAAAATTCCCTTGGTTTTAGTCCCTTTTGAGTTTGTGTTTGGTCATACTGTTTGGAGACCTTTGAAATTTGTTAAGAAAAAATGGCTTACTGATCACGCTGACTTGGATCTTCTTTTCGATGTATCTAGATTAAAAGAAAAACTGTATACTGATTGTCAAATTGCTCAGAAAAACTGTTCAGAATAAGATGCAAATATGGTATGATAAAGATGCTATTACGAATAAAACTTATCACCGTGTTTGTACTCACTTATGCAAAACGACGAGTTCCATAATTGGAGCATGATTTGATTGCCCTTGCGTTTTTACTGGGTTGTGTTGCTCAGTCGTGTTGTGTTTAGTGTACAGTTGTTTGTCTCTTTGGTTTTTGTCTTTTTACTGTTAACATCAGCAATATCAAATCAACATTAGAATGTGAACTACATGCATGTTTCACAATTCAAATCATTACGTCTTTAAGGCGAATTTAAACATACTACTAAGTACTTAGTATTCGAGGCTGACTAAAGCTGAATTTAAAATGTACTTAAAATAAAAAATGGTTTCAAGAAAAAAAAATGATAATTTCAAAGATTTTAAAAAGCTGTCTGGAAATGATGAAACTATCTTTTGTTGGTTTGCTTTTTATTTTCGAGCGTCACTGTAGGCCAAACACTCGTACGGTGTTGTACACTGATATGCCTTGTATTTGGATGAGTTGGTTTTATAAGCATTTTTATCATCGGTATAAGGACATCATTCGTAAATATAACTCAACATGCAGACATCTATTACGTTCGGGTATTTCACATCCAATCTTTTATGGTAATATTTTTTACAACTATGTCAGTATTCACCTCAAAAGCTAACAAAACCTTTAAATAGACTTATTAAGAAGGGATATAGTTACGATACTGTTGTCAGGTCATTAAATATTGCATATTTTGGCTTTAATATTGATTCACTTATAGGGTCTTTGCATTTGAATTAAAACATTTATTCTAAAACCAGTTGTTGGCATGACACGGGTTATGTTCTTCTCATATATTTTATGATGGTATAATACTTAACCCCTAACAGGAGGGATTGTGCCTGATATTCATATGATGAAGACATAATTTTTTAATCAGTACAATTGAGGTCCGGAGCTGGCATGTCAGTAACTGCTAGTAGTCTGTTGTTATCTATGTATTATTGTCATTTTGTTTATTTTCTTTTGTTTCGTATTCTGACATCGGACTCGTAAAAACTGTTCAGAATAAGATGCAAATATGGTATGATAAAGATGCTAGGGACCGAGTTTTTAGCCTTGTGGTAAAATTCTTGTATTTTACCAGTCCCTTGACATCATTGACTTGGTGGTATTCCGAACCAGTCTCGTTGTACCTGATTCACCTGGTATACTGTATCCTCCTGGTAGGGTAGGGCTCCAACCTTCTCACCAGAGTGAACAAGACTCTCCCACAAAGAAAGAGTCTTGTTCGCCTGCTCGGACAGATCTACTAAGAAAGGAAGACCACAAATTAAATTAAGTAATTAATGGTAACATACCGCTCTCTCTGTACCGCAGTAATGGTGTCCCAGTTCTCAACAACATGTTGTAAGGCTTTCTCTCCATTCCGACAGTAAGGTAACGAACTTCTTGTTGACACTGGCCTGCTCGCTAACTGTGTTCTTTATCTTGACTGCTACCTGTCTTACCTGGTCATTGTCATCGCCTTTCATCTCAGTAATGATGCCCTCCAGTAACTTCCGATATGCTTCTGCATCTCCACATGCCATATCACGCATTCCCATGCACATGGTTTTACCTGATAGAGAAATTGAAATTGCACCAAAATGATGCCATAATTTAGTGGCCCCATCAGGCCCTACAGTTATATTACCTTCTGATGATTGTATCTCTTCCTTCAAGTGAACGAGAGCTACACCCTAGCCTCCAACAGCATGTACTTGGCAAATGTCGATCAATGTAGTCGTTGCGGCATCATACCAGTCATCTTCTCCATAACAGTCTTAATGATCTTCGGAACATTCTTGGCTCCAACTCTCATACACATCAGCTCCATGTAGACTTCTCTTATGATGTCTGTATACCTACCATCATGAAAGGTAACAATTTCACGCTGGTTCAAAAGGCTTCCATCTGCTCCTGACACTCCAAATACTGACCTTTCCAAAATGCTACTTCTCTTTCAACTCATTAATTCGTCTGGAAAACATTATTATCAGGTCTCTGATTATCATTACCTTTATAATACCTTACCTGTTCCTTAAGGTTCACCTTTTCCCGAGTTCTAGTTCTGTGATGGTGTTGGACATCTCCTGAACTCTCTCCTCTGCCCTCTACCTCCTCCTGTTGCTGTTGGATTTCTTCTGCAATATAAGAAATTAAAGTATATTCTGCAATTTTTCTATTACATGCACAGTTTTAAAATTGCCACGAATACAATGCAGACATACTTTTAAGGGCTGATAGTTGACTTATAGGTGTAATACCACCATTGTTTTCCCTATTAGTCTTTGTTAAATTTGCACTTTTCACAAATTATGCAGAATTTATCTTTCTTTCAAAAAAGAAATACTTGGCATGAGTAAAGTTTTATTTTGTCCAGGACAACAGACAAAATTTATTCTAAAACCAGTTGTTGGCATGACACGGGTTATGTTCTTCTCATATATTTTATGATGGTATAATACTTAACCCCTAACAGGAGGGATTGTGCCTGATATTCATATGATGAAGACATAATTTTTTAATCAGTACAATTGAGGTCCGGAGCTGGCATGTCAGTAACTGCTAGTAGTCTGTTGTTATCTATGTATTATTGTCATTTTGTTTATTTTCTTTTGTTTCGTATTCTGACATCGGACTCGTACTTCTCTCAAACTGAATTTTACTGTGCGTTCTTTTGTGCGTTTATTTTTTCTACATTAGCTAGAGGTATAGGGGGAGAGTTGAGATCTCAAAAAACATGTTTAACTCCGCCGCATTTTTGTACCTGTCCCAAGTCAGGAGCCTCTGGCCTTTATTAGTCTTCTATCATTTTTAATTTTAGTTTCTTGTGCATAATTCGGAGTTTAGTATGACGTCCATTATCACTGAACTAGTATATATATTTGTTTAGGGGCCAGCTGAAGGACGCCTCCGGGTGAGAGAGTTTCTTGCTGCATTGAATACCAGTTGGTGGCATTCGGCTGTTGTCTGCTCTATGGTTGGGTTGTTGTCCCTTTGACACATTCTCCTTTTCCATTCTCATTTTTATTAACTATTCCAAACATTTGCTTTCAGACGTATAATGCTTTAGAAATGAACGATAATATCACTTCATTTTAACTCTGATGGATAGCTGTTAAATTTGCCACCATACCACATCGACTAATTTTTATAGAGATGTTGCATGATCAATATTCGATTATCTCCCCTCTACCAGAAATATCTCAAATAGAATACAACTCAAACATTTAGTTTCTATTACACTGTGTCTTGTGCTAAATGTCTCTTTTTGATAAAAATTGAATTTTGGCATAATATGTCGTCAATAAGTTTTCAGTGCAATAATGATTGTTTAATTGAAACTGCTTTATACTCAATCTTCCTTCCTTTAGAGTTAACAATGGGATATCTAATAAAATATTAACAAATGATCATGCTTTTTATTAAATTATCAAAATGGAGATCAGTTCACTTCAATGAAAAATTATTATTTGTCTTGAATACAGCATTATCATTTGAAAAAAAATCATATATTAACGGTGTATAGTGATGCATACCACCATAACGATAACAATAACGATAACGAACTGACAATGCGTTTAATCTCTCTCTCTCTCTCTCTCTCTCTCTCTCTCTCTCTCTCTCTCTCTCTCTCTCTCTCTCTCTCTCTCTCTCTCTCTCTCTCTCTCTCTCTCTCTCTCTCTCTTGCGATTTGGTGTTTGTTAAACATTTTGTTTCAATCGTGAAACTATGACTAGGGTATCATTTTACTTTAATCAAATTCCTAGAAAGAAGTTCTAAGTAAACTGGAAAAACAGCAATTTCGAAATTACAATGAAATAAGTACAATAAGATCACGGATGTATTTTGGATTTGTCACGACCGATGGAAAGAACAAATCATTTTGTAAATTCAGAAGGACAACACTTTTATAATTAAAACCAATTTTGATATAAGAAGATTGGTCTATACTTAGTACTACCTGGCTAAATGACAGGTTTTGTTAATTGATATCCGATTTGCAAACTAAAAATACTTGGTGAAACAATTAATAGGGAGGTCAGCCAAAATATGAAGTATAGAGAAAGTGCATGAAATTACATTATTATGAAAGAGCAGAAAAAAAAAAAGAAATTCATTGGTGCCAAAATTTTTGGAATCGGTCAAGCAGTTCAAAAGTTATGATCATTTAGATTTCAAAAATTTTGCCGTTTTTCTGGCGAAGGCAAAAATATCATATTTTGGGCTATTTTTTTAGGCCAAATATAACAAAAGGGTTAGGAACTGCAAGCAATCTATCTTCATTTTTGAAATAAGACTCTTTTATGCTTTGATTTAAGCCACTTAAGTCCTTTGTAACATCAATATTAAGAAAACTACAATATCTCGAACTTTGTAAAAAAAACTTTTTTTGCTATGTGTCAAGGGCATCTTTGAATAAACTGCTATGTTTAGACATTCATATCTTCAAATGGAAAGCAGGCAGATGTCTGTTTTTTTACAGTTATGTAGAGACCTAAACAGTCAACAGAAATATATTAACAGACGTATTGCCAACGTATCTGAATTTTTTTTTTAGTTGACTCAAAATCATGCCGGCAGGCCCCCTTTTTTTAGGTACTTTTTTTTGGCAAAAAAATACATTTTTGGTCAGAAAATGCTGGAAAAAAATCCCTAATTTTTTCTACTACTTGTTTTGTATTGGTATTTAGTTGTTTCACAAATAAAATAAGCTCTGTAAGCTAAAATAAAATTTTTGAATTAGAAAATCTGCATTTAGGCGTAATGTTTTGAGCTATTTTTCACCAAAAAAACACTCAAATTTACACAAAATCTTAAATTTCTAATTTGACAGTAATTTTTCACAGAAGTAAGTGACTTTACATGTAAAAGCACCTTTTTGTCATATATTAATAGAGTTCAATGCAATAAAAAAATTAAAAAATGGTCAAAAATAGGAATGTTTTGACAATTTTGAAAATTGCAGATTTTTTCAAATATTTGCGCAGTGATGAAAAAATTGAAAGGAAAATTGGAGATTCCTTATATATGTTTGGTATCATATTAAAGCTTAACATCTTAGCTTTCAAATGAACCTAATTTCAGTGTATTTGGCTGATTGATATTTATCCTAGATGGAATTTGGTTAGGCCTATACCTGAATGAAAAAAAAATCTATTATTTCAAAAAACCCAAAGATTGACAAAGAAAACAAAAAAAATCCATTTGAACTCTAAGAGTTAAGTCATTGCTTAGTCAGACATTGCTATAGTGCTGTTTTCTCTTGGAAAATGTATTATTTACACTAAAATGTTCTCATTATTCAAAAAAATTAGTAAACATTTCACGAAAAAAGCTGTTTTTCTAATAAAAAATGGCCATGTTGAGAATTTATTAAATATGAAGACCAAGACCAATGCAGTCTTTAAGTTTTATAATCAATTGTTTTTGCAGTAGTGACTATCTGAACTGTTTTGGATGCATGCAATTGTATGCATTGTTTAAATGATAAATAAACTATTCATCATTTGACTAAATTTATTGAATGTTCTTAAGTTTTCATTTTCAGGTCGGAGCTGTTTCTTTACCAACATTTACCATGATCTACAAAAGAGAATATATTTATATTAAACAAATTAAATATTTTGCATATTTTCAATTATCTTGGAATACCTGCAGTTTCTTACAAGTCATATGATATCTGGTTCTTTTAGCATTGTATTAATGAATTTGTTTTAAAAACATTTTCTGGCAATACAGAGCAGAAGAAATTCATTTAGTTTAGCTATAGATTTAAATGTATTATTTAATTTTAATCATACACATACCAGTTCACGATGTGCTTCATCCAAACTTCCAAACCAGTTCGCTGTATGGTTCTGTGTCCACATGGTGATCCCCTCCATGGCGTTGGTGGTGGCTCTCGGCATGACTCTTATGAGGCTGTCTAACTGGGAGAAGATCCTTTCAGGTCCAACATTCGTCCTGGGAACTGTCGCCGACTCCTCCAGAAGCTCTGGTGACCAACCTGTGGCATACTTACCTCCCTCAATGTGGTCTTTCAACTGTCTGCAGCAAACAACGTTGAAAGATGAAAACAAAAGCTCTAAAATCTGTTGTGTAAGGTTGTCTAACTGTGGGGAAAGACTTACCAATTTATCAAATACTTTATCCTTCTGGATTGTCTCCTCACCAAAGGTGAATTCCTCTCCTTTCATCAGGGTTGAAGCGTCGGTGGACAATCTCTTGAAGGCGTCGTACAGCTGCTGGTACAATGGGGTCAACTCACTCACATGTCCATTCTCCTCCATGAATCTCCACATTGCCCTGTCACCATTTTGGATAGTATACCTAGTGCTCTGAATCCAGCTTGAAAAGACAAAATACGGAGATCAGCGTTCACTGCTGTAAAGAGTCTATTATCTGTTTTATGCTCTTCTGCAAAGGACAGAAGATCATTAAGTAGATAATAAACTCTTGCAGCGTTTTGAAATAAGATATTAAATCTACTACCTTTAAAGGAAGCTATAGGCACTTTCTTTACCTGCCCTTGAGTCTGTAAAAGTCCCGGAACTGTACTGGTTTCCTGCTTTTCACAGCCACGATCTTGCACTGCCTTACATACTGTCCGAACCAGTCTCGTTGTACCTGATTCACCTGGTATACTGTATCCTCCTGGTAGGGTAGGGCTCCAACCTTCTCACCAGAGTGAACAAGACTCTCCCACAAAGAAAGAGTCTTGTTCGCCTGCTCGGACAGATCTACTAAGAAAGGAAGACCACAAATTAAATTAAGTAATTAATGGTAACATACCGCTCTCTCTGTACCGCAGTAATGGTGTCCCAGTTCTCAACAACATGTTGTAAGGCTTTCTCTCCATTCCGACAGTAAGGTAACGAACTTCTTGTTGACACTGGCCTGGGCGCTAACTGTGTTCTTTATCTTGACTGCTACCTATCTTACCTGGTCATTGTCATCGCCTTTCATCTCAGTAATGATGCCCTCCAGTAACTTCCGATATGCTTCTGCATCTCCACATGCCATATCACGCATTCCCATGCACATGGTTTTACCTAATAGAGAAATTGAAATTGCACCATAATGATGCCATAATTTAGTGGTCCCATCAGGCCCTACAGTTATATTACCTTCTGATGATTGTATCTCTTCCTCCTTCAAGTGAACGAGAGCTACACTCCTAGCCTCCAACAGCAAGTACTTGGCAAATGTCGATCAATGTAGTCGTTGCGGCATCATACCAGTCATCTTCTCCATAACAGTCTTAATGATCTTCGGAACATTCTTGGCTCCAACTCTCATACACATCAGCTCCATGTAGACTTCTCTTATGATGTCTGTATACCTACCATCATGAAAGGTAACAATTTCACGCTGGTTCAAAAAGGCTTCCATCTGCTCCTGACACTCCAAATACTGACCTTTCCAAAATGCTACTTCCTCTTTCAACTCATCAATTCGTCTGGAAAAAACAATATTATCAGGTCTCTGATTATCAATACCTTTATAATACCTTACCTGTTCCTTAAGGTTCACCTTTTCCCGAGTTCTAGTTCTGTGATGGTGTTGGACATCTCCTGAACTCTCCTCTGCCCTCTACCTACCTCCTGTTGCTGTTGGATTTCTTCTGCAATATAAGAAATTAAAGTATATTCTGCAATTTTTCTATTACATGCACAGTTTTAAAATTGCCACGAATACAATGCAGACATACTTTTAAGGACTGATAGTTGACTTATAGGTGTAATACCACCATTGTTTTCCCCTATTAGTCTTTGTTAAATTTGCACTTTTCACAAATTATGCAGAATTTATCTTTCTTTCAAATAAAGAAATACTTGGCATGAGTAAAGTTTTATTTTGTCCAGTACTACAGACAAAATTTTATATAACATGTCATTGCATATAACATAATAACCATCACTGGAAGTTCACCAATAAAATCGCCACCCCTTTCTTTTCTGTTTACAAGCTTTAGTAACCAAGTAACCTCAAGTTTCAAAAGTATTTTATAGAAACACAAAATAAAATAAAAATGGTGCTTTGAAACACCAAAGATATATATTTATCACTCAGAATTTTTTTTTAGTGCAATGAAATGTAGGATTAATTTCTTACAACTGTCAACTTTAGACACTTTTTCATATGCAACCGGATGTGACGTACTATGATTTGGTGGCATTACACCTACTAGTGTAAACACCAAATACAGAAATTATTTTGGACCGATAGTCCATCAACAACGTACGGTACCAAACCAATAAGGACAGAATTGGGGCTGACAGTCAATCAGCAGCGTATCAAACTTATTAAGAAATTCATTGGAGCTGATAGTAAGTTAGCATCAGAAATGCATTGGGGGACTGATAGTCAATCAGCACCGATAACTTATTAGTACAGAATGGCCCACCAGCAGGAGCACCTAAACACACACGTATAAAATCGGTATCTATGTAAAGAAAATAGCGTTTTAAGTTATGCTCTCCTCCTGTTTTATAATAATCTGACATAATTGCGTTCAACGGTTTATGTATTCACTGATTGCATTAAAATTTATTCAGAAGTCGTACGGATTTGATATTTTATGAGCTTTTGGCATCTTGGTAGTTTTAAAATACCTTAGAAAGACATGATCTACTATAATTGATTTTTTTTTTACTCGGTTCTGCTTGAGTAAAAATAGTTTTGCATTTAGTCGAAATTCAATGTTAATTATTCTTATTTGGTTTATTTAATATTAAAATTGAGAATGTTGTTATAATATTATAAAATGACTTTATTATTGAAAGAGATGTTGTATATTGCATGGTTATACTTTTTTCATTTAACAACTATTTGGCTTGTTGAGTAATTGTTTATAAGTCTCTGTATATAAGAAATAATTCTGTATACCTATGTATTGATCTGTTGTATATATTATATCATGCTACCATCAGACAACGTTTTATAAACGGGACACATACTATCTGAACATTTTGTATTTTGTGCCTGCTTGTGTTCAGGCTGCTTGATAAATTATTGATATGGTTAATCTATAATTTGTTTTAAGAAAATTTTGGATATATTAATGTCTTGGTGAGAAAGTAATGGTAGTCTCTTGACCCAAGGGTTACTGGGTACAGAACTATTGTCACCTTTGTCATCTTTTGACCTACAATAAAACCCTAAACAATTTTTTCAATGCATAGTGTATAGAGAATGTTACGATCTCGGAATGTTTCAGAACCCTTGTGACAACTCTTTTATCGGTTATAATGTGGCCTGCTGCAATGAAATAAGAATTGGCAAATTTCCAAACACTAAAAGGGGTTAAGAAAAGGCATACACACACTTTTATAAAAGAATTGAAATAGCCTCGCCCCTTTTCCTCAATTACTTGGAGGGGCATACGATTCAGTAAAGATACCACGGTAGAATTTTCTTGAAATTGTACTATAGAGTGCACTTATTGTGGCGTCCATGGCATCACAAAGTTTATCCGTAAAAAAATTACGTTAATTAAAAGAGATAAAAAGTGTAAATATATATCAGGACATCAACAAATGTTTTAAAAAAAATCACAGTTGTGGATACAAACGAGTAATCGTGTAAGAGAAGGAAAAGCGGACGGACCAAATCCAAATCACTTAAATTATTACTGCCCTCTTGATAAAGCGGTCGACGGTATTTATATGTAAAAATAAAAAAATAAAAAATGATTGTATTTCGTGCATTTGTTTTCATTTTGTTTTCGTTATGGATGAAGAACACATATCAACCATGGCAACATTTTCTGTCCTAGTGCAGACTCCACCAGATGTTATAAATTTTAGTTGTCATCTGATTCTAACCTTTGTCTCCTAGCTAGACCACTGCCTAATCAATCGATTTCAAGCATGAAAAGAATTATAGGCAATGATGTACACTTTTGGAATGGGAAAGATGTGTTTAATTCTTTCGCTAACAACCGATATTTCTTCTGTGAATTTACAAGTTATAAATACTCCATAATGGGTTGGGTTTTTTCAGACAATACGTTTTCTCCGAGAAATAGAGTACTTGTTTTTATGTCATAGTTACAATCGTGTCCGTCTTATCATGTGCTTCCTACAATATTTAACGTTAGTGTTAATGATGAAATACATACTTGTATACATATCTTAAATAAACATATTTTAAATTATTTGGATATATAGCATATAATTTGGTTTATAATTGTTTCGACAGCTGCATTTTATTGCTCGGTAGAGATGTCTTCTCTTAATGATCTATAACGACTTTCGGGAGTTTGTTTTGTTTCTGTGTCTCGTCGGGAATTTATAGCTTAGCGGTCAGACCATAGCCGTAAAAATAATTACTATTGAAAGATAACGCTCAGTCTTCTTGTTTTCATTCAGTTTGTTAGAAGTCTTGTCTAACCAATCATGAACAAGCAAAAGCGTTTTGTGCTCAAATTAAGAAACCAGTTTCCGAACCTGAAGAATTGTCGAATGAAGACCAGGAAGGCTCGCCAAATTTACAAACTGTGACCAGTAGTTCGCCTGATGAACTTCCGCATATAGGAAATTTAACAGAGTTGTTATGGAACTAAGGAATTCTAGGAATTCTAACAACACTAACAGGGAAAATTGTAATATTCCTTTATCGGCGGTGTTTTCTGGGATTCTACAAGATACGCGAAGAAACGGGTTTCCTCAAGAGCACACATCAGATGATCATGTGTTTACATTTTACAATGGTACGGTGTTTCTGCTAATGAAAGCGATTGGGGGATAACTCCTATCCTTAACACCTCTACAGCTACAAATAACGTAGTGCCGTCATCGTCTGTGCCGTTCTTGAATATCATTTCACCAGCGCTTAAAAAGCAAATCATAGAAGGCAGGGACGTTAATTTAGCTGCTTTGTTAATGACAGATTACGAGTCCGTTTAGGCAGCTAGTACTTTACTTAAAGAACTTACTTTGCAAGGAAAAAGGATATCCGACTTCATAGATCGCTGACTATTAAAGAGTTCGTATGTGCCAAAGCTGCAACTGCACTTCGGGATTTAAAGTTAAATTTGACTGGGAGTTAATTGCTCATTGTGTAAATAGCTTTTCAAGCATCTCCTCAAAACATATCTTTTGGTTATTTCTTTTCAACATAATGTAGAAAAGACCATACGTATGACAACAATGACATACTTTAAATGTTTATACACGTTTTTGTATCCGTAATTTCAATAAGGAGGTATGCAGATGTCCAGAGTCACAATCAGTGTCTTTTTTTATGGAATTTGATTATGTTGAAACTGGTACAGATGTAATAGATTACTATGTTGTTGTTACATTTACTCAGCCGTACATGTAGAATTGTACTTATTAAACTTAGTACTGAGGAAAAGTAGTTGATGTGTTTTATCAGATGCTTTGCAATTAATTAATCATTTACCATGTAGAAATGGATGCTTAATTTCATATAGCCGAGGAACTATGTATATAGTATGCACATGAAACGTACATCATAATTTTCACTGACTTGTTATTTACGCTTGAGATTTGTTTTCCTGCTTGTGGTACTTGTGGAGTGAATAATGGTTTGCAGATATGATTGCACGGGTAATACCAATAGTTTGGACGTGTCTCCTGAATTTTCTACATTTATCTTCCAGACAGGTCATATAATTGTATTTAAAATTATTTTCTACATGAATCCCTTTATTCTGAAAATTGTTGTATAGTATTAGAGATTTTCGCATACGCTGGTTAATAATCGATTTTTATTTTATCCTTACTAGTTTATTCATAAATATCGAAAATTACTACACATTTATTTTCACTCTACACATTATCATTCATCTGAATTGCGGAACATGATTTATTGCTTCCTAATTGATGTCTACACATATTCACATGTTAACAGTTTCAAGATTGAATAATGGAAGAACGTATATTTTCTACATTTATAGAACATGGAGTCAAAAGGCAAATAACAAACAATTAAAATTATTTTTATAAGAGTTCGTAGAGTTCCATGAAATTCGCTTATATGCATTGATTTTTTTTTTAATGTGAATTTTGTTTCTTATTAATTATATCTATTTGTTTATCATTTACATTTTAATTTTGATCACGAGATTTAGATTGATTGATTGGTGGTTGCTTTACACCGCATCAGCACAAAAGGTTTTATCGCGGGGACACGTGATTCAGAAGTTACTCGTAGAATTTCAGATTCTGTATACCATGTACGATATGAATTATTATCAGAAACCGATGTTGCATTAGGTTGTATTTAGTAAACTTTGCACGATACTTTAGAGATCATGATCATTAGTTATTGTCACCTATGCATACAGAAGGCTCTTAGTAGTACTAACATGACTAAGTTACTTGGCATATAAATTATCACTATCGTCTACCTATACTTAATGTTTAAGTGCTTTCGGTTATCGGCTCCTCGACCTTAATTTCTTATGTTTCGATTCCAAGATCTTAAGTACGTTTCACGTGTTCCTAAAGGATATTTGTCGAATTTAATGTATATGTACATCTTCTTTAAAACTATTATTTTATTGAGACAATACGAATAGACGGGTTTTAGTCAGTCAGTTTTCAATTTAAGACAGTATTTATTTTTTTATCCGATTATCATGTTAATATAAACTAGTTTAATGTTGAAAGTTTACAACTGTAACGAGAATCACTGAAGTAATAAAATTAGATGGTGTTTTATTGTTTGCGAAAATAACAAGGACAAACAAGTCATTCAAACTTAACAAAGTCTTATCCTAAAAATATATTACGGAACCGATATCTATTAAAACAAATGAGTTATGTTAGAAAGGATATGATATTTAAAATCATGAAACAATATCACAACATCCTTTTATTGCGGTCCTTCTTCTCAAAGTCAAAGCGACTACTTCAACATGGAGAAAACTTCTCCAAGTTTAGACGACCGATAGCATTGGTCCGAGTGATATTGCATGATGTCAATCACGAATCTTGTTCACGTATCGCGTTTTGTAGGTATTTAAGTAACTTGGTTTGATTGATTGGAATATGAAATTATATGTAAAAAATCAAAAAAATGATTATTGTATTTCGTGCATTTGTTTTCATTTTTGTTTTTGTTATGGATGAAGAACACATATCAACCATGGCAACATTTTCTGTCCTAATGCAGACTCCACCAGATGTTATAAATGTTATTTGTCATCTGATTCTAACCTTTGTCTCCCTAGCTAGACCACTGCCTAATCAATCGATTACAAGCATGAAAAGAATTATAGGCAATGATGTACACTTTTGGAATGGGAAAGATGTGTTTAATTCTTTCGCTAACAACCGATATTCCTTCTGTGAATTTACAGGTTATAAATACTCCTTAATGGGTTGGGTTTTTTTCAGACAATACGTTTTCTCCGAGAAACAGAGTACTTGTTTTTATGTCATAGTTACGATCGTGTCCGTCTTATCATGTGCTTCCTACAATATTTAACGTTAGTGTTAATGATGAAATACATACATGTATACATATCTTAAATAAACATATAGCCGTCTTATTCATTGGCCTTATTTGAATGAATGGCAGAACTTACAAAGTGGGTGGCAAAAGCTTCTGTGTGCAGTAAGGGCTTTTAAGGAACTTCAACTAAGATTTATCGGCCTACAACAGAACCACAGGAACAATATTATTCAGGACACAGACATAATCACTGAATTCACACTCAAGTTGTAATATCGAACGAAGGCAGGATATGTTATGTAATGTAAAAAACACAATTGAGATACATAGTAAAACCCCCAAAAAATTTGGAAATTATGTAAATAAGTCTTTACGACGATACACGAAGGCAGGGCATATGGTCACAACAAATGATATATTGAAACATAACAAATTAATAAACAATCTAACTAATTTCAAAGTGAAATTATTAGATAGGGATTATGATAACGTCGAAATAGATGATAGTATTATTGATGCTTTATCAATTGACCGTACAGTAAAACAATTTGAAGGAAAAGAAAATATTCCGTTAGTTTCAATAACTAAATATAACCTATATATTTTTTTTATTCGTTCATAGTGTGTTAATTTACGTTTTTGATTGAGTTAAGCCTTCCAATTGATGTTTTATCGTGTGTTTTCTATGTTGTGATGTTATACTATTGTTTCAGAAAAAGGAGAAGGTTTGGTACCATTAAAACGTTTAATCCCGCTGCAAATGTTTGCACCTGTCCTAAGTCAGGAATCTGATGTACAGTAGTTGTCGTTTGTTTATGTAATTTATACGTTTTTCTCGTTTCTCGTTTTTTATATATACTAGACCGTTGGTTTTACCGTTTGAATGGTTTTACACTAGTACTTTTGGGGCCCTTTATAGCTTGTTGTTCGGTGTGAGCCAAGGCTCCGTGTTGAAGGCCGTACATTGACCTATAATGGTTTACTTTTATAAATTGTTATTTGGATGGAGAGTTGTCTCATTGGCACTCACACCACATCTTCCTATATCTATACACAAAATAAAAAAAAAAGGAAACACTGGCATTTATTACAGTTTGACGAATATTGTGTACAACTATTCAATGCTGCATCAATAGATTATATTAGAATAATGCATCTTAGGATGACCATCCCAAGCTTTAACTGCCGAAACACTGAAATAGTGTCGGGTCCTATCAGGCAATATGGGATGCGTGGTTGCGTGGGTGTTTTATAATAACAAAATGAATTCACACTCAAGTTGTTATATCGAACGAAGGCAGGATATGTTATGTAATGTAAAAAACACAATTGAGATACATAGTAAAACAAAAAGATTTTTTGAAATTATGTAAATTTTTTTTTAAAGTCTTTTGAAGCATGTATAATCAATATTATATATTTTACGCTGAATTATTATGTTATCTTTCGTTTAGCATTGTGTTCCTGAAGTGAAATGTTGAAATACATGGTTTTTTTTATCTAAATTTTAGAGCGGATGATATACAAGCTTGATTTGTTCATTTATTATATAAAAATAATCACAAATTTTTGAAAATTCTGAGAATTTCAGAAAATGTGTCATAAATCAGGTCAGTACATTTAGTAAGGCAATATAGATTATATATATCATTAAACCTTCGGCCGTAAACCATTGCTAGAAATTGATGGTGACGTATTATGGATTTGATCAGTCCTAAAAGATTTCTGGATCTGCCTTCATCGGGAATGCTTAAACCAATGATATTGAAAACGAAAATGTATAAATACAAACATACGTGAGACATTATATGACGATTAGAGCGGACCTTGAATCAATATTCAAATCAATATAAGGTCAGCTTTGGATTAGGATGTTAGAATACAAAACAGAGGCACAATTTACCATTAAGAGATATTCAAATCCATAAGTCGAAAATGAACCGACAAATGCAATTACAATAAACGACCAAAAGACAAACAACAGTTAAACAAAAGGAAGAATAAAGACTTATTTATATACTGAATGTTCAGGTTTTGTTTTAACGAACGATAAACGGAAATAATGTTATAAATAATGTCAGTAACTAACAATAATATAATATTTCTTTCAAAATACAGATTTGTTTTATATATAACAATAAACCCGTTTTGCTTTACTTGTCAATAATTCGAACAAACTTTGAGTAAATATGATAACTTTAAATCCTTGCAGATGATACCTGCTTTAACACATACACACTTGAAATAGGAAAGAGGAAAATATTGTGACGTGCCTTAGTACTCCAATTTTTTATTTACCTGTAGACCATCTTCAGTATGAAAGAAACTTGAAAGTAAAACCTCATAATACAAACTATAAAATGCGTTCAGGTGCAACATTTACTGTTCACTGACATGGAACAGTTGTGTGTAAAAAGATGTTATTATTGAATTTTGAAACAAATTTGATTAAATAAATCGTAATCTGAGTAAATGTATGACTACGCCGAACGTGTTAAATCTCCAGTCGCATATTTTTTAGTAAAAAGCATGTTTGCTTCAGTTATAATATTCGAGCGTTGCTTGATATTATCAATTTTATAAAGCGATCATTGGGATAATGTAACCCAGATAAAATCATAACATTAGATAATACTTACACAACACGTATAGTATTGATGTATTTCTAGGGTAGAATAATGGTAAATCAAAACAATTACATAATGATTACATATTGTCTTATATTGATATAATTTGTTTCTACTAGTGATTCCAATCATTGTATTAAATTATTTCATAATTGATTATCATTTAGTTGGCTTGCAATCTCCAATGATTCCTATTCCAGTAATCCCAATGTTAGCACAAATTGTTATGAAAACGAGAATATTACAGACATAACCCAGATATAGATCGGTATGACAATGTGGACACTGGCAGTGATCACTGTCATCGTATTCCTCGAGTCTGTCCTGTTTTGTACAGCAACAGCAAAACCGTACTCTTTTCGGAGCATTTATTGAACTGGTCCCTTGTTCTGTTGTTGGTTTACTTATTTCCTTATTGGCGTATTGGTTTTCTTGTTTAGTAGGTTGGTTGTTATCATTATCACATATTAGATTGGGCTCGTCAGTAATAGGGAGGGTGTCCCTATTACACAAGTTGATATTGATATTTTCTCTAGGTTCTTTTTTGCTCGAACCAAGGAAATATGATGCTTCTTAATGAAATGCCCTCTTATTACACTTACAAATACGAAAACTGTGTGTGACACTAGTGAAACACTTATTAGTGTCAGGAGATGAATATAAAAAGTGTTTGTCTTGCCAAAGCCTAAAACTGCTCGTAACTGTGAAATGTTTGCCATCATAAGCGACACGTCTGCAATATTTTGAATATATTTCTTGCTCTCTGAAAAGCGGTTTTGAAAGTCAATTTTATTTTCCTTTCTTGTAATCATTGGCTGTAACAAAAATAATTATAAAAAATGAACAGTTATTAGTTTACTCTACTCGCATTATATCTGATGAATACGATCTGAATTTAAGAATTTATTGTAATATATATTTTTGTCAAACATTTATTGCTCGGTAGAGATGTCTTCTTAATGATCTATAACGACTTTCGGGAGTTTGTTTTTGTTCTGTGTCTCGTCGGGAATTTATAGCTTAGCGGTCAGACCATAGCCGTAAAAATAATTACTATTGAAAGATAACGCTCAGTCTTCTTGTTTTCATTCAGTTTGTTAGAAGTCTTGTCTAACCAAAAATATTCCCTCCGCCGCCTCCAATCAGCCAGCCTTCATTCCGCATGTGACGGGTACATCTCAGCTACGCAGCAATACCTCTGCACTGCCATTCATTGCATTTTTTATCACTGGTCAGTCTTTTAAATGACAATTTTTATCCCCCAAGTTCTATCAACTTACAACTCACATTTCATTGCATTTGTAGTTATACTACAGTTGATAGGACAGTTCACGTCGAATTTCCTGTCAACCACTGTTTCGCAAGCATCCATAGTTCGCGCAAAACTAAACGCTTTACAACAGATCAGGATTCAGGGAATTCGACGGAGAAATATTTTCAAAATTAGCTAAAATATTTTCAAAAGTAGCTGAGATGATTTCCCAAGGGCAATACTAAATTATTTTTATTTTTGGGTAATAAATTTTATATTTATTGTATATTTGTCACTTTTTCTCTGTTGAAATTATTCGTTTTCAGTCAGACATTTTGTCTCTGTTATAGTACCACCAGCCACTTAATTACAGACAGTGTATCTTTACTTGGTACAGGTCATTAAGGTCAATTACAAGTGAATACGAAGTTCAGACGATAATCAATGTGTTCTAAAATATGTCACAGTGTAATTTACGGTATACCTTCTTGGAGAAACTGAGTGGTTATAAATAGCCGTCTTATTCATTGGCCTTATTTGGATGAATGGCAGAACTTACAAAGTGGGTAGCAAAAGCTTCTGTGTGCAGTAAGGGCTTTTACGGAACTTCAATTATGATTTATCGGCCGACAGGAACAGAACCACAGGAACAATATTATTCAGGACACAGACATAATCACTGAATTCACACTCAAGTTGTCATATCGAACGAAGGCAGGATATGTTATGTAATGTTATGTAATGTAAAAACACAATTGAGATACATAGTAAAACCCCAAAAATTTGGAAATTATGTAAATGAGTCTTTACGACGACACACAAATGCAGGGCATATGGTCACAACAAATGATATATTGAAACATAACAAATTAATAAACAATCTAACTAATTTCAAAGCGAAATTATTAGACAGAGGTTATGATAACGTCGAAATAGATGATAGTATTATTGATACTTTATCAATTGACCGTACTGAATCATTACAGTGAAACAATTCGAAGGAAAAGAAAATATTCCGTTAGTTCAATAACTAAATATAACCTATATATACGTAAAATAATAAAAAAAAAACGTATCATGAAACACTGGCATTTATTACAGTTTGACGAATATTGTGTACAAATATTCAAAGCTGCATCAATAGATTATATTAGAATAATGCATCTTAAGATGACCATCCCAAGCTTTAACTGCCGAAACACTAAAATAGTTTCGGGTCCTATCAGGCAATATGGGATGCGTGGTTGCGTGGGTTTTTATGATAACAAAATGAATTCACATTGAAGTTGTTATACCGAACGAAGGCAGGATATGTTATGTAATGTAAAAACACAATTGAGATACATAGTAAAACAAAAGATTTTTTAAAATTATGTAAATAAGTCTTTTGAAGTATGTATAATCAATATTATATATTTTACGCTGAATTATTATGTTATCTTTCGTTTAGCATTGGGTTCCTGAAGTGAAATGTTGAAATACATGCTTTATTATCTAAATTTTAGAGCGGATGATATACAAGCTTGATTTGTTAATTTATTATATGAAAATAATCACAACTTTTTGAAAATTTTGAGCATTTCAGAAAATGTGTCATAAATCAGGTCAGTACATTTAGTAAGGCAATATAGATTATATATATCATTAAACCTTCGGCCGTAAACCATTGCTAGACATTGATGGTGACGTATTATGGATTTGATCAGTCCTAAAAGATTTCTGGATCTGCCTTCATCGGGAATGCTTAAACCAATGATATTGAAAACGAAAATGTATAAATATAAACATACGTGAGGCGTTATATGACGACTAGAGCGGACCCTGAATCAATATTCAAATCAATATAAGGTCAGCTTTGGCTTAGGATGTTAGAATATAAAACAGAGACTCAATTTACCATCAACAGATATTCAAACCCAGAAGTCGAAAATGAACCGACAAATGCAATTACAATAAACGACCAAAAGACAAACAACTGTTAAACAAAAGGAAGAATAAAGACTTAGTTATATACTGAATGTTCAGGTTTTGTTTTAACGAACGATAAACCGAAATAATGTTATAAATAATGTCAGTAACTAACAATAATATAATATTTCTTTCAAAATACAGATTTGTTTTATATATGACAATAAACCCGTTTTGCTTTACTTGTCAATAATTCGAACAAACTTTGAGTAAATATGATAACTTTAAATCATTGCAGATGATACCTGCTTTAACACATACACACTTGAAATAGGAAAGAGGAAAATATTGTGACGTGCCTTAGTACTCCAATTTTTTATTTACCTGTAGACCATCTTCAGTATGAAAGAAACTTGAAAGTAAAACCTCATAATACAAACTATAAAATGCGTTCAGGTGCAACATTTACTGTTCACTGACATGGAACAGTTGTGTAAAAGATGTTATTATTGAATTTTGAAACAAATTTGATTAAATAAATCGTAATCTGAGTAAATGTATGACTACGCCGAACGTGTTAAATCTCCAGTCGCATATTTTTTAGTAAAAAGCATGTTTGCTTCAGTTATAATATTCGAGCGTTGCTTGATATTATCAATTTTATAAAGCGATCATTGGGATAATGTAACCCAGATAAAATCATAACATTAGATAATACTTACACAACACGTATAGTATTGATGTATTTCTAGGGTAGAATAATGGTAAATCAAAAACAATTACTTTTTATAAGATAATGATTACATATTGTCTTATATTGATATAATTTGTTTCTACTAGTGATTCCAATCATTGTATTAAATTATTTCATAATTGATTATCATTTAGTTGGCTTGCAATCTCCAATGATTCCTATTCCAGTAATCCCAATGTTAGCACAAATTGTTATGAAAACGAGAATATTACAGACATAACCCAGATATAGATCGGTATGACAATGTGGACACTGGCAGTGATCACTGTCATCGTATTCCTCGAGTCTGTCCTGTTTTGTACAGCAACAGCAAAACCGTACTCTTTTCGGAGCATTTATTGAACTGGTCCCTTGTTCTGTTGTTGGTTTACTTATTTCCTTATTGGCGTATTGGTTTTCTTGTTTAGTAGGTTGGTTGTTATCATTATCACATATTAGATTGGGCTCGTCAGTAATAGGGAGGGTGTCCCTATTACAAGTTGATATTGATATTTTCTCTAGGTTCTTTTTGCTCGAACCAAGGAAATATGATGCTTCTTAATGAAATGCCCTCTTATTACACTTACAAATACGAAAACTGTGTGTGACACTAGTGAAACACTTATTAGTGTCAGGAGATGAATATAAAAAGTGTTTGTCTTGCCAAAGCCTAAAACTGCTCGTAACTGTGAAATGTTTGCCATCATAAGCGACACGTCTGCAATATTTTGAATATATTTCTTGCTCTCTGAAAAGCGGTTTTGAAAGTCAATTTTATTTTCCTTTCTTGTAATCATTGGCTGTAACAAAAATAATTATAAAAAATGAACAGTTATTAGTTTACTCTACTCGCATTATATCTGATGAATACGATCTGAATTTAAGAATTTAATGTAATATATATTTTTTGTCAAACATTTAGATAATATTTGATACGGGTAATCTGTGTGAAAATGACCATATCAAACGATACCAAATAAGAAGTTTAAAACATCAATCGGAAAAAAGTATTACAGATAGCATTATGTAAGGGATTCCAGGTTTAGGAAATAAAATCGCACAGCTACATTCCGTCTTTTTTTTCTATATCGGTTTTAATCTTCGTGAAACAAAGTTTGTACATTTGTACATGTGATATGTTCCACATGTAGCAACACGACAGGTGCCACATTTAGAGCCGGATCTGCTTACCTTTCCGGAGCACCTGAGATCACCCTGGCTTTGTTTGGCTTCGTGTTGTTCAATCTTTAGTGTTCTGTGTTTTGTGTACTGGTGTTTGTCTTTTGTCGTTTTACGTTTTTGCCGGTGGTAATATCAGTTTAATTATGAGTTTGAATGTCCGTTTTGTATCTTTCGCCTCACTTTTCTTATGCTAAAACATTATCATGCTACAAACTGTGTTATTTACATGAAATCACGGATCTCCTGTTATTTTCAGTTATCAAATATAACGACAGAACGTTATGTTAATGAATATAAATAATACATCCTAAAAATAAGGCACAATATTCGACCATTATTACTAATTTAAATCGATTTACAGACAATTTAAGGTAATAAACAGTATCAAGAGAATCTGATTAACTCCGAAAGGAGTGAGACCGGTGCGTCAACAGGGTAATGTCACCTGGTATGCATGCAACACCCACCATGCGAGTCTTAATTCAGTCAAAATGTCACAAACTGATATATGACACTATTGAATGAATTATAGATTAGACGATAATTCTGTTATCTAAAGATCTAAGACTTTAAAATCATGTCGCTAGTCAAGACACAGACATATCGTATCGGTCAACCAATATGGAAATGTGACCGTAAATCATATATACTGTTGATTTCAGTTGTTCTTCTTCATAACTATCTTGAGGCAGTTTGTGTGTAGGAGCACACCTATGCAAATGAAGTCCTTATACATTTTGATAGTACGAACATACACGAGCGTTCCTATGAACTGAGATATGTTAGCCCCATATGATGTGACAGATGCTTGGCTACAACTGAGAAGTGAGGAGAAGATGCTTACCCTGTCGACACATTCGGTCTGTCTTCTTTTGGAGTTCATCAATACCCTGGGTTTTTTCCTTGATTTGTCTCTTCCTAATCCAATTGCGAAAATTGAACATCGTTAAATTACTGTCGCTTTTATTTACCCCAATATTTGTGTCTGTACCATGTTAACAATGATTTGTACCTTGTTCTTTGTTCTGTGTGTACGGGCATTTTCGACGAAGTCTGGTGTTTCTGGTTGGTATGGTCTCTTGTCTCATTATTTTGTTGATTCCTTAATGTACGAGTTGTGTTTTGTAGCATAGGTTTATAATGTTGATTCGAAAAATTAATTTTGATTACTGTTGTTTGTATCTATTAAGGACTGTTTTTTTTTTATATAGTCCCTGACGCGATTCCTTTAGTGTTTGTTTGTAACATGAACTTGTATCTCCTTAATCGATCAAATAACCTGTTGCCTGGATTCATTATTTTCATTATATTATTTGTTTAGTTTTTCTATTTTCATTATAAGTTCTTTTACATTTAAATAGGTATGATAAATACCTCTGTCTCGGTATAAGTTCTTTTCCTTGACTCATGACTGAAAGTATAAATTTCTGAAATTATTGATAAACAATAAAATCAAAGATCCTTTACTCTTTCAATTGGTCATTTACCCAAACATATTAATCAGATATTTTGGCCTCAATCATCACTGAGGAGACATTCATTATCGTAATATGTGTCTGGTGCAGAAAACTTTGTACCGTTAATGTTATTCTCCTCATGTGGCACTTGTCATGTTTGATACACCACAGTTAATTAATTCATATTAGGATTAATAGAGTTTTGAACCTTTACTAACAAGGAAATAGAATAGTTGATTTGTTAATACATAAAACTTAGTGACAAGCAAATCAACAAATGCAAATTAAATATTGAATAATAATAATTATAATAATAATAATAATAATAATAATAATAATAATAATAATAATAATAATAATAGATAATGATGATGATGATAATAATATGATTATTATTAACATACATGTATTTGATGTAAAGTTAACCTTACCTTCTGTTTGGTTTGTCAAAACTTCTTAAATGTGATGCAAATATAAATTTTGATTCAAAATATTATATCTGATGAATACGATCTGAATTTAAGAATTTATTGTAATATATATTTTTGTCAAACATTTAGATAATATTTGATACGGGTAATCTGTGTGAAAATGACCATATCAAACGATACCAAATAAGAAGTTTAAAACATCAATCGGAAAAAAGTATTACAGATAGCATTATGTAAGGGATTCCAGGTTTAGGAAATAAAATCGCACAGCTACATTCCGTCTTTTTTTTCTATATCGGTTTTAATCTTCGTGAAACAAAGTTTGTACATTTGTACATGTGATATGTTCCACATGTAGCAACACGACAGGTGCCACATGTAGAGCCGGATCTGCTTACCTTTCCGGAGCACCTGAGATCACCCCTGGCTTTTGTTTGGCTACGTGTTGTTCAATCTTTAGTTTTCTGTGTTTTTGTGTACTGGTGTTTGTCTTTTGTCGTTTTATTTTTTTTGCCGGTGGTAATATCAGTTTAATTATGAGTTTGAATGTTCGTTTGGTATCTTTCGCCTCACTTTTTCTTATGCTAAAACATTATCATCCTACAAGCTGTGTTATTTACACGGATCTCCTGTTATTTTCAGTTATCAAATATAACGACAGAACGTTATGTTAATGAATATAAATAATACATCCTAAAAATAAGGCACAATATTCGACCATTATTACTAATTTAAGTCGATTTACAGACAATTTAAGGTAATTAACAGTATCAAGAGAATCTGATAAACTCCGAAAGGAGTGAGACCGGGTGCGTCAACAGGGTAATGTCACCTGGTATGCATGCAACACCCACCATGCGAGTCTTAATTCAGTCAAAATGTCACAAACTGATATATGACACTATTGAATGAATTATAGATTAGACGATAATTCTGTTATCTAAAGATCTAAGACTTTAAAATCATGTCGCTAGTCAAGACACAGACATATCGTATCGGTCAACCAATATGGGAATGTGACCGTAAATCATATATACTGTTGATTTCAGTTGTCCTTCTTCGTAACTATCTTGAAGCAGTTTGTGTGTAGGGAGCACACCTATGCAAATGAAGTCCTTATACATTTTGATAGTACGAACATACACGAGCTTTCCCTATCAACTGAGATATGTTATCCCCATATGATGTGACAGATGCTTGGTTACAACTGAGAAGTGAGGAGAAGATGCTTACCCTGTCAACACATTCGGTCTGTCTTCTTTTGGAGTTCATGCAATATCCCCGGTTTTTTTTCCTTGATTTGTCTCTTCCTAATCCAATTGCGAAAATTGAACATAGTTAAATTACTGTCGCTTTTATTTACCCCAATATTTGTTCTTTGCTCTGTTTGTACGTGCATTTTCGACGAAGTCTGGTGTTTGTGGTTGGTATGGTCTCTTGTCTCATTATTTTGTTGATTCCTTAATGTACAATTTGTGTTTTGTAGCATAGGTTTATAATGTTGATTCGAAAAATTAATTTTGATTACTGTTGTTTGTATCTATTAAGGACTGTTTTTTTTTTTTTTTTTTTATATAGTCCCTGACGCGATTCCTTTAGTGTTTGTTTGTAACATGAACTTGTATCTCCTTAATCGATCAAATAACCTGTTGCCTGGATTCATTATTTTTCATTATATTATTTGTTTAGTTTTTCTATTTTCATTATAAGTAATTTAAATAGGTATGATAAATACCTCTGTCTCGGTATAAGTTCTTTTCCCTTGGCTCATGACTGAAAGTATAAATTTCTGAAATTATTAATAAACAATGAAAATCAAAGATCCTTTACTTTTTCAATTGGTCATTTACCCAAACATATTAATCCGATATTTTGGCCTCAAGCATCACTGAGGAGACATTCATTGTCGTAATATGTGTCTGGTGCAGAAAACGTTGTACCGTTAATGTTATTCTCCTCATGTGGCACTTGTCATGTTTGATACACCACAGTTAATTAATTCATATTAGGATAAATAGAGTTTTGTACCTTTACTAACAAAAGGAAATAAAATAGTTGATTTGTTAATACATAAAAACTTAGTGACAAGCAAATCAACAAATGCAAATTAAATATTGAATAATAATAATTATAATAATAATAATAATAATAATAATAATAATAATATAATAATAATAATAATAATATGATTATTATTAACATACATGTATTTGATGTAAAGTTAACCTTACCTTCTGTTTGGTTTGTTAAAACTTCTTAAATGTGATGCAAATGTAAATTGTGATTCAAAATGTACTAATGTGCATATCAAGTGTAGTTTGGTAATCAAATTTTTAAAAAATGCTGAATAATTCTCTTTGTGGTTAATGTTCCATAAGGACTGCTTTCATTCAATCATAACATCATGCACCCCATTTATATTATCAGAGTACTGTATTACATAAGTTTAACCGAGGGTGACAAAATTATGCACATTCGTGTATTTTACAAAATCAACAATTTAATTATTATGCAGTTTGAACGAGAAGAAATGTTTAATATAGTAGTTTTCATTGATTCTTCATGTGTAAAGACTAGATAAAAATGAGTGTATATGCATAGTTGAACTTAAAATTTGTCACATCTGTTTTGAGAATAATATTGAAAATGATTCATTCCGTTATGGTCCGAAAAGTCTATTACAAAAAAAATGCAATCTACGACTTTTAATTGTTTTCATTTATAGAAAATCAACAAATCTAAGATAAATGTTCATTTTTTACGAGCAATCTAAAACCTTTGTCCCAAGTATGGATATGCTACTAAGCAGAGGAATAAAACAAACAGTGTTTCGAATAACCTAAGACCCTACGGAAGAAACTTACATCCGTAATAATAAATTATCCCGTTGTCCGTAACTTTACAAAGGATATTGCACAGGAGACCGATAATTGATCTTACAGTAGTTCATTGGTCTGGTACACTATCGAAAAGATACTTACAAAAAGACTATGACCAATACTTATAAAGATTATCCTTTAAATTTGTTTCGATTGACGATCATTTGATTTGAAATCAGGCAGAGTACTACTAGGACATATAATATATAAAAGCAACAGTTGTAAACCGATTTTCAAATTTCATAAATCGATTAAGACGACACATAAACAATTATCTGTCTACCTTTTTCGTAATTTTGATAGCTTTTATTACTGTTCTACTTTTCAAAGTCACAGCGAGACCTTTAACACGGAGCAAAACTCTGTTGCTTTGGTTGTGCTTCGTACCGAACAATTGAGTTCATCCATTTGAAACTAATGTGTACAGTTTGTTCTTATGTTATGCTATAACATTACTGTTTCCAGGTTATAGAGAGGGTTCGGCGCTCACAAACATGTTTAATCCCACCACTTCTTTGTGTGATTGTCCAAAAGAGGGGCGAAAGATACCAGAGGGACATTCAAACTCATAAATTGAAAATAAACTGACAACGCCATGGCTAAAAAGAAAAAAGACAAACAGACAAACAATAGTACACAAAACACACCATAAAAAAACTAAAGACTAAGCAACACGAACCCCACCAAAAACTGGGGGTGATCTCAGGTGCTCCGGAAGGGTAAGCAGATTCTGCTCCACATGTGGCACCCGTCGTGTTGCTCATGTTAGTACAAACCCGGTAAATAGTCTAATTCGGTAGGTCACATTCGTGAAAAGGGAACGGGATTGTAGTTACAACATTAGGAAATTATCCGCTATCATCTGTGAAACGGATATTCCATAACGGTCAACCAACTCGTGATGGCGTCCGTAAAATTTACGAAGGGATGATTTCAACTTCATCATTTGGAACTCTAAATTTAATAGCTTCCTTGTGAGCAGCAACTCTCTATCAAGGAAATCATGATAGGAAATACAAGCCCTGGAATATCGTATCGTATCGTATCCAAAGTCAGTAGCCTGTAATTCAGTGGTTGTCGTTGGTTCATGTCCGTCATATTTATTTTTCATAAATTGCATTGTTATAATTAGGCCGTTGGTTTTCTCATTTGAATTGTTTCACATTTTCAACGACGCGTGTTCAAAGAGGCTACAATGTTTTAACAGATGTGATACAAGCAACATCCGCCATTCGCAGCTGGTCTTTTCCTGGCATTATTTCCTTTAATCTCCTTTTTTACAGCTCTCAGTTTTCTTAAGGCTCGATTAGATTCTTCTTGTCTACATTTTATTGTATACTAGAACACACCCGTGACATCGCGGGTCCGTGACTGAATTAAAGTATCTACGCCTTATTTTTCAGTTCAACTGAGTTCGACTTAAAAAAGTTTTTCCAGAACGTTCAACTTACATGTTATTTTGTGATGCGACCGGAAGCTATATGTTACATATACTATTGGTATCGGTGTCGGACTCGATCCGGAACTTCTTAATTATTGGCAATATTAATTACGTGGAAAACAAATGGGACTGGAGTGGTGTAATTTTTAATCAACACCATTGTACTATATTAGTTATATATAAAGTTGAATTCTTTGATTCATCGTTTTTACTTCATGACGGCTGACAAATTGGACCTCGTTATTTTAGTATTATAGATATCTGAACAGTCTTCCACCCAACGCGCCTTCTTATTTATCCTTGATTTTTTAAATATTGAGAAATATTTTATTATTTTTACAGCTAGGGAATATATAGGTTCTTGTAAATTCGATACCAGAAACCTAACTGTTCATTTAAAGAAGTCATCGAAGAGAATAATTTCATTGGTGACATTGTCTCCGCTATCCTTATCTTGCTGTTTCTTATAACTAGTACTCTTTCTAATAACTAATATTCAGATAGAATTCCAACGCTAAACAATCATTAATATATATATATCCTTAGCTTTCTGTCCGTAGTAAAAAAATGTTGCAAAAATAAATCGTTTGTGAAATATTGTACACGTTAGCAGTATATCACTAATTGCGGAATGCAGACTATATTTTTCACAATTCAAATCATTACTTCCTAAAGGCGAATGTAAAAAGACTATTTGCGGATAAGCAATGAAGGATTTGAAATGAAAATAAGAACAAAAAGGTGGGGTTTCGTGATATAGTTCAGTAACAACGGAGGTTGTAAGGGGCGTCTGGAAAGGGACAAAACTTACTTAACATCGAACTTTATTGGTCTTTTTTTTTATTCGAGCGTCACTGGTGAATCTTTATAGGCCAAACACGCGTCTGGCGTACAAAATTATAAGTCTTGAATTTTGATGAGTTTGTTTTACTAGTATTCATTATATATTGTAAACGTTGGGTATTGGACGTATAATGCTGTAGAAATGAACGATACTATCACTTCATTTGACAAATGGTGGATAGTTGTCCCATTGGCAATCATACCAGATCGCCTCATTTTTATATAGATGTAGCATGATCAACATTTGATTATCTCCCGTTAGCCTAAAAAATCCCAAATAGAATATACCTAAAGTATATTATTCCAGTATTTACATTGAGTAGAGTATGCCTACTGCCTTGATGTCTCTATATTTTATACAGTATTTATTCTTACCAGTAGTTGACCTACTGCTTATAGTATCTGTGGAATGATTTTCCAAGTGAACTACTAAATAGAAAAACCTGAAAACTCATCTATTTAGATATGCTTTTTCATAGTTCTTAAAATATTTCTACCTCATAGTAAATTTTGAATTGTCATCTATATATTTTTGAATTTCTAACTAATTTTTATTTGTACGGTAATATTGTCTTTTAATTTTCCATGACCATTTTTAAATTTGGTTATTTATAGGTAAATTTAATAGTATAGTTGTCTATGCAAGATATCTAGAATTAGATTTTATATATTTTAACATCTCTTTTCATCTTTTTAAAAGTTCTCATATGCTAAAATTGTATCATATGCTTTCATGTCTTATTGTAAATGTTTTGTGAATACTTGTAAATGTTTTGTAAATACTTGTAAATGTTTTGTAAATACTTGTAAATGTTTTGTAAATACTTGTAAATGTAAATTGTCATAATGTTGTAAATCGCTTAGAGTAATTTTCATATTATATAATGTGCTGATAAACATACCGCATAATAAAATGAATATAATATCATGATCAATAAAATCATTAAATGTAAGATCGGTTGAAATTGTTGACTTGGTTTTACTTTTTGTCCTTGGCACGACGAAATAAATTGAAAGGATTTTCTTACATTGTTTCAAACATTGAAAAAAAAAAAAATAAAATAACGATGTACAATGCTGAACTATAAAACAATTCTTTGTACTCAGTTTTTATCTGCTATATTGCATCAGAAGCTTGTTACACTGATATTTTTAAATAATATGAATGTTGCTGCATATTGAGAAACATCCAGAGGAATAGAGCGCATACAAGAAATACCTGACACACATTATTTCACACATGCACTACATATTTTTATATTAATAATATGCATATTCTTTAACATTTATTTTTATAAGAATGAAGTATTCATTCAAGAATTATACAGCCTTCAATTATGAGCAAAAATCCCTCGACAGAACAAAATGTTGAACAATTCTAGCGAAAAAACCAACGGCCTGATTTTTGTACAAAAAATAAACGAAAAATAAATATTACCGACAGTAACCAACGCTTCAATTAAATTGCAGGCCCCTGACTTTGGGTAAGCACATACATAATGGGGTGGGTTAGACATGTTTACATGCGCTGAAACCAAGAGTACACAAATTAAAAAGTTGTTAGTACAAAGCCTTACAAGACTCACAAGTAAAACATCCCGGGAGTAGAGGGTGGTGGTTAATTATTCTAATATAATTCATATCAGATGACCAAACTAATAAACAAATGTATCTGCTGTTTCCAGTTAATTTGAACAAAGAGGTATTGTTTTGCTTGATAGTTTTTTTTCTGGCCCTGTGCGGATTAAACGAATTAAACGGGTGAATTGATCCTTTGTTTCATTGTCTCCTTTCCAAAGTTGGTATATAGAAATTTTTGCACATACATGTTTTATATAGTCACAACCCAAAATGTATCATTAACGCCAACAGATATTAAATAACCGCAAACATTATTATGCAAGATTATTAACGTTATTTTTACGTGAATAACCTTAATTGCAATCTGATAGCACAGAATTTCAGACTTTTCAGAATTTTGTTGCCGGGGTGCCACCCCCTTCCTACGCAGAAGAGAACCGTTGTTGCGCATATGATTCAGCTGTACAAATAACTGTTGTAGTGGAATCAATAAAGGTTTTTACATTATCTTAGCTAAAAAGTAGCAGGACAATAAATGGTAAAACATTTTTAAAATATATTAATATCCTTTGTTTTTCTATCAAACCATATTTTCGTGTGTTTTGTTAAGCGTTTCTATTGGTTGACAATCTAACTTCCAAGAGAAAGCAAAACATGTGTTTCGTTAAAAATACGAAACATTATTACAAACACCCTGGACAACGTATTAATCAAATTCTTTATCAATTACATAAATAAAAAAAAAGACAAACTACTTCCAGTGGCAAACTTTAAGAGTAACTTGACATTTAGTTGGTTTTTAACAAATAAACTCAATTACCAGGATTAAAATTTTGAACGCCAGAACAAAAAAGTTAGAAAGGCCGATAAAGTACAAAATCGAAGAATATTGAGGACCCAAAGTTTAGAAAGGTTTTGCCAAATACAGCTAAGGTAATATATTCATTGGGTAGAAAATCCTTGGTTTTTCAAAATATTCAAAATGTTTTAAACCGTTAATTTATAAAAATGACCATATAAAAGATAATTAATGTCAACACAGAAGAGCTGACTAATAGAGATTTCCAATAAAACGACATTATTCGACATAACCAACCTATCTGAATGTATCTCGGCCTATTGCATTGAAGCATGACGGAGGAGAGCATAGACTGCATGATATTTTGGCTCGTTGAATACACATACTTTGTTGGAAAAGATGCTATTCAAAAATTACCCCTATCTGCTATTTTAATTCTTTATATTTTTTGCTATTAAATTCGGGATAATTTTATTGACAACAACTTTAAGGGAAACATTTAATCTAGTTACCGGTAATCAAATGCATCGATCATTACTTCGTCATTTCACTTGATCCATATATTTATTTCTCAAAGGCTGAATTCTTAAAACTACTAAATCAAAATTATGTTTGAAAAAAAAAAAAGATAATGAAATCTGAAGCGAAATGATATTGATTTTCATATTTTTTATTTATAAGTTGTAAGGTTTAAACAGGAGTTTCAAACACGCCGGAAAGTAAAAGGTGTACACGACTTACTTTTTTAACGTAATTGATCACAAATTGTTTTTATGAAATGTTTGGCGTTTAACTTCTACAAATACGTACGAAAAACGGACATGCATGGAATATTTCATTACCGTTTTGTTAAGTATGATGACCCTTTAGTTTTATGACAAACTTATGATAGCAAGGGGACTTTATATTTCGTGGTCTGTGCGTCTGTCTGTTCGTCTGTCCCATTCCAAATATAACACTTTTAAAATTATATACAGTGAACTTGAAATTAAGGATACTACTGATACTAGGAGGAATGCTTCATACCTTGATTTTGTCCTCAATATTGACACAGATGGACGACTTCACACTAAAATCTATGACAAACGGGATGATTTTAACTTCCCAATTATCAATTTTCCATTTCTCAGCAGTAACATATCCTCTGCCCCATCGTATGGTGTTTACATATCTCAAATGATACTTTATGCTTGTGCATGTTCACATTATACGGACTTGAAATACAGGAGTGTGCTCCTTACGCAGAAACTGCCCAAACAGAGGAAAGATTAAAATGACACTCCGTAAATTTTATGGACACCATCACGAATTGGTTGATCTATACGATGTGTTGGTGTCTAAACTAACTAACGACATTTTTATCACGTCTTAGATTGTGGTTTACCATCTTCGTCGTCTAGTCTGCTTAGTACCGAACGTGACCTATTCCCGAATATGACTGTTTTTCCGAGTGTGAATTCGCATTGCTATACGACGTGTCTCGGTATTTATATATCCAACATTCATATATTTAGTTATGATGTTTTTTTTTTTTTGTCCGATGGGATATTTTGTTTTATCTTATGTTCGCTGTTGGAGACGACGTGGTTCGGTATTCATATATCCCGCTTTCGGGCATTTTGTTGTTACTTTCTTATACGTGTGGGTCCCGTGGGTCATTTTGTGCTGAGTTGTTGTCTGTTTATTTCGTTTGCGGTTTGAATTCTTTATTTTCGGTACATTTCTCACATATGTCTTATTTGCCAGTATAGTCGAGTTACTCGGGGTTCGTCTGCATGGTTTTTGTTTTATGTTGTTTGTTTGCATGTGTGTTTACTGTTTGGTCTTACATGATTTTGCCTTATATTACAGTTAATTTATATTTATTTTCTCAATGTACGTAAAAGTTAAGATAAAAAATCAGCTACTTCATTTATATGATTTTAAGTTTAAAGCAACTATATGCACAGGATTTATTTGTTTATACACAGTTTTGATTTAGAAGAAAAACTGACATGGCTAGAAAATACAAATAATAACACCATCACAAACACAATTCCATTTTAACATTTTTGTCATGGTTAGAAAATACATAAAATAACACCATTACAAACTCAATCCAATTAAATATTCTGGTACATGTCTATAGATAAAACAACTTTATTTTATTTTCAGAAATTTACCTGTGATAATATAAACGTCACAAAAAATACGTCACTTGTTGTGACGTTGATCCATTCATGTGACACGCAGTTTATATTTCGTTTGTGATGTCCTCGTGTGCTGTCGTACATTCATGGGAGGTTTCCGTTGTTGCTCTGCGGTTTACATGTTGTAATGTACTATTATATTATTTATTTATTTATTTCTCTGTGCTGATAGTTCTTACGCTTGTTTGTACTGTATTTCTGTCACGTAGTGTTGTCATTTTAGCGGTATTTTTAAAATTGCCATATAAGCGGGATGTTTGGCTAGCCATAAAACCATATTCAACCCAAAATTTGTTTCTTAAAATGTCCTGTACCAGATCAGGAATATGGGAGTTGTTTTCTACAGTCCGTTTCTATGTATGTTGGCGTTTGCTTTTGTTGTAGTTCAGTGTTTCTGTTGTTCCGTTCTTTTCCTCTTATAGTTGATGTGTTTCCTTCGGTTTTAGTTTGTTACCCGGATTTATTTTTGCTTAATCGAATTGTTACTATTGAACAGCGGTATATTACTATTGCCTTTATATACCAAATCAAAAGTTTGACCCGGTTTTAGTGGTTTACTGAACATGGAAAGGTGATAATGTGAGGGGGCACGGTGTCTTAAGGCCACACATTCTTGTTTCAAATGTTTTGAATATACATGTACATGTATATGCGTATCTTCCATATTCATAACCGACTTTTTGGTCTTGTAGTAGAGTGCTCGCATCGACAGTGGCGAAACTTGAATTTTATTTCTAATGCATATTCGCTAGCCAAGGATTACAATCAGTCCTCTCCTCTCCAGAGAGAGGAGGGGACTGGATCGTAGTCCTTGGCTAGCGAAGATGTTTCTACGAGGCAAACGATTTGAATATTGTCAGTCAAAGCCCCAATATGGTTAAAAAACTGCAATGCTAATAAAGAAGGGACGGTTAATAGTAAATCAGAATCGCAAAATATGGGAACGAACTGTACGCCTCTCTTTGCCGACCTCTTTTTATTTTCATATGAGTCGGAGTTCCTTCAGACACTTGTCAAAAACAAGAAGATCAAAGAAGCCAAATCATTTAATTTTACATTCAGATATATAGATGATGTTCTTTCTATTAACAATCCAAACTTTTCTGGTTGGGTTTCATTAATATATCCTCCAGAACTAGAAATTAAACAAACAATAGACACGGCTTCCTCCGCCTCATTTTTAGACTTATACCTCGAATTTGAAATATGCGGTCATCTCAGTACTACCAGAATCTATGACAAACGAGACGATTTTAATTCTAAAATTATCAATTTCCTCCACCTAAGTGGCAATATACCAACTTCACCTGCATATGGGATATACATTTCCCAACTCATTCGGTATTAAAGAGATTGCAGCTGCTATTCAGATGTTTTTATAAAACGTCATCAGTGTCTGAGCAGAAGTTTGATGAACCAGGGTTATATCAAAGAACGTCTCGACCTTGTTGATAAATATTCCGTATCAATTTCACAAATAATACACGATGGTCTTGATATATAGATTCTAGGTACTTACGTTGTTTATCATCTTAATTACGTGTTATAGTGTTCATTTATTTGTCTTTGTATATTATTAACCTTTACTGTTTAGTCCATTTTTGGTAATATCCTTTTGGCGTGGCTCGGTACTTATGCATCCCGCCATTGTGATGCTGTGTTGTGGTCAATTTTTGTATTCTTGTCATTCATTTTTGCTTATGTGCTTTGTCTATATGCCATTTTGGTTTTCTTTGTTGACATATTTGTTTGTTTTTATAGCACTTAAGATTATAACACAATGTTGACTGCTGTGCCCCTATTTTCTACATTTTTTACCTATTATTATTATGTCTGTTTGTTTTGTTCACACATTGCTGTCAATATAATGGAATTTTAAGCGACTGGCAAGTGAGAGGTTTAGCTAGCTTTAAAACCAGGCTTAATCCACCATTGTCTACATGAGGAAATACCTGTACCAAGTCAGGAATATGAGTTGTTTTCCATTCGTTAAATGTTTTTGAGCTTTTGATTTGCCAATTGATAAGGGACTTTTCCGATTTGAATTTTCGTTACAGTTCGGTATTTTTGTTATTTTAATTTTTTCATGGCTTACAAATACAAAAAAAAATCGACTTTCAAACAGGTTTGATTTATTGACTGATTGGTTTTGCCTGACATCAAGTGACATAAACTGCATGCATATTCAGGACAAGTGAAACAAAATAATTCAATAATATGAAGACTAGGTCGACCAAGATAACAGCATGAATTTCAAATGCAACTGGAAAATTGAAGCATGTTAGAAAGGGGCAGACATCTTGTCTGGTAACAGTCCCCCTATGAATCCCTGTTTTATTTGTTCTGTAATGTGTAAAGATACTGATTGCACTTTCCCTACATTTGATTGAACATCCCAATTCCGACAGGACTAGACGCGGCTGTGTATTTATACATCAAAGACAACCAAACGGACCACCCTTTTAATCACGGGTTATACTGTTGAATAGGGTCTTGTATAGAATACTAGTACATACTGGTACATCCCGAAACTCTAAACAAATCACCCGTCACTCAAGGTTGGAGTTCAGGTGGCCATACTCTTGATTGGTTACACACTGGCACAAAGATCCTGTCGATGAAAAATCCAGATTTGTGGATTTTTATCATAAAATGATAATACTTTCTAGTGCGCATTAAATCCATACATTTCAATAAAATTGCTGGTTAAAAGTTCAATTCTCAGTATTCAATTACAGACAGGTTCTGATGAAAACAAAACTAACTGACAGAATTTTATGTATGACCTCCTCTATAATGATTTTGTAGAGATTTGATGATGTTAAAGTTAACGACCCACTATATCTTTTAATTATATACGTGTAGGGCTTTTTACAAAATGCATGGATTATGTACTCTATATACTATGAAATACACGATATATATTTTCTCCTTATTTCTTCTTTTTTTAATGGTCAAAAATTTGGGGAGGCGGTTACCGCATTGCCTCAATGAAAGCTGCGCCACTGCTCGAGTGCGGGAGGTCTTGGGTTCGATATCCCCTTCTGTATGGGGCTACATACGTGGTAAATGCATATAATTTTTACATGTTCCACTCTTAACTTTGCCTGGTTTGGGGCCACCCTTTTTCAAAATCCTGGATCCGCATCTTTCATCGAAATCTTATTATCCTATGTTTTCGATGTTTCTTATCTAACACATTTATTTCAACCATTTATGCAGTGAAAACAAATTCGGTGACTCCCTACAAATTGTTTATCAATAAAATGGATAAAAAGTAAAATAACAAAAGTACCGAAATCTAAGGAAAATTCAAAACGGAAATTCCTTTATCAAGTTGCAAAATCGAAATCTCAAACACATCAAATGAATGGAAAACAACCGTCATATTCCTGACCTGGTACAGGCATTTAAAATACTATTCATGTAAATATATAAAATAGTTTGCCTGGAAATGTCTTTTGTATTTGGACTCATATAACTTTCCCGTTAAACACAACAACACAGAACAATCCTTAATCGAGTATACCTATTTTTTTTTATCTCATATCATACCTTTTACATTACATGGAAATTACTTTTATTTAGAAATTCAGTGGAAGCAATATTCTGACAAACAGTGATTTTGACATTTCTGAAATTGTCAGAAAATTATCCTTCTAATAAATGTTTCCCTCAAAAAAACATAAATAAAATAGATAGAGAGATAATAAAAGAAAGAAAGAACATCGGATAACAAAAATAATAAGCATGTAAAATACAGAATAATGGAGCGTTCATCTACAAAATATATTGACAATAATTGTCATAATAAAAAACCATGAAAGATAACTCAAATCGATCGTATTATAGGTAAGGGATACGCGTGTTTATGTCAGTGAAAATTAAGGTGGGAATTTAGTAAACCACGTGATAAATAAAAATGCATGATTTCACTCATTTTTCATCATGTTAAAATCATTTGATATGGACAAAAATTCCAGAGTGTAATTTTAAGAGTCTTGGAATACTTTGTTTAAATTTGAGCGACGTATTTAACCATTTATTCATTGGTTGGCAATAATCAGTCCATTAGGTCTGTACGTCCAGTTACGTACGTAAGTCATTTTAATTATTGGAAATCTCTTCTAAAACAGTTTAGATTATATATATACGTAATTTTTTTTTAAATGCACAAAATATAATTTGATTAAATCATTGGATGCCCAAATTATGCTAGGTATCTATATCTATATGTATTCTTCAACTTCAATAAAGGTGACTAATTAAACCCATAATACACATGAAATCACACAACAATGGACACGTAACTTAAAAATACTTACATTTAAAGATAGATGTCGAAAGCTACCAGTCTTGTCAGTCACTGGAAAACTTTGAGAAAGAGCAGAACAAAAATATATATGTATATGTTTTATGCTATGCATAACTTCAGAAAAATGATGCAAGGACTGACAAACGCATAACAGATTGCATCAACTCTGCTAAAGACGGACAAAAGGAGAAATAAGAAAAATTGTATCACTTAAAAGTTCCTAAATATTGGGTATAATTCCAAAATATATACGATGATATTATTATGTATTGGAGTACCCTTTCACTTTCTCGACCTTATAGCTGCCAACATTTATATCGCGCACTATAAAGGTTATTTAAATATCTTCTACATTGAAATCCTAGCATAACTGAGCAGTCCAGTATTTGTATTTTCTCTTCATCTGACATCTGTGCTAGTTTCAATTTGCAAGGTTTATATTGTCCTTTTTTTTTCTATACATTGGGTTGTAACCTGGCGTGTTGTTCCTAATAAGGTACAGTTGAGTAGAAATATGTTTCAGATCTTTGTCATCTTCTCCACATAAAAGGCATTTTTGCATCTACTTGGTTCTGATTGAATACTGAACGATTTAATTGCTATATAAAGGATCCACTTACTTGTTTTAGCTTAATAGGTATTCTATACGAGTCTCGAGCTGATTGCGTTGGGTTAAAAATCAAGGGGTGTTGTTTTCCCGAATTATATGATTCTAAATATAAGTATTCCTGATGTTTGTAAAGTTTAGCTAAGCTTGTTATTTCATCTTTCAAATACTATTACTTGGAGACACTTTTGATAGATCATCTGTTTCAATTGCATTTCTATATGGTGTTTCCGAATGTAGATATATGTCTGGTATAATATATTTCGAGACTATCTTTTTGGCAATGTCGAACAATGCGTTACTCTGTACTGATTGTAGGTATGACCTAATAGCTATTTGTTTCTATGTGGAGGTTTCGGGTAGTAGAAATAAATTGTATTCAAATATTAATATTCTAAGACGGATCTGTCCTTCTATTGGGATCAAACCACATATTATGTATGGTATCACATCTGGAGAGTGTTGTGGAAGAGATAGAATGTGCTTGATCATACGTTTATGAAATTTCTCTAATATTTCCGTATCGGTTTTATCCGGGACTATAATTTCTAACACGTATATTAAAGTTGCTACCACATATGTTATCAATACTTGGTCTAATCCGTTGTTTCCACGAAAACCGGTGGACATTAAGCTGTTGCCTGTTCTTCTTGCATCTGTGATGTTATTATTTACCGTGTGTTCGATTGTTTCCTTATCTGTTTTTGATTATCTCTGTATGCCTAAATGTATTGCTTTTTCTACATTTGGTTGTATTGGGTCATTGAGCTGTAATTCAATGCTGGAGTTAGTATGTTTAGTCTTACGATCATTCATTAACTACACTTTTTTATTGTGGTTGGAGGTTTTTTAGAGATCAGCACTTGTTTAATTGTAAACACTTCAGAGACTGGTCCTCCAGATATTTAAGTTGATAAACGGTATTTTTCACTGTACTTACAGTGGAGTTATTTATCCGTACAAACCCTTGTTTGGTTGGATAGATGTTGTAATATTGCATAGCTGCAATCTTGAAAAGCTCAAACGTAGCTGCGTCAGCTTCAATAACTAGATCACCTCCTGTGTACTTGTTTACCCAGTTTCTAATTATTTATGCAGCTAGGAAGTTCGTTCGGGCGATTTTGTTACATTCGGTTAGTATTTCCGATTAAAAAGTCTGTTTTTATCTGATAAACTGGTATTCTAGTCATTAAAGTTCTTTTTGGTGAATATCGTCGAATAGTTGGTTTTAATTCATTTTACTTTTAGCTCTTCTGATACGTTGCTTCTTAGAGGAAATGATCTGATCTTAATAGACGGATCTTTCCGTATTAGGTAGTTTCAGTTGCTGGTTGTCATAGTTTATAATATATTCTAATTCTGTATCATGTTGTTTATCTAAAATTTCAATTTCAGCTGATGATGATTTACCTTGAAATATTTTCCATTTGAAAAAATGGAGTAGCAGGGGCATTTCATAAAATATATGTTATCTCTTCTATTTGCTTTGATAAATTTTTGTTTGATATCTCTTTATGTTGTTAAAATATTTTCAACTCGTTGATATGGATATGGATGTATTTTGGTAAATTTTCCTTCTTTGTATGTTAATTCACAGGTCCCAAATCAAAAAAGTAGAAAAGGTCTATTTGAAGATTTTATTTTCTGAAGTGCTTCTGATGTTATTGCACTTTTTACACTAGCACCAGATTTATAAAATGGTTATGTTGCGACGGTATCTACCAGGAAATAAAGGTTTGAAGTATTTTCCCTTGCTGTCAGTGATAGAATATGTCTTCAGACTTTATGTTCGCTTCCTCATTCAACAATTTGTTAGTTTCCTCTATAACTTTAAGATATGACATGTGTCACCGGGTTTACAAAGGATCTTTAGGATCAAGGGTACTACAAGATATACCTATTGCATTCAAAACATAAGTTTGGATATGAAATTAAATTTAATCACATTTTTGTCTTATTTTTGCAATTTTAAACATGCTTACCTCAGATATAAAAAAGGAGAAGATGTGGTATGATTGCCAATGAGACAACTCTCCTCCAGAGACAAAATGACATAGCAGTTAACAACTACAGGCCACTGTACGGCCTTCAACAATGAGCAAAACCCATATGTTTACATATAGAATTTGCAAAATCATATTGATATTTGCTAATTTAATTTCCAGATCTACATCCATCATAAACGCTCAGAATCAACTGTTAGGAAAGTCCAACGATTAATAGATAAAACGTGAGCCTTACATTTTAACAAAATTTTTGAAGTAAAAAACGATTTGACGATTACTTTTGAAGTTACTTGAAACATTAAAAGAGTACTTAAATTCGTGCATTGAATCACATTCCTTTCACCTAAGTTTAATGAAAAAGTTATGAGCATGAATCATAACCGGTGTTCACCTGTTTTTTTTTTCTCCTTTGTCTTTTCGTTAAATGTTTTCGCCCGTTTGTGACTTCTAGTGTCATTTAATGCATTATATCCGAAGCTCCCGTAAAAGCATATGACTCGATTTTAGTTTTCCATTAAAGAATCTGAAGTCCTAAATCATTGTGTACCACTTATCGTTATCTTATCTGAATTATTTTTCTTATCTTTTGCTAAAAGTAGGCTACGACAAATCATTAACCTCCTGATATTTACTAAAGGCAGTATGTATCTAGGATGTGTAACTACTCTTGAGTCATTCATTCCATTGAACATTTCACTAGATCCTTAGTATACCTAATGGGGATGTTTTTTTCTCATTTTAATTATCTTACAAACTGTGACTCTTATTCAGAAAAAAAGTGGAATTGTGGGACGGCTGGTATTTCTATGGAAAATTTGCATCACGGTTTATCAACTGTTTAACTTTTTGCATTTCATTGAAGAATTATATGAAGCTACGTTTCAACAAATAATTAGAAACATTTGTCTTGATTGTTTTATTTTAATCATTTAAAATGATACGGTGAACATTTGAACGAATTGGAAATCGCATCAGGATATAAAACTCTATTTCAATGCTTCACGGATGCCTTTTTGATTTGTTTGACACCAATATTCTCTTTTTCTCGATTGCGACATCATTTATCACGAAGGATGGCACATGTTGAGGTTGAGGGGATACGTAGAGTTTTTTAATCTGTTGTTGACCCTTTCGTCGTTTTCTGTTGGTTTTTTTTTTTTTTTTTTTTTGCCGTGGTTTCGCCTGTCTGTCTTCGACGTCAGAGCTTTGATTGTCCTTTTGTTATCATTTTTCCTTTTTATGATATAAAGTTTTACTCTTTTCTGGATGCGACAATAATGCGTATAAACATTTACTGTAAGTTGTTTTTATTTTATTTTAATACTACTTTTGTTAAAGTTCATTCGTATTCGGTGTAATTGTCAAAGTGCGCGGTTGGATTGAAATCTCCATTTACAATTAGTTCAAAAAGGAGGGCGAAAGATACCATAACTCATAAGTCGACAACAAACTGACAAAGCCATTGCAAAAAAAAAAAAAAAAAGAAAGAAAAGGACCAAAAGACAAACAACATCAAATAAAAAAATAACATTGAAAACTTAAGACTGAGCAACACGAACCCAACCAAAAACTTTGGGTGATCCCAGGTGTTCTGGAAAGGTAAGCAGTTCCTGCTCCACATGTGGCACCCGCCGTTCAATGCGTCTTAACAGTTTGAATAATATTCTGTTCGGTGAAAATTGGTCTTGAAATATTAGCAATTCTTAAAATCAAAATGATATTAAAACTAATTTTTATGTAGAGCAGTAACTGGGAAAATCTTTACAGAAAACAATCCTGTGACACACAATTACAAGAAAAAAGAATGACTTCAATCAGACTATTTTGTATCATTTTATTTGTGTAAATATAACAAACTTTTAGACGAAAATAGATATAAGAAGATGTGGTATGAGTGCCAATGAGACAACTCTTCAAGTCACAGTTTGTAAAAGTAAAAGCATTAATCAAATTACTGCCAAACCGTTTGCAAATAACACTAACATATATACAGCTCAGAATTATAGATAAAAAAACAACACCTTTTGCAAGCTTTATCTCACACATGTCTACATATACATTGTAACCGTACTCAGAACTATATCTTAAGGATAACAGTGGTCACATAAATTAGGAACATGTCAATATGAAAACTTTTGATATATTTACATAAAACAGTAGGTAACTTGTATCTACAGCTTGTTATGAACCAGGCATTTCTTTAAACTTTAAATCCTTAGTACACCTTCATTTATATTGCTTCATGCGAATGATTTAACTTTGTTTTTATTAGCAAAGTGTAGATTTTGTTATAAGGTTCTAAACTTGCATCTGTCTTTTACATTTTCCTATTCATCGATGAATTATATGAAGCAAGGATTTAAAATTGTAATATATTAATATTCATGATATTACAATGTTTTTATTTTTTTTTCAACCAGTATAGCTAGCGACTAGGTGAACATTTAGGGAATTTCATATCTGCTACATCCAAATTTGTCGTAATGGGTAGTTGTCTTATTCGCAATCATATCAAATCTTCTTATCTTTATAATGAAAACAGGTACTGTAAAAATCACTTTTGTCAATTATTTTATTTCTGCCGTTTGACCATGTTTAACTCCCATATATTCTACATATTATTTGTAACATAAAAAGAGATCTTCAATAATGCAGAGATGTCAAATTTAGAAAATATTTGAAATTCAAAATAACTACAGGTGACAAATGAACACAGTTCAGTTTAACCCTTTTACATATAGTATATCGATAGCATACAATGAAAATTATATAAAATATATATGCCTTTTCCTTGGTAGGTTTGAAACACATGAGACACGATTCTAATACAAGCCACTGTTGGTAATATACGGTTATTGCAACTTACACGTCTAAGTAATATTTTTTGTTTATTTTAAAGACATAGGAAATAAAGTGCAATAAATATAATGGTTGCTTAGATGTTGGAATCTGTAGATGCAGCAGGTACGATGGTTCGATTGATGAAACCTGTGAAGATGGAATGTAAGAAAAAATATATTACTTACAGCTGCGGAGATTGTGTTAAAAACATGATACGCAAAAGCAAATAACAATAAAAGACGTTACAAACTATATTATTGAGTGCAAGTTGCCCTTGCTTGACATACCCATGCCGACAAAACATCAGAAAATACACAAAGATTCAAAAAGAGATGCATGATACTATCATGACTATTTTTTTTTTTTTTTTTAACTTATTCAATTTAAACCAAATATTTAGATCAGCTTCATGTTTAAAGTAAATATTATATACATTTTTCTGTCTACTGTTCTCTTCTGATTCAAATGTTTGTATTTTTATCAATAATTTGAAGGGAAGTCAGTAAACCAAATGGTTCTAAACATGTTTACCTTTACTAATATTTTAATTTGGTAAACAGGTAAGTTGTAAATTGATTTATTAACTCATTACACTGTCGACAACTGAAAAATTGAAATATCAATTAAGGTGGATCCTTTCTAAATTTATAATATATAAAATTTCCTTAGACTCGACAAAATAATTTTTCCATGCTTTTTTCAAAAATATAATAAACAGTATGAGTCACCGTCCTATATTTTAATTTACAAGTTGTGCAACAGTTTGTCCAATTTTGTATCAGATAGAATTTTGAAACAAAATATGAGAAGATAGGTTTGATAATATGCTTTTAAAAATGAAAGTTAACAATGTTGTCACCGAACATGTTTTATTGCTACAATTAAAAAATGAAAATTTCATTAAGATTCCGTTATGGAAATTTTACTTTAAGTGTTATCTCCACCTATACGGCTAAGTTTAAAAAATATGAATCGATCAAAAACAAAAATTTAGTATTTGTTAAACAGTCGTTATAATACAATAAGTCACTTCTTTTTCTTTTTTTTTAATATAGTCTTACACATAAATTGCAATTCTGTCTCCAATTTTTCAGATTTAAGCAAAGAATCAGACAGATTGTGTACGACTATTTTACAATCCATGATGGCGATACACAGTTAATGTACCTTAAACAAATTAGAGAATATACAACAACTAAGTAAAATTTGACTTTATAAATCAAAATGGAGATGTTTTAGCAACATCATATGTCTGTGAACATAGTTTTAAGATCATAGAAAGTATTGACACTCTCTAATTGTAGACAATTGCCATCGCTAATAGACTTAAAAATAATAGTTAATTGCTTTTTTTTTTTTTTTTTTTACTTTATTTTAAGAGCATGTGGTATTGCTATATAAATATAAAGAAGTCCTAAAGTTTCACGTGTTTTCCTTTAGACTTTATTTTATCTATGTCCCAAAATTTGCGAGGATGAATATTGTTTAGGATATTTGCTGTTCTTGTACTTGACTCTTCGTCAGATATTCGGAATCCTTTAGTTTTATTGATGAAGAACCATAAAAAAGATTGCACGCTTACTTGTTTTTCTTCTTTTCGTTATTTAATTAAATATAATTTAAAAGCCATTTTGAAAATCTTATAACATCTTTGTTATTTCGTAATAGTTTTGAAAAAAAAAAGGCGCCAAAATTAAATATTTGAAAATTTTAGGGGATATGGCCTTTCCTTTTGTCTGCCTTTTTAGTTCTGTTTTAACATACTAATTGTCTATTGTTTTGAAACAGAGAAGCCAACATTCCCAAGGCTCTATAAAAAACATCAATAATTCTCCCAATTTTACTCTTGATATGCAGAAAAATAATACATTATAGACAACAAACTAAGAATTATAAAAGGAAAATGAAGAAATATATAACATATGCTTTGAATAAATGCGTAAATGATTTTTGAAAAGAATGAAACAATACTGAATACAAATTGATGGATATACGTTTCCCTGTTATTTGTTCTTTTGTCATTTGTTTTTCAAAAACATTTTCATACAAAATTGACAGTTTATATATAAAAAAAAAAAAACTAGAAAATAAACTTATGGGGTTAATTTTTTAATCATTTAAGTTTTTCTTAAGATTGTAATCACTCACGTCTTATCATATATTGCAACCCCCAACATTGCACACAAACAGTACTGAATCTTGAGGCTTACAATCTCCTGTTATTCCAATTCCTGTAATCCCAATGTTGGCACAAATTGTTATGAAAACGAGAATTTTACAGAAGAAATTCAGATAAAGATCTGCATAGCAATGTGGACACTGACACAGATCGCTGTCGTTGTATTCATTACGGATATATTTTCCAGTAAAACAACAGCGATATCTAACTGTATCGTCTACTATTAAATCTTTTGTGCTCGTTTCACTGCAATACGATGTTTGTATTTAAAATGCGATCTAAACACAGTGAAAAAAACGAAAAATATATGTGACACTAGCGAAACAATTACCAGTATAAGGAGGTGACAATGAAATAATTTTTGTTTCCAAAACTCAAAACTGCCCTCACTTGTGAAATATTTGCCATCATTAGCGACACGCTTCCTTTGCTTTGTATAAAATTCTTACTCTCTGCAAAGCGGTTAGAATCTCGAAAGTTGCTTTTACTATTCTCCTCCGACTAAAAGAAAAGAAACTTGGTATTAAATGGCATTCTTTATTGGCAACGACTGTACCAATATACTAAACATTTATTTATTAGTTTGTTACCATGGCCCAGTTGTTTCATCTCATGTAAAAATAAGATACATGTATCGGCCATCACCATAATAAACAACTAGAAAGGATATCAAGGTTGACATCATTCGATCGACATCGTGTTTTTTTTTTTTTTTTTAAGATTTCTCGTAATAAAAAAAACCAAACCATTGTATTTCTCAATAGATATAAGAAGATGTGGTATGAGTGCCAATGAGACAACTCTCCATCCAAGTAAAAATTTATAAATGTAAACCATTATAGGTCAAAGTACGGTCTTCAACACGGAGCCTAGGCTCACACCGAACAGTAAGCTATAAAGGGCCCCAAAAATTACTAGTGTAAAACCATTCAAACGGGAAAACCAACGGTCTAATCTATATAAAAACGAGAAACGAGAAACACTTATGAACCACATCATCAAACGACAACTACTGAACATCAGATTCCTGACTTAGGACAGGTGCAAACAAATGCAGCGGGTTTAAACGTTTTAATGGTACCAAACCTTCACCCTTTTTCTGAAACAATAGTGTAACATCACAACATAGAAAGACACAATATAAAATATCAACTGAAATAGCTTAACTCAATCAAAGGACATAGTAACACCATTGAACATACACTGAACAAATAAATTTGACCTATGATACAATGTAAATTCAAAATAAATAAACTAAGGGAAGAATAATAAAAGTAACATGTTATATCGGTATGAAATGTTAAACAATTTAAGAAAAACAATATGCTCGAACAAAAATATCACAAGCACATTATGCCCCAAAAATTATTCTATGAAGATAGCCTTGTTTCTGATTGATAATATGTTGTAATTTCAGCGTGAACTATTCAGCAAAAAAAATATGTATCAATACAATTGGACATGTAATACTCAGTCGAGAGAAACTGATAACGCCATTGAAAAAAACGAAAAACAGACTAATGATGCACGTACTACGGATATAGTTTCCTATTTCAGGTTAATGATGCATGTACATCGGATATCAATTTACAAATCAGGCTAATATGAACTTTAAAATTGAAAACTATTGGGTATACGCGGATTTGAACGATACTATTCAAAAATTGGTATATGATCACAGATCAGGGCTTGTGGTTTGTACGTTATTATTTCAACCGAACACTTGTTAATTGAAAACGACGGATAATAGACATCCGTAAGATTGTTTTCATTTACGTGAAGGTGTTGTGAAAGACTGGACATGCAGCGTATTATCATTAGACCACATTCGTTAAAATGACCAATGAAATATGACAAAAATATGCTTCGCTGACCAAGAGAAAAATTAATTGTGTGTGCTACTTTCGCTCTCTTGTCAAAAATGATTAAAATCCGGAAATGCACTTACTTATATTAGATCTCTTTGATACACTAAACAGGTTATGTCTATGATCATTCCTTCCAAATTAGCCTGTCAATGATTGACCGATTGCTGATCTTTCTTAAAAACTCTTTCTTCATCATCAAGTGGAATGTGTTATAAGTATTATCTAATATATTTACTATCCAATCGGTATCCAAGCTTAACTGATTGCGTGTCAATTCGCTCCGTAGCCGGTACTTCGGTACATTTATGTTACCACAGGAAATATATTTTGCGTCGATAAAAATGCCTATTTCTATGATAACTGTAAATAAACATGTACGTCTCAAACTTTGCATCAATTTAAAAATGAATTTTTAAATAAAAAAAAAAAATACATCTCTTTGCTTACGGTTTATGCGTTCATTGTCGACGCACCTGCTCTCAATTATTTAACATATTTTTTCTATTATATTTCGTGTCGTTCTTTCTTTAATTTCTATGTATTTTTTCGTAGACCATTTTTTGACTTTTTGACGTTTTCGTTTTTTTTTTTGCGATGGCCTTATTCGTTTTTTATATTGACTGTGAATTTTGAATGTTCCTTGGGTAACTGCTCATTTTTTGGGGGGAATTAAAGAAAGTTTATAAATACCTTTCTCTCGGACCTCCGTTTCTTGCGTTGTGACCCATCTCCTTGAGACACTGTTGACTCTAAATTGGCCTGCAATTATCAATATACACGAATGGTTATAAGTCTAAGATTGTCAATTAGATGTTAATTCATATTTGTATGATACAATGTATGTCTCACAATGTCAGGTTTTCGAAACACATCTTATCAAAACTTTTGCATGGAACTATGCATTACTGAGGTTTCACTATAGCGAAAATAAACTTATAGGGTACACTCTGTTTTATTTTCTTGCATCTGTAAGTGTAATCAAATTTTGCAGAGTATGTAGCGGAAATAAGTTAGAGGAAAACAAATAAACATGTGCTATTCAGATTCTTCAATATTCCAATTCGAACAGTTTAATTAACTTGAATTTTCCCCGTCGTTTTGATTCGGACGTAAATGATCTGTCGTATGAAGACAAAAGGCACATCTGAGGTATTGAATCATAAACCTGCTGTCCTTGAAGAGCGTGTATATATTCTCTGTATGTATGACCAACAGATGTACTTTCAAAATCGAGGCAACGGTTATTAAAGTCTAGTAATAGGTTAGAGATGAGTGGTTGTGCTTGCACATTTTTTTTTTCTTCAAATGTTCTGTCGAGTGTTATTTCAGTATGAAATCTTTTTAATGAAATAACTGACAATAGTCATTGAATCATTTCATTTTTTCACTCTCATCAAGAACAAAAGCAACGTTTTCAACTTCCCTCCATTTCCCACCAAATTTGTGCAATTAATCTTTTTACACTCTCATCCTCTACTCCGAATGTGACCTACCGAATTAGTCCTTTTACCGGGTTTGTACTTACATGAGCAACACAACGGGTGCCAGATGGGGAGCAGGACCTGCTTACCCTTCCGTAGCACATGATATCACCTCTAGTTCTGTTTAAAGGGGTTCGTCTTGCTCTTGCTTTAGCTTTTAGTGTTCACATTACACATTCGGTTATGTATCAGGGTTAGAATATTTACATGACCGATGGTTTATGAATTTGGTGATGTCTAAGGGTAAGAATAAAGAGTGAATTACCAATCCATAATCGGCCTTATCACTTGATATAACGTATCAACATGTTGAGCAAGATCTGCTTACCCTTCCTGAGCACCTGAGATCTTCACCGGTTTTTAGTGGGGTTTGGGTTGCTCAGTCTGTTTTCTATGCTGTGTTTTGTATACTGTTGTTTGTCTTTTGGTCTTTTTCTCTTTGGCTTGTTTGTTAATTTTTTACTTATGAGTTTGAATATCACTTTGTTATCTTTCTCCACTCTATGTTAGTCGTCAACCTCTGCTGATGAATTATTAATCGACGAAGGTGAACTGACAGCTGACCAGTAGCCAGTGCTTCAGGGTTTTACATGATCATAGAAACTAATTGTGTCTATAAGTGACACGACGACAGTTTATCAGTCAAATCCATTTAGGCCTGTTCATATTTATGCTTTCAAACAAATCATTTTTTGAAATATGTTGGTGTCCAGAATGCATGATGAATGCTTTCTTAGAATCAGTCGGCGCCTGCACAGAAATACGTGTGTATGTTTATGTTTCTCAAGTGCTAAAATCGCGATTATAAATTGGCATGTCGTTTAACGTGAATATAAAAAAATGAACAAGACATATTTTGTTCTTTTTTTCATTTTTTTTCTTTAGTCAATTCCGAATCCTGACCGGTTATAAACATTTGACAATACGGCGGGTGGTGAATGCAAAGCAGTACATACTAACTCCTCATGTGCATCTTTGGGGTGTTTTAAAAGAAAGTGTCTTCAGACAAGACGTATATTTTGTCTTAGGTAACAGAAGGTATCGCTCCTTTTGGAATCCATGCGATTTGCGGTTCTCTAGGTTTTTGTTGGAACCTTGATTTGTGTCTTCTTAATAGATTTACGAGATTCGAACATCCGTAAATTACTGTTGCCTTAGTTTAAGATCTGACTTAAGACATGCATAAGTTTTATTAAAAGTGTTTCATAAAACATTCGTACGATGTGATTCAAGTAAGACATTTCCTATCACAACATTCGGTGTAGTATTTCTTGTCAGACGCATTTTTCGATTAACAACAAAAACAATTCTTTACTTTACCAATGAAGTTGTTTATTCTATAATATCAATTTTTCTATTTTATCCCCTTGTTTTTGGCAGTCCATTTTATTGTAAAAATTACTTTAATATTTCTAATGTGTTATTCTATAACTCTGAGTGATCTGATATGTATTCTACTGCTTATTTTTACTCTGTTTGTTATTATATTTCTTTGTTTTATTCATATGGTTTATCCAAACAATAAACATAGTATCAAAATATTACAATACAATAAAGGCAGCAGTAGTATACCGCTGTTCAAAAGTCATAAATCGATTGAGAGAAAATAAATCCGGGTTACAAACTAAAACCGAGGGAAACATGTCAACTATAAGAGGAAAACAACGGAACAACAGAAACACTGAAGTGCAAAAAAAAAAAAAAAAAAAAAACAAACGCCAACATACATAGAAATGAACTATTTGATACCTTAGTACAGGACATTTTAAGAAAAAATTGTGGGTTGAACCTGGTTTTATGGCTAGCCAAACCTCCCGCTTATATGACAATGTTAAAAAATATCGTTAAAATGACAATACTACATGACAGAAATACAACACAAACAAAAGAAAACTCAGCACAGAGAAACGCACAAATAAATAATATAATAGTCGTTACAACATGTAAACCGCAGAATAACAACGAACATCTTCCATTAACGACAGCACAGGACATCACAAACAGTGACGTAGTTTTGTAACGAATATATAATCTTGAAATTCATATTATTTTCACAATACTAGTTCAAACAATAATCATAACTATGACGGTATTTAAAGGCTATTTTTAATAAATGCTGTGACGACGTCATAATTATTTTGACTAACACAATACTTTATCCATGGAAAATAGAAATTAACTCGACTATACTGACAAATAAGACATATGTGAAATGTACCGACAATACAGAATTCAAACCACAAACGATAAGACATTACACAATATCCAACCGAAACCACAACAGAAACATAAATAAATACATGAATGTTGGATGTATAAATACCGAGAAACTTCGTATAGCAATGCAAATTCACACTCGGCAAGACAGTCATATTCGGGAGTAAGTCAAGTTCGGTACTTAGAAGACAGACGACATAGATGTTAAACCACAATGTAAGACGTGGCAAAAATGATACTAGTTAGTTTAGACACAGACACATCGTATAGATCAACAAATTCGTGATGGTGTCCATAAAATTTACGGAGTGTCATTTTTAATCTTTCCTCATAACTCTGTTGGAGCAGTTTCTGCGTAAGGAGCACACTCCTGTATATGAAGTCCGTATGGTGTGAACATGCACGAGCATAACGTATTAATTGAGATATGTAAACACCATACGACAGAGCAGAGGGTATGTTACTGCTGAGAAATGAGAAATTGATAATCATCCTGTTTGTCATAGATTTTAGCGTGAAGTCGTCCATCTGTGTCAATATTGAGGAAAAATTCAAGATATGAAGCAGTCCTTCTAGTACCAGTAGTATCCTTGATTTAAAGTTCACTGGGATATATGAGATGCAAGTACTGACTGAAATATGGGTTATTCGGTGATAGGACATCATCAATATATCTGAAAGTAAAATTAACGAATTTTGCAAGGTGCTTTTTCTTTTTGTCTTTTAGAGGGTTCTGAATGAATTCTGCTTCATACGAGTACAAAAACAAGTCGGTCAGAAGGGTACACAATTAGTACCCATTGGAATACCGACTGTCTGTTATGATATTGATCCTCCAAACAACAGCGGAAGAATAAAATGGAGGAAGAAAAAAATGTAGTATAAAGAATGTATATAAGGAATATTTTTCGTCCGCCATTTTTTCTTGTGCTGCCTTTTTGTTTTGCAATAGGTTAATAAGAAGTAAGATAGATGGTATAAAACGGGTTTCGTGCTTTTGAAACCTAGTCTGTTTTACCTTACACTTTTGTGTTTTCTTCATAAACACTGTTTTCCTGTTTTCAATACTTCTTTGCGACCGCAAAAGATATTGAAAAAATGTTTTCCCAATATCGTTCATTGCATTCCCAGGATGTGGCAAATTATTATTTTTGAAGCGATTATATGACTCCTTACTAGATATGTTTCATTTTGTGTATTTGTCATAAGTGATATACAAGTTATACAACTCATTGATCGTGAGTGATATAAACCTATGGTCTTTTAATTTGAGGTTATTATTTAACCACAGAAAATTGACTGGTACTGTTTGAAATTTCAACTGTTACTTGTAAATACCACTCCATAGAACGAAGACATTCAATACGAGTTGAACATTAGCAATGCTTGAATTTATGGTTTATTGGTTATATTTTCATTCTGGTTTCTGAATAATCCACAATCGAGGAAAACTGGACGGTATTGTTAATCAGACGATTAGAACATACACACAGGCATCTGTGAAAGAGCTAGTCCATAACGGTCTACTAACACATAAAGGCGTCCGTAAATCTTTCGAAGAGATGATTTTAACCACTAGGAAACCTTCTTTCAATAGATTCTATGTGAGAATTTAACCCTATATCAAGTAAATAATGATAGGAAACGCAAGCTCTGGAATTTCGTTTCAACTGAGAGATAAATTCTCCATATGCAGACGCTTCTGGAATAATGCCGTAACGTTTTTTTCTCAAACCGACATTAATTGACAATTTCTAAATGTAAGCCAATATATGAACCAGACTTTTCTGTATCTGTTGTATCCTCTATTTCGAGTTCGATGAGATAGATGAGTTCTGCATAGTCAGTAACTCATTAATTATTTAGTGTGAGGACATTGTCTATAAAGCGAAACGTGAAGTTTAAGAATGGTGCTAGTTTCTTTTTATTCTTGCTGAAAATCTCCTGTATTATGAAGTCTCCTGTATATAAAAAAGGAACAAGTCGATAAGAAGAGAAGCACAAATGGTTCCAACAGGAATACAATTGTTTGTTGCCGTATGTGTTAAAATCCAATCTAGCACTGAAACCCAAAATTGCATGTTTAAACCACAAGGAGCCGATTATATCCTTTACCTGAATGAAAATAACTACTTACTATATTCGTGCCAGATAAGCTTTTTTTCTGACACCGGAGTGTGGTTCTGTCAAAGAGCGCATAAGTCGACAACACAAATCTTTTAAAATAATGTTTGTAAAGACATTTTACATGTCTAACTTAAATATTTAGTTCGTCGACGCATGCGCTCTATGTTTCCTGGTCCTAAATTTGGTTGAAATCCGTCCGATTTTGTCAAATTTCGCCCAAATCTCTTATCTTGACATATTTGGGATGTACAAATCAACGCTTAAGAATAAAACTTTGACACAAATAGTTCTATTTAACTTTCTCACATGTCTTTACGTCAACTTAAAGAATTTTTTATCTTGTAACATTGAACTTTATAATCGGGGCCAATTATGGTCCTTTCCGAACTTACTCCTTTAATAGCTGCTTTTTTTTTAGTAAAAGGCAAAAGTGGTTCGGAAAGTCATAGTGATAATATTTTAATGAGGTCAGAGGCATTTTAAGAGATAATAGTAATACCTAAGGATCTAGCAAGATAAATTTCGTGTTCAGAATGTTGTTCTAGCACAAAGAAAAATATCAATCTGATAATTCAAGATTGGTCTGTTGTTTTATACAAACAATCTGGTTATTACCAGTTTTAATCAGGTAATTGTACATGTTCTAAAAATGATGCAACGATAGTTGACCAATGTTAAAAAATCTAGTTGAATCTGGTATCTTAAGAATCCCTGTTAATAAACTTGCACTACCATGACAATTAATTAAAACATTATGCTACTGTAAAATGAGACGTTGAAAACAAATTATAGTAGTTGTTAGACGTGTAGTTTGGATTTATTTGATTTATTCACCTTTTTTTTTTAAATTATGTCGTGTTCTTTGCTATGGCTCTTTCTACGGGATATGAATTTG